>OU343219.1:132908285-133021804 GCA_910596185.1 Chrysanthemum makinoi
GACACGGACATGGAACCCCCATGACTAGTTAATAATTGGCTCGGGTGTCCAACTAACTTAGGTAAAAAAAATTCCAGTTATGACACAAGTCGTGATCAACACCAGGTTCACCAAATATGCATATCAAAGTCTTCCTAACATAAAGTTCAAATCAGGTATCGCATGGTTCAATAAAACATAAATTCAGAAAAGCAACATGTCAAACAATCATGAAGGGTTCATAGCAATGGCATTGGAAACCTTAATAAGTAAAATAGGAAAGCTAACGAAAAGAACATCATAAGGAACCTTTACTAAAAGGTCAATATCGTACCTAAAGCAAATAGAGGAAAACAAACGAATGTAGGAATACGAAGATGTAACGTCGCGTCTCCTTCAACGAATCTACACGGATCATGATTGATTTAATACTTATTAGCATCATTAATGTTATAACATATTAATCTCATTAATACTTTTAGAGTTGTTAGAATATTCTCATTTTTAGTGACAGACGGAATTCCAACATTTTAGAGTATTAATCATTAATTATCCAAACTTAGGATTTGAAAATGACAATTAGTAAACTGAAGGACTTAATATAATAATTATCTTATTTGAGGACTTATATGATCATTTTTCAAAGTATAGGGTTTACAAATGTCAAGAACGGATTTTAGGACTCTCTTTCAAATCAGTTTACACAAACTTTTATAACTTACATGATTAACCAAAACTCACACGTAATATTGTTCGAATGCAACTAAATGAGACCATGCATATTCGAATTTAATTTATTATCACCCACGCATGCTCACGACCCACTTAGTACTAGCTCATTTATTCTTAATCAATAGTTAATAACGACTCCGAAACTTACCATTCTCACATGAAATAACAATTTGCACCTTAGCTTTTAACCCTAATCGACTTCCTATTTAGGTTCTAGGGTTTCCCAAACTCTTTAATATCATTTATTACGCATTTAATTTACATGTCACCTCTTTTAATGATTTCCTCTTTGACCTAGACACGTAATGAAAACAAACCGAGTTACCTCAAAACTCATGCATGTCTCTAACAACTAACTCATACTTGCGGACTCATAATTACTCAGAATTACATATTACACCCTTAACATATTTAATTATACGATCTAACCTTATATTATCCGATTTTACATTTTTAGCCCAAAGGTTTTAGAATTTACAAAACATATCCTTTTAAGTTAATAACAATTCGAATGGCCCTCTAAATATCAAAATTACACGTTTAACCCTCATACCTATTTTTATACGTTTAGTACCTTTATTTTTCTGTTACAAAATAACCTTTAAGTTTCATAATTTACAAAACCAACCCAAAACTTTTATTTAAAACCGAATCATGCATAATTCAAGTACAAACCCTAAACCTATGTTTAACCCATCATTAATTCATCATTACTACTGCACTAATTACCCTTAATTATAACAAACAAACCCTAATCCTTATAAACCCTAATCGTTCCTTTTATTTTCTTTCCTTTTTCATATGCGATCGAACAAAACAATTCCATAACAAATCACACAAGCTTCGAATTCATGAACATGTATTTTATTCAGGTCGTATAACATATAAGAGTCTCTAGAAAATTCAGATCATGGTCCCAAAATTTATTATATGTTCGTTCTCTATTTTATACGTTTTTAGGGTTTTAATTCAAAACAATTCCATACAACTTGTTAAATATGCATGAATAATTTTTACAGGTTCTATATGATTTGTAGGACTGAAAATAATATTGGGAACATACCCTTGATGAGAATCGAACGCTAGAACAAAAGAACACACAAATTCCAATCGGTAAAACCCTAATCGACCCAGAAAATAACCACGACCAAAACAGCACCTTAGGACCTCGAACCAGATTTTTAACACCTTCTTTACCTTCAAACTCGTCCGAGAAAAATAGCTCTAAGCCTTGAAAAATGAAGGTCGAATTATTTAGGGTTTTAGAGTCGGTTTTTAGTATAATTGGATATTAGGGTTAGAATGAACCGTATAATATGTATTTATATGTTTTACTAATTTTCTTGTGGGCTTAATATTATAATGGACTTAAAATAAATGGGATCTTAATTTTATAAACTTGTATTGGGCTTTTATAAATTTTATTCTTTTATAAAACTTAATAATTACATATTCAGATATTTATATAAAATACAAAACTCTTTTTATAAAATTATAAACTATAAAAATTAACTTTACAAAGTCTTTAAAATTTATTTGGATCATATGTGATATTTCTTGATAATTTTCTGAATTTACATAGCTTATTTGGTACTCTTTAAATTAATTATTCATACTTTTTGATTATGGGGGTATTTTGGTCTTTTTGTGAATTTTAGAAATTCAGTATTACAATTTCTTCCTTCTCTAAATAAAATTTCGTCCTCGAAATTGAACAAGACGGAACAGTATGGCAACAATTGTAGATCTCGGAACTTGAAGGAATATATGACGAACGCTAATCATATACTTATAAAGTATTAGCAGTAAAAGATGAGACAAGGAAAATCAAAAACACACTCTAGCTTATTCAGGTATCTAATGATGAAAACTATCATATGCATAGACGGACCGAATCCTAACGGTCTTACTAATCATAAAAGTACGTGGGGACATACAAACTTAGGGCAGACATAGCAATTCATAGGTTCACACAAATCATAACAATTTCGGATTCCAAGCGTACAAAACTTATATACGTCAATCATCGATGAAAATCTCACTATTAAGTACAGAGTTTCAACCAAACATGAAGAGTGCCAAAATAACGGATACAAGGTAAAGTCCAATCACGTATCAACACATGCATTTCCCAGACGTCATACAATTTCAATAAGTTCAAATTATATGATCTCGGTATTATTACGTTGATCAGGCGTCATAATACTTGCATCACATAACAAGTTCTTATTGTCACTATATTCGGTCTCGGGTCATGACAAAACACATAACTAATATCATAACAAAACATACCACATACAGATAACATACAGATAGCAAGTAACATACTATAAAAAACCAGGTCCACATGAGTATACCATCATGATGGTCATATATATTCAAGCGGTAATAAAACTACATCATTAAGAAAATAATTAGCAGACGAAACTTATGAGGACTAATGGAAATTCAACGAATTTATCAGAAAGAAAACAACAAACAGGAACTATACTTTCAAAATTTTGTTTCATTTCCATTAATCAAACAAAATTTGCAAAATCGTCATAAGATGAACTCCCAAAATAAAACTTAATAATCCAAGATTCAATCACCTAATGAAAAAAAGGACCTAACTCAAAATCCAATGTCAGAAATTTCTCATAAAGAGGACCACTAATCAGGAGCGCCAATTTCTATCCTTGTGTCAGATTGAACCTACTAGAAGCCGTTGATTCTAGATCCGAGTCCACCTCGTATTCTTCCTCATCTTCTTCTTCCTCCTCTTCTTCCTCAGTTATCCATCCGTTCTTATTTCCTTCGCTCTGCTGTATAAGCGGCTAGCAAAATCATTTCTCCGATTCCTCTCCTCCTCTTCCGGCACACGGTCCACGAAAGCATACAAATCGCGACTCTCAGCCCAACCTACTCCTCCATCTTCAAAGAACTTGGGACATCTATGATGATACCTAGTGGTGAAACCTTGGTTGTCAACGACTTTAGTTTCATACTCCTCCACTACTTTTCCGTCTACGTTCTTTAAGGTCAACTTCTCCTCAATTGTGCATGGCCACATACTAGCCGGAACTCGTATCCTCTTGTTGGTCCGTTTCACTCTACCAATCCTCTTGCAGCCTTTAGCAACAACGACGGCCCACATCATCTTCTCCCTAGGTTGCCTAGCTGGTCCTTGTTTGCTTCTATCGGATGAACTAGGGCGACGAGGAATAACCATCTAAAAGAATAACCCACTATTAGCAAAGTCTAAGTACGATAGTGGACGCAAAGAAAGTATGCAGAAGGGAAATCCTAAATCTACCCAATCCTCACAGGTCATAGCCTAAGCTCTAAGGGTCCTAAAACCTGGCTCTGATACCATAAATTGTAACACCCCGACCCGACAAGGGTAAAGATATCACAATAGGGTTTCATATCAGAACTTAAATACTATACAATAGTGAAAGCCTTACAAAAATACTCAAAAGAAAACATAAATAACTAAACTTCAAAATAAATCTAAGATCTCTATAATCGAATCTTGCTCTCGTCTCTACTCTCAACCCAGATCAGCTATCCCATAAGCTCATCTTGAATGCTTAAAATACCTGCCGCAGGAAAAGAAAAGTCCGGCTGAGCTTACAAAGCTTAGTGAACAGATATAACGAAACAAAAGCTAAACAAAACAAAATATACAAATGACGAAATCAAAATAAAATGATAATGAGGGATCTTTTAGGATTCTGCGGAAGTACAAATGTACAGAAATCCAAACAACCACATAACAATTTAAAACATCTCATAGCACATTAATGACACAAACACAAACACATCAGAACAACCAAAACTTAACATATCAAGAATAACAGATTACTTATAAGCCAAACGAAGAGTCTAATGTCTAACGGAAACAGTTACCAGCAAATAATCATGGCATTCATACAAATCAATTAATCTACACTTAACACACTCAAACAATATCGCAAAGAACGGAAATAACATTCAAATCATGGCAGTCTCACAAGCAATTAGAAAACATATTAAACAAACTATAATTAAATAGACCAGACAAAACATAGCATAACCATTAACAATTATCAAAACAGCTATCATAAACTAAACCAGTTCTCAAATCAAACCCTATCATCAGCAGAGTTAAAACATGGCAGGTCACACATACAGATAAAAAAACACTAACGTATAGGCAAGGTTCACAAAATTAACTGAACAAATTATGCATACTAAACTTATAGAATACTCACTTTCACACTAGCACATTCATCTTACAGATCAACGACTTCACATAACGAGAAACTAACATGACATCAGATGACAGCGTGCGAATCCCACTTAAACATATTAATCATAACCTAGCATTGTAAACGGTAATCACATAAACATACAAAAGCATACACATATATCATAACATATAATAAGCCCAAAGACATAATCATAAACACTTGAACATACCGAATCATAATCATAATACTTAACATAGAAATAACAGATAAAGATCTAGTTAACTACCACGAGCCCAGAACATATCATATCAAAAACATCATAACTATAAAGAAACAATCTCAAATAATCCTGAGTAGCTAGCTCCCAAGTTTTATGAAGACGCGCATTGCACCTACATCATTCACCTAGACAAATCATATCGGACAACAGATCAGATCTAGGATGCATCCATACGCCCCACAGACATACATTGACAATATAATATAACTTGAGCTCATAACAAATAATAGATAAGGGACGTGGCAGAACTTCACTCTACTGCCCTAGAGTCATGTCAGTGGTGCATCACTGACACGGACATAGACATGGAACCCCCATGACTAGTTAATAATTGGCTCGGGTGTCAAACTAACTTAGGTAAAAAAAATTCCAGTTATGACACAAGTCGTAATCAAACACAAGGTTCAACAAATATGCATATCATAGTCTTCCTAACATAAAGTTCAAATCAGGTATCGCATGGTTCAATAAAACATAAATTCAGAAAAGCAACAGGTCAAACAATCAGGAAAGGGTTCATAGCAATGGCATTGGGAACCTTAATAAGTAAAATAGGAAAGCTAACGAAAAGAACATCATAAGGAACCTTTACTAAAAAGGTCAGAATATCTGTACCTTAAAGCAAATGAGAGGAAAACAAACGAATGTAGGAATACGAAGATGTAACGTCGCGTCTCCTTCAACGAATCTACACGGATCATGATTGATTTAATACTTATTAGCATCATTAATGTTATAACATATTAATCTCATTAATACTTTTAGAGTTGTTAGAATATTCTCATTTTTAGTGACAGACGGAATTCCAACATTTTAGAGTATTAATCATTAATTATCCAAACTTAGGATTTGAAAATGACAATTAGTAAACTAAAGGACTTAATATAATAATTATCTTATTTGAGGACTTATATGATCATTTTTCAAAGTATAGGGTTTACAAATGTCAAGAACGGATTTTAGGACTCTCTTTCAAATCAGTTTACACAAACTTTTATAACTTACATGATTAACCAAAACTCACACGTAATATTGTTCGAATGCAACTAAATGAGACCATGCATATTCGAATTTAATTTATTATCACCCACGCATGCTCACGACCCACTTAGTACTAGCTCATTTATTCTTAATCAATAGTTAATAACGACTCCGAAACTTACCATTCTCACATGAAATAACGAATTTGCACACTTAGCTTTTAACCCTAATCGACTTCCTATTTAGGTTCTAGGGTTTCCCAAACTCTTTAATATCATTTATTACGCATTTAATTTACATGTCACCTCTTTTAATGATTTCCTCTTTGACCTAGAACGTATATGAAAAACAAACCGAAGTTACCTCAAAACTCATGCATGTCTCTACACAACTAACTCATACTTGTCGACTCATAATTACTCAGAATTACATATTACACCCTTAACATATTTAATTATACGATCTAACCTTATATTATCAGATTTTACATTTTTAGCCCAAAGGTTTTAGAATTTACAAAACATACCCTTTTAAGTTAATAACAATTCGAATGGCCCTCTAAATATCAAAATTACACGTTTAACCCTCATACCTATTTTTATACGTTTAGTACCTTTATTTTTCTGTTTACAGAAATAACCTTTAAGTTTCATAATTTACAAAACCAACCCAAAACTTTTATTTAAAACCGAATCATGCATAATTCAAGTACAAACCCTAAACCTAGGTTTAACCCATCATTAATTCATCATTACTACTGCACTAATTACCCTTAATTATAACAAACAAACCCTAATCCTTATAAACCCTAATCGTTCCTTTTATTTTCTTTCCTTTTTCATATGCTATCGAACAAAACAATTCCATAACAAATCACACAAGCTTCGAATTCATGAACATGTATTTTATTCAGGTCGTATAACATATAAGAGTCTCTAGAAAATTCAGATCATGGTCCCAAAATTTATTATATGTTCGTTCTCTATTTTATACGTTTTTAGGGTTTTAATTCAAAACAATTCCATACAACTTGTTAAATATGCATGAATAATTTTTACAGGTTCTAAATGATTTGTAGGACTGAAAATAATATTGGGAACATACCCTTGATGAGAATCGAATGCTAGAACAAAAGAACACACAAATTCCAATCGGTAAAACCCTAATTGACCCAGAAAATAACCACGACCAAACCAGCACCTTAGGACCTCGAACCAGATTTTTAACACCTTCTTTACCTTCAAACTCGTCCGAGAAAAATAGCTCTAAGCCTTGAAAAACGAAGGTCGAATTATTTAGGGTTTTAGAGTCGGTTTTTAGTATAATTGGATATTAGGGTTAGAATGAACCGTATAATATGTATTTATATGTTTTACTAATTTTCTTGTGGGCTTAATAGTATAATGGACTTAAAATAAATGGGATCTTAATTTTATAAACTTGTATTGGGCTTTTATAAATTTTATTCTTTTATAAAACTTAATAATTACATATTCGGATATTTATATAAAATACAAAACTGATTTTTATAAAATTATAAACTATAAAAATTAACTTTACAAAGTCTTTAAAATTTATTTGGATCATATGTGATATTTCTTGATAATTTTCTGAATTTACATAGCTTATTTGGTACTCTTTAAATTAATTATTCATACTTTTTGATTATAGGGGTATTTTGGTCTTTTTGTGAATTTTAGAAATTCAGGTATTACAATTGTAGTGTTGACCTGGGTATTTAGGTGGAAATGGGTAACCGGGTTTAAGGGTTTGGACCGAGTAATGATATTAATGTGAGAAATGAATTTGAGCCGTGGGTGACTTGGGCCAAGAGGTGTTATTAGATGGACTTTGGATTGATAATGGATCCAATGTGTAGCATAAGGGCCAAAACTGCCAATTCTGAATTTCCAGGGACTAAACATGTAATTCTGAAAATGTAATCCAAGGGTTAGTCTTGCCAATCTCCAATAGACCAAGGGCTGATTATGTAAATTCTGAAACTTCAAGGGTGTATTCTGCCAATTGATGAAAGTTCAGGGACTGATTCTGACAATTCTTTAATCTTGAACATATCTTTCCGAAATTATCTTTTCAGCATGAAAATCTTCACAGATGCACAATTCTGAACTTTCGGCTTAGCTTTAGCACTCTTTATCTCTCGTGCTCGGGTTTTTGTCTGATTTGGCTATCTTTTGCGTGTTTTGACATATTCGTACCTGCACATGCATGAACTCAAGAAAACAGCAAATATTAGCAATAAACGGCTCTTTCTTGGTTATTTTGGGTTTTATTTGATAAAGAAATGATATGTGTTTTTGCACATATCAAAATACCCCAGACGAGACCATTGTCGTGTCCCCACGCTATGCAATCAACTCACGCTTCTAAAACCAAGGATTTCAATCTCTTTCTACTAAACCTATGAAGAAGTAGCAAAGATTCCTCAAAAGAGATTAAAAACTCTTAATTCTAAAAAAGCCCCGTTTACCTTTTAATTCACATATAGATATTACGATTAAGCATATTTCAATTATGAGTGACGGTTTGTTGAACTTTCATGTCGATCAATAACTCCAACATTTTTCAAAAGACACGTTAGGATCACGGAGTAGGAAACACAACACAGCGTGAAGTGACCATACGGATAGAATACATCGTCCCTGATTTTTCACAAGTCCCCAAACTAAGCATAAAATCGAAATCATTGTTAAATATGATTCTAGATGCTAACACTAACCATGGAAGTTACTTGTGTAATTACCTTTTGCTCCCATTTTCCTATTTTCCACTAGATTTTTTTATTTTTGGTGAGAATTGAATTTCTTCAAATTTCTCGTTTCGATAACTTTTATTCCGATAAAGATATGAAGCTAAGTCGCTAATTAGTTATCCACCTTCCCTCGAAAACCATTGCACACAAGAATGAGGTCCACATCAAGGTCCTAATTTCGCACGATTTAGGGAGATATCTCCCGGATTCAAAGTTTGGCTTAACACTTATTTCAGCACATTTGCATTTTTGCAATTTAGGCCCTTGGTCTTTTCAACCACTAAATCAACGGGATTACCGTTTTATCAGAAGTCTTATTATGACTTTGGATTTTCCTCAACCTTTTTAGAAGTCCATGACAACGGGGGTACCGTCGGGCATAGAAAACTTTTATGGCTTTGGATTTTTCAACTTTAATACATTTGGGCTTTATTTCATGTTAATTTTTATGCCAAACTCCGAATCCTACGGCTTTTATAACAATAGAAACAATAGCAGCAAACTATCAAGAATCAGTTGTCTATTACACCGCAACACTGACAGTACCTTGATGTGTACCCAACTCTCATGGGCAAGGATTCTCTAAAGAAGAATAAAGAACTAACTATCGCCAAAAACTCAACATCTTTAATTATTTATACACAAATATGGGGTGAAACAATCTTGTGGGAACAAAAAGCCATAAGTACCTTCGATGGGCTCTAAAGAGAACCAACTACTCCACGCTTAGCATCTAAACTCATAAGTAACTCTATCATTCCTCGATCTCCGCAAATTTAAAATCCCAAATAATGAGATCCGTGGATGCTTAGTCGATAATTTTGGATTATCTATGGTTAAGGGAACAAGCTAGGGCTCAACACGCCCGGTCAAGTCAGAATTCTATTCCTACTCTCACCAATGGAAAGTCAACAAGGTGTCAAAACATATATTAACTTAGCAAATGTTTCGTCAAATAATCTCAAGTCTCGCATTTTTAAAGTCACTTATTAGAAACTAGCAAATTCTTGTTTAAGCTTCGCATATTTAAAATCACTTAGGGAGACTTGCAAATTCTTGGCCTTGTGAGCTAGAATCGCATTTTATAGCCTCTTGTCTAAGAAATTAGCAAAGGCTATTTCAAGAAAAACGCATATTTAAAGAAACTTCTAAGAAACTCGCAAAGACTTTTCAATCATAAAACTAGCAAAAGCTTACAAAAATTTTTAAATTTTCTCATTTTTGCACAAATTTTTTCATTTTCTAAGGAAAAACGGGGTTGCGAGAGTATACGACAAAAAACAAGCAAGTGCGGTCAAATCAAATCGAAGATTACCCTACCCCAGACTAAAACGAAACATTGTCCTCAATGTTTAAAAGCAAGGGTATCAACGAAAATCTAAAAGCCGTTTATTAAGTATGCTTAAAGATAAAAGTTAGTCGATAAGATTTCGCTGGGACTAGTCTAAGAAACTTTCACTTGAATTGCCAAGCCTCTTGTGGTAACGCCCTTGACGAATTGCGTTCAACGTCCCTTTATGACTTTCCCGACGGCGACGAATCGGTCGGTAGCCGGGCTCTGGGGCATTACTACCACGGCGACTATCGACCCGAGCCCAAAGAAGGAAAAAAACGAACGGACTAAAGCGAGGAGTTCATTGGCCATACATAGTTAAGGAGGATGGGGGCCAACCTCTTTCATGACCCATGGCCCCAGTGTGTCACTTGGTTAGCATTTCTAGAAAAAATGGAGACGGAGAGTCAGGCTAGTTTTTCGATAGGGAAAGGTGGATATCGGATTTCCATCAGCATCGATCATGAAACTCGAGTGGAGAAAAGACAAACTTCGAGCACGAGAGTCTTCATATCGGGAAAATCCTAAACACAACATCACAAATAACCAAACACGAGAAATCGAAGAGGCTATCCCCTTCACGTCACTTATTAGAAAAGAGAAAGAAGATAGAGATAAGCATGGGGTGCCTCCCACGAAGCGCTACTGGTTTTCTTCACCGAGTCGCTAGCCTGACTCGTCCCCGAATTCATTTGTCCTTGGGGCAACAAGCGGAAGGGATACCCGGATCAAAGATGGTATCCTCACTCCGGAGAGAAAGAGAACGGGTGGGTTGGGAGGGAAAGAAAATTTTGGGCTCCAACATAAATGGGATAACATCTCCCGAACTCACATAAGGTTTATCAAGAAAGAGTGATCCATCATCCGGTGGTTTTGAGGGCGGACGTCGGGATGACGGATCAAAGAGAAACAACTCCATAGAAGAAAGGAGTCCATGGTAAGAAGAAGTGTTTTTTGAAGGTTTATCAACGAAGGAATCCAAGAGAGGATCCTTTTTTCGGAAAACTTTTGTTTTATGAATGTCTTTTTCGATGAGTATCCCAGGGTTAAAAATCTTGTCCTCGGAAAGGAACGAAATCAAAGTATCATCTACGTGAAAATCCTCACGAGAAGAGGAATCACTCTCGGATAAAAAATAATGTGCGGCCTCAGTATCAACAAGCTCATCAGTCGAAATCTTCACTTTCTTTTCTTTCTTCGGGGTAAAATGGATCATCGTATTCTTTTTCTACATTCGTGAAAGGAATCGAGTCAGTGGGATCAAGTTCATCGGTGAACTTCTCGAGAAGTGAATCGATATAAGAAGGCTTGACTTCTTTAATAACTTTTTCTTCTGGAGGGATATAAGAGTCACCATAAAGCATTTTCTCAATCAAACGAATATCTTCCTCGATGTCAATAACGGCATAATCAATTTCCGGTGAAACTGAATCGAAATTCAAATAAACCTCAATTTCTTCCATGATAGAATCATCAGTTCGAGACGGTTTAGGTTCAAAAACATCATCCGAAGGGGAGTAAGAAGACGGTTCATTATATATCAATTTTTCAAGTAAAAGGATGTCCCCCTCCGGGTCAAAAGTAGCATCATCAATCTCAACGGGAATCGAATCATCGTTAATATAAGCATCGATCTCCTCCCAAATGGGGTCACTTTCCGTAGTGAGAGACGAAGAAGAGTCGGGAATAATCGGGTTAGACGGTAAAGTGGGATTGCCACTTAAAGAAAACTCGACGTTCTTAAGTTCAACACAACAAACAGAAAGCGGAGGTGGGACAAGTGGTGTGCTCTTAGAGCTAGCATTTTCCACCACTACCGTTGTAGTCTCCTTTTCTAATTTCTTCTTTTGCTCAGCACGTATCGTCGACAAACTCTTAACCGTAAAACGTGAAAGACTCGGGTCAATTCTTGATGGTTTAGGCCCAACTTTTTGAACCACCAGAGGTTGGACATTTTTGGTGTTTCCGTAGGAATTACTGGTTCCTTTGTCACCTCGGTGTTACTAATTTTGGCCACATCATATTGGTAGGTTAAAGATTTAGAAGTATGGTTAACGTTAAACGTGACGGCTTCTTTTCCAACTCTTAAAGTGATCTCTCCTTCATACACATCAATCAACGAATGGCCCGTCCTTAAGAAACATCTTCTGAGAATAAGAGGTACACGAGGGTCGGCATCAAAATCAACGACAACAAAATCTGCAGGGAAATCAAACGTCCCCACTTTAACAAAAACATCCTCGGCTATACCGATTGGTTTTGTCGTAGTACGGTCGGCTGGCTCGAGGGTCATACACGTTGGGGTAAGTGGGGGTAATGAAAGCTTTTCATGGATTGATTTCGGCATCAAATTGATACTCGCGCCAAGATCGGCCAAGGCGGAGCACTGAATAATTCCTTGAAAATCACACGGAATGAGAAACTTGCCGGGGTCACCTAACTTTTCTGGAAGGTTCTTGAGAATAACCGCCGAACAATTCTCATTCAAAGACGTTTTTGCCAAATCCACAATTTTCTCTTTGTTACTTAACAATCCTTTTAGTGTCGAAACAAACTTAGGCATGAGAAGAAGAGCATCCGCGAAGCTAATTTCGAAGTGAAGATCTTGAAATATTTGAAATAAGTTTTCCATTTGAAGATTTGCTTATTCACGTTGCTTCTGATCATTCATCCTTGACGGGTATGGAAGTGTCGTTTTCTGATTGGTCTTTTCAGCACTAACCGGAGCATCCTTAGGCTCAGACGTCGGGACAACCGTGGGTTGGACATTCTCGGTACTCCCTTTATTAGTAGGAAGCATTGGGTCCTTTGTCACCTCGATCTCACGGTCTACCACACGAGACGGAGAAGAAGAAATAATGGTAGGAGCCGTGGGTCCATCGTAAGCAACACCACTTCGGGTAGTGATCGCTTTCATGTCACCTCTCGGGTTGGGAATCGTATTACTCGGAAGAGTACTAGAACCTGATGGTTGAGAATAAGAAGTAGAAGGTTGATTAGCTTGAAAGAAACTAGCCATCATATTCCTTATTTCACTCATCTGCTTGTTACTCGTACCTTCCATTTCCCTTTTGAAATCATTCCTTATACTTGAGATTTGAGTTTGCAAACTTTTAATGGTGTTATCGGAATTCTTCATGTAAGTCAGAAACTCGTTGTTCAGAGCAACTTGATGAGGTGCTTGATACGGTTGTTGATAAACTTGAGATGGAGGAGCTTGGTAGTTTTGATTACCATGATTGAGATTAGCTCCTCGGTTTTGATTGTAAGATTGATTTTGATAATGGTTTTGGTTATGGTTCTGGTTTTGTTGTAGAATGGGTGCAAAACCGGGTGGTCCCATTTGGTTGGCACGGTATCCTTGGTTCTGATATTGAACCGGATTAGCGAAGCTACAAAGCATTTCTGAGATCGCCATCGGTGGCTTGACAATTATAGTACGGATGAGGACCACCGCAAATAACACATGTTTCGGTAACGGCTTTAACTTGTTCGGATTTCAGAATCTTAAACTCTCTCATCATGGAATTAACATCATCAGCCCATTTAACTCATTCCTCTGAACGTAGTTATCATTAGTAGTAATCTTAGAAACAACCGGTCGGTTTCTAGACAAGACAACTTTTGACTTATTTTCGATAATCGTTCTAATATCGGTGGGCACACGACTCAAGATGTTACCACCGGCGGCTGCGCGCGAATCTTGATAGGACGGCGTTAAAGCATTGTAGAACGTATCAATTTGATGAAGATCGGTAAAACCGTGATTTGGGCATTTACGTAAAAGTTCCTTGAATCTATCCCATGCTTCTCCAAAACTTTCATCGAATTTTTGTTGAAAATTAATGATTTGATTTCGTAACATTGTAATTTTCGAAGGAGGAAAGAATTGGTTAACAAAATTTTTAGAAAGATCTTCCCATGTTGTAATGGATTGAGGGGGTTCTTTTTCTAGCCAAGTCCGGGCTACCCCCTCAAGGGAAAATGGAAATAATCTCAATTTAACTGACTCATGAGTGACGCCCCGAAGGTTTATCGTAGAAGCAACTTGATTAAACCAACGGAGGTGTGCGTGGGGCTCCTCATGATCCAAACCACAAAAAGGTTTATTTGAAACCAATTGAATTAGATTCGTTTTTAGTTCAAAATTCTCGGTATCAAGTGGTGGAACAACGATAGCATCACTATAGCCGTCTACGGAGCTTGAAGTAACTCGATCATCGTTCGAGTGTCTGCCATGACGACGGGTTCTTCAACGATAGTACGTAACACGGGTACGTCTATTCTACGATTACGATTACATCGCGGATGAGAACGAAAGTGCGCATGCACTAAAAATTTCAAAATCAAAAATCAAAAAGGAAAAATAAATTTGAAAAAGGAAAATCTTTTTGTTTTTTATACTTAGAAAACTTTGAAAACAATCTTTTTTGTAACCTTCGCGTCAACCGGTGCTCGGTAGCTCCCAAAAGTACGCGCAGCAATGAGCGGAGGGGAACGAAGAGTGGATCGTTCTTCAGTCTGCAATTTAATGTCAAGACTTCCGTTTACCCCGTGTATAGGTTGTACTTCTGAGGTAAGCCGACGTAACAATTGACGTTTCAGTTTCTTTTATTGGTTTTTTAATTTTTTGGTTTTGTAAACACTCTAGGAAGAATGTTTTGGTGTTTTAAGATGTTTTTGGTTTTTTGAAAAAGTTATATATACAAAAACGACGGTAACTTCACTCAGGGAAGGATCTTCAAATGCACGCGATTCGAGACGGAATACGAAAATTCACTACAAGCCCTCCCCGGCAGCGGCGCCAAAAATTGATTCGCTCGAGAAACCAATTATAGAAGTTTGTAGTATTTGGGTAACTCAAACGTGTTAGGTTTGAGCACCGAGATCATTCCGAACGAGGGTTGAATGGAATTTTCAACTCACGTCGCGATTATCGGGATTTGAATGGGAAAAGGGGATAATTTGATGTTTTCTAAACTACGGGGTAAGGGAAGCATAAAAGGGAAATTACACTACGGGGAATCCTAAATACGCGAATAAAACTAAAATGCAATAAATGAAACGTAAATAAAATGCAACTACGTCTAATCTAAATCCTAAATGTGGTCTAAAATTACTTTTATACTAAAAATGCAATTAAAAAGTTAATTAAGAATTAAAACTAATTCTTATGATTTTTCTTGAATTTATTTGAATTAAAAACTAATTTCTAATTTTTAAAATAAAACTAAATATTTAAAAATTATGAAAATGTGTGAGAAAATGATGAAACTATTTTTCAAAAATCTAAAATAACTAAAAAGACTTTTCAAAACTGGAATTGTATTTTTCTGAACTATTTTTCTATTGTCTACGAATTTAAAACTATTTAAAACTAATTAAATTGATAAAAATTATTATTTAAACTAAGAAAATTATGGAAAAATATTTTTTTGGCTTTTTATATTTTTCTTAATATAAAAAAAACGAAAAATTATTTTTTTGAAGCTTTTCTGGTTAATTTGTATTAAAAAGTAATTAAAAAGTATTAAAAACTAAAATTAAATGAGAAAAATAATAAACAGAACCAGAAAATTATGAAAAATTCAGGAAAATTCTAAAATAATATTCTAATTCTAGGAAAATTGAGAAATCCTATGCTAGTGTTCAGGAATGATAAGCTATAGTGCAACAGGTGTTAAATAAGATACTTAGAATAAGCAATAAGCTTTAAATAAGCACCAAATTATCACTGAAGCTATAATATGCCAAAATAACTCAAAACCAACTTAATTCAACTACTCTAAACCTCTAATGTGCTAAATAAACTGATTTGACCAAATGAGTAAAAAGCTGAAAACAGCCTACACTACCCCTACTTTCAGCTATGTTTCTGGCTTATCAAAAGAGCTTTTGTAAAATCCAGAACTGTATACTTCAAGACCACCAAGCAAAAAACAGCTAATCCAATTTTTAGACCCTAATGAGCTATGATGAATCCTAGGTGAGATCTGCAATAAGCCTGGTTCACACTTAATGAATTCTGAGTGTGAACAGGGCATATGAGGCCTACTTGGATAGCTTATTTAGTGCTTTAAAGTAACTCCAAAAATTTCACAAAAATCTATTTTCAAAACTTAACCAACAGAACTTGAGTATCCTAAAATTTTAACACATTTGAACCAGAATTGAAACCATGAAAATTCTACAAACTTTTGCAAAAACTTGATTATTCACTTTTTGACTTTTGATAGATTTTGAGATTTTGACTTATTTGAATTTAGAGCTTATAAAATGGATGGTAAATGATGTTTTAATAACAAAATGAAATGAGATTACACTAACCTAATTGATTCGAAGCCTAAATGCACTTATGAGTCTAATTGATATGAAACTAAAATCAGTGAATAAATGATTTTGACTATTGTGAAGAGTAGATGCAAAGTACTGACTAAAATTACTTTAACTAACCTATATGAGACTTATTCTACTAGTATTAAGCACAATCCAAGCCTAAAACTTGTTAAAACTAGCAGATCCAAACACCCCTTATAGATGACTAATGCAATACTAAACAGATTAATCCTTCAACTAATAAAACATCAGAGTAACTACTACACAATTCAGACTAATATTAAATAATAACAAACTATATAAGAACATATTACTCTACTGATGCAGTTATTGAGACAGATTGAGACTTACAATAGTCCTGTCACAATGACATGCTACTGAGATTAACTAGCCACTAACTTATCACTGATATCAAACCCAAATCCTGCTCAAATTCACCCCATATCCAGAACTTTATCAGCAAATCAGATCCAACAGAGCTTTGCAGGTTGACTTTTGTTGACTGATGTGAGTTTTGAGAGTAAATTGAGATTGAAACAGAAGTAAGCTCACAACAAGCTATTAGAAGCTTAAATGAACTTAATGAAATAGTAGCATAAGCTTTGTACAAGCTTATAAAAAGTTTGAAAGTATTTTTTTATTTTTTAACTATTTTTCTGATTTTTATTTTATTTTGGATTAATGATGAGAATTGAACTAAAACAAGCTATAGAGTACTTAATATGGGATTAATAACAAATAAGGGAAACATTCAAAGCCTTAAACATAGATTTGAGATCAAAAGTAAATTTCATTAAAACATCAAAACTGAGATTACAAAGGAATTTAAAAAGCTAAAATACTTAAAACATTAAAACCAGAAATTACAATACAATGAGCTACTGAAAATAAAAGGTGAAAAGGTGATTACAACAGGTGAATGAAGGTGCTATTTATAGGCTCAGCTGAGCTCTTGGAAGGATCCAGAAGCCAAATGTGTGCTTCTTTTGAGTGCCTCTCATCCGTTAGATCATATCCCAACAACATCACACCTTTTACAACCCTTGGATCATGTGCACACGCAACTCCAACCAATCAGAGGAGAGTATTTTGAGAGAATGACACACGGATTGCCAGCGTGGCATCCGTGTGTCAGTCACGTGTCAGGTGAGGTGACTTAATTACCCTCGGATTGTGTTAATTTGGTCAATTGGTCAATGGGCATTTTAGGGTTCATCATGCCTGGGAAATATTGGGGGTGATTTTGGCGCCTTTGGATTTTTTAGTATATTTCATTTGTTTGACCGGGTATTGTAGTGTTGACCTGGGTATTTGGGTGGAAATGGGTAACCGAGTTTAAGGGTTTGGACCGGGTAATGATATTAATGTGAGAAATGAATTTGGGCCGTGGGTGACTTGGGCCAAGAGGTGTTATTAGATGGACTTTGGATTGATAATGGATCCAATGTGTAGCATAAGGGCCAAAACTGCCAATTCTGAATTTCCAGGGACTAAACATGTAATTTTGAAAATGTAATCCAAGGGTTAGTCTTGCCAATCTTCAATAGACCAAGGGCTGATTATGTAAATTCTAAAACTTCAAGGGTGTATTCTGCCAATTGATGAAAGTTCAGGGACTGATTCTGACAATTCTTTAATCTTGAACATATCTTTCAGAAATTATCTTTTCAACATGAAAATCTTCACAGATGCACAATTCTGAACTTCCGGCTCAGCTTTAGCACTCTTTATCTCTCGTGCTCGGGTTTTTGTCTGATTTGGCTATCTTTTGCGTGTTTTGACATATTCGTACCTGCACATGCATAAACTCAAGAAAACAACAAATATTAGCAATAAACGGCTCTTTCTTGGTTATTTGGGGTTTTATTTGATAAAGAAATGATATGTGTTTTTGCACATATCATGGACGTTGATAGATAGATATATAAACGTGTAATGAAAGATAAAGAGTAAGAAGCACATCACCACGACACAAGTATTTATAGTGGTTCGGCTACAAGGACACCTTCCTTGCCCTACTCCACTCCCCGAGTCACCTACTCGAGAGTTCGTAAGCACTACACCAATCTCCTTATGGCGGAGAAGCCTTCACAACGTCGCTTAACCTTTTTTCGGTACAAAGCTAAATACCGAGTTCTTTCACACCAAGGAGAACCACACCTAACACAACGTCGCCTACCCTTTATACGGTGCTAGGCTAACCACCGAGTTCTTTCACACCAAGGAGAACTAATCCTGTCACAACTTCGCCTACCCTTTATTAGGTACTAGGCTAAGCACCTAGTTCCATTATTATGGAGGAACTACTACCCTTCACAACACAACACCTAATATCAAGGAGATCAACTCCTTGTTACACCATCATCAAGGATATCACCATCTTTGGAAATAAATAAATACTTATATGTATAACGATGTACTTCATCGATTATACTACCTAGACATTCTTCCCAAATGTGACTTGATTTGATTCTTTGGCATCCTTCACTAATGCCTTTGACACAACGCTTGGCAACGTTCACTAATGCCTTCGTCTTGACACCTTTAGCATTCTTCACTAATGCTTTGACACGAATGATGAGCACCTTTCACTAATGCTTTCATCTTGACACTTTCGGCATTCTTCACTAATGCTTTGACGTGAATGATGAGCACCTTTCACTAATGCTTTCATCTTGACTCTTTCGGCATTCTTCACTAATGCCTTCAACCCAATATCTATGAAGAAAGGAAGAACTATCAATCAAGAGAACCTTAGTTGTCTTGATGATGACGAAGCATGGCAACTCATGGATTTGAGCTTGCACGTCTTCAAGAAGTGGTGATCTCTCCTTTAAGAGGAACCTAGAAGATCACACAAAAACAAAAGATAAACTACATAGATCACTTAGATCTGATGTTAGAGGGTTAGAATACTTGGGGAAGTATGTATTTAAAAAGATGATTAGAAAGGAAGAAATGGCTCTCTATTTATAGAGAAAATTCTCTACTGTTCCCCGGATCTCATGGATCCCTTCCACTTGGGATCCGGCTAGCACAAAGCTAGGGATCCGTGGAACACTCCTCTTTGCCCATGGGTATTTTTTGTTATGGGTCATGGGTCATGGGTTATGGGTTGATCTATGGTTTTCTTTCTAGATACAATGAACTTGGTTAAGTGGTATATATAAAACCATGGGTTATGGGTCAATACCATTTGCTAGTTTTTACCCATTTAGTATATACTTGTTTTTACCTATTTTAGTATACTTAGTTTAAGTATATGCTAACCCAATATCTAAACACTAGTTGTTGTACATATGTATCTAAATCATAAAATCGCTTATACTTGTTTTAGTGTTTTATGTGAAAGTGTAAATGTGTTAGGAAACTATTGACTCAAACTATTTACGTATTCTTTTTGTATCATTAAAATGATTTTACGTTTGTTATCGACAAAACATTAGAAGATCGTAAAATATAAATAAATGTTTTTACGGCTTATTTGTATTAACAATTTCTCTAGTTTTATTAAATGAAATTACATGTTATATGCCATATTGTCTTGAGAATATGTTTGGTGGCTTAATGCATAACTCTTGTTGATGTTAACACCACATTTTACATCCACATTGCTGTCTTAAGTATGCAGGCAGACGGATCCCTCATTTTAGCCTAGACGGATCCCTCCAAGGGAGGAACCGTGGGATCCGTGGAACAGGAACAATTTTTCTTACTAATTTGAGTCTTATTTGCAGGAAATTATGCATTATATACTTGTTTTCTAACCTTTGTTTTGTAGATTTTCAATATACACTTGAAGACTTTGACACCCTCAACAAGGGGGAGTTTCTTGTAAAAGCAAAACAATTGCAAAACCATTTGCAATACTTTCACATAGGTTTACATTACTACTTGACGTCCTCCTCACAAAGGAGCACTTGTCAAGGGGGAGCATGTTCGTCTAAAAGACGAAACCATTTGCAAATGATATTGCAAAACACTAGTTTAGCCTTCCTAAATTACTTGACGCCCTCAACAAAGGGAAGCACCCATCAAGGGGGAGCTAAGACGAGAATTCTTCTCATCTCTTACTCTCTATTTTTCATATTTTTACTTTTTACATGTTTTTTCTTCAAAACCATGTGTTAGTTTCTTTTTTCACGCTCTTTTTGTTTCGAAAAAAAAGGGGAGAAGAGAATAAAATCTCCAATTCAAACTTTTACGAATTTTAGCTTTTCCTTAAAATAATCTTATGTTTTGTCATCAACAAAAAAGGGGAGATTGTTAATACAAATAAGCCGTAAAAACGTTTATTTATATTTTACGATCTTCTAATGTTTTGTCGATAACAAACGGAAAATCATTTTAACGAAACAAATAAAATATGTAAATGGTTTGAGCCAATAGTTTACTAACACACTTACGTTTTCATATAAAACACTAAACAAGTAATAGTGTTTTCATGTTATAGTAATGCATATGTATAACAACTAGTGTTTATATAATGGGTATATATTGTTAGGAATTGGAAATTCCATGTTAAAGTTTAGGTCACCCCAATTATGGTCTAGCATATGTTGGCTCGTAGACGTGTCGTTATTCACATTATTTAGTAGTTAATTAGTTAGTTTGTAGCGTAGATTAGTTTAGTGTAACACCGTGGAGGAAGGACGGGTCTTTACCCACTGTATGCCTGATCCATAGTCCGACAGGAGGACGTATTAGTTTGTAACTATAAATACCCTTCCCACTAAGGGAAGGGTGGTGCTTCTCATTAATCTAACCTTGCATTTGTTGTTTTACAACTCTCTTTCAAGAAACACCCTCTCGTCTCTTTCTCTCTCTAAACCATGGCATACTTGATTCATCACTATCCAAGGCCACCCGAATCATCATCAACACAATATGTAAGATCCAAAAATTGGCATCAGAGCCTAGGTTGTGTTGTTTGTGTTGATTCTCGTGGTTTATTTCATGGTTCGATGCGGTTTATGTTCGATGCGGTTTATTATCTTGTTTGGTGTGCGGGTTGGGTGCATTGATTTTGGTGGTTCGTATCATCCTATTGAAGTTGTTTTGTATCATTTTGTGATTCTGGAAAGTTTCTTTCCTTTATCCTAAGTTGTTAACTGTTTTTGGTCCTTTGTATCCATATGGTCCAACAAGTCACAAAATTTCATAACTGGTTTTTCAAAAATTTATGTCTTGCGTTTCTTTATGTTCAAGATAACATTTTTCTGTTAACACGTATCTTCTATGATTTGTTGTTGTATCATTTCTGTGATTATTTGTGGTAAAAAGGGTCAATAAAGGTCTAAATGGATGTGTTTCAAAACAGTTTTTCCAGGTTTGGTCAGGAACTCTTTTTTACTGTGTTTTGAGCATCTCATTCTTGAGTGCGATTTGGTTTATCATGAATGCGAGTTGTTAATAAAATGTCCTGATTCAATGTATCTGGTCTATGCGAGTTTCAGTCGGCTTTTGAGCGGTTTGTCTACTCTCTGTCCAGATTCAATGTTACTAAAGCGAGTTGGTTCTATTGCGAGTTGTTACAGTTGCGAGTTGTCATAAAATCTGGGTATGCGAGTTGGATTAACAGATAACATGCAGTTGACTTTTGAGTCAACTGCGAGTTGATTAAAAGCATCTATGCGACTTGTCATATTCTGATGCTTGTCTTACAATGCGACTTATCAACTCTCATGGATGCGAGTTGTCAACAAATTTTTGTCAAATCTCAAGAAAGCGAGTTGTTGACTAAAATATACCAAATACCAGTCATCAATTCATGAAATCAGTTATATTACAACATCAACTTCAACAATACTTAACCATGTACCATATAAATAAAGACTCATCTACAAGTACCTATTAGATCTCAGAATAGTCTCGGGGTTAGTCATTGCTATATCAAGGTAACATTTAAAGATCAAAACCCTCAAAAGTTTCATCACGGATCCAAGAACAAGTCTCTTATTAATAAACAACTCAAGATCTCAGATTTGTTTTGGGGTATTCATCTGGTCATACCCTCAAAACTCCTCCATCACTGATCATGTATTAACTCAAAGGTTTTATGTTCGATTTTTTTTGAAATGATTTTAACAAATCATGTTAAATCACTTTCTCAATCGTTCAAATCCAAACAAAGAATAATTAAATACGGATCTATTAATTTGTGAAGTTTGCACTTCTAATTGAATATCCGAACACATAAAAGAGATATTTAAAACATAAGTGTTTCAAATTCCAATTAGATTTGGCTCAAAGAAAATGTTATGATTAAGAAAACCTACCCGTGAACCCTTTTTTTTTGTTAAGGTATCTTGTGGTCGAATCTAATATGTTCTCACCATCCCTGTGGCGTTATTAATTTGCTTCTAACCATCCCTGTGGTGAGCTCATGCTTGTCGTGGGTATTTATGATGGGGCAGTCGATTATGGTGAATGATTTTGGTGGCTGCGTATTTTTTTGGGTGAGTGATGTTTGAGAGAGGCAACATTTTTCTTTGAGTGATATTAGGGTATGTGTGTGATTGAAGTAGCATCTTATATTACCGAAAATTAGGGTTAATTCATGAGTGCTTCGTGGGTTTTTCAGTGGGCCGAGTACTATGGTGGATCAAATGGGCCTCGTTTGTTAAATAAACATGGGCCGAGAATTATTGTTAACTGGTTTATGAGTTATTTGGTCATGTGTTATATTAGCGTGTTCGTTTGAATTGGTTCATGCCTTGTGCCCACATTGTGTACCACTTATTCACATGAAGGGATATTTGTGCTAATACTTATTATGGACTGAATTTTTTATATATCTTGTGTATATGTGGTATAATGAGCCATGACAGTATTGGTTTGTCGAGTTGGATTGAACTGAATTTAATTTCGGATCTGGTCTCATGGACTTAAATGAATTGAATGGGCTCATGAAAAGTAGATGTTGGGCTTGATCTTATTATTGGACCTGGACGTTTCGTGCTAAATTGATTATGGTAGCTTTTATGTGGTGATATGTGATATTGGATTAATTTCTGATTCGGATCTTCGATGGAGATTGTTTCATGCTCATGAATTTGAACTTATGTTTCATGATAATTTATGGGCTGAGATTTGTATTTTGACTGTGAGATTTGATGATGATATGAGATTTACTGAAGAGATTTGTCAATGTGATTTGAAAATGAGACTTGTTGGGCTATGAGAGATTAATTATGAGATTTGATGTTGATGTGAGTTGATGTTGAGATTCGTTGTGTTATGCAATTTGATACTTTGGTTTATACATTCTCACGAAGAATATTATGTCTCGGCTTGAATTGGTTATTGAACAAAGTTGACTACGGGGTTGTTTATACAAAGATTTCGTATTTGGATTTGCAGTGAGATTTTCCCGGCGTGTTTACTTATTTCGTCTTCTTTCTTTCTACCTTTTCGCAAAGATGACTTGTTTGGGCGTTTATTGGATGTGATAAAGACTTGGCTATTTAGTTACTGGTTGTGATTCTTTCTCACTTATTTCACAAAGTAACTATCATTTAGGTGTCTCATGCAGTTGAGGATACGTCAAGAGGTTTTGTACATTGGGTACACCGTTTCTTTTTCATGAGGATTAGTACAAGTTTAAGTAATAAATCTGGGGAATTCTACTTCATGCTCAAGTTTGGTATATCGGGTCTACTTCACCAAATGGTCACAGCAATTGTCGACAGAATTCGTGAATGATGTGTTTACCAAAGGGTTTGTTGGATGAGATGTGATCAACAATTCTCATGATATATTCAATGCCGCAAAATATCAATGATACTTCACAGTCTGAGCAAAATCTTTCAAGAATCTTCAGTGTCAATCATGACTTTTCAAGAAGTTTGTTTATGACAAGAACTTTTCGTGCAATTGGTCGTACACGTTAATGATGCTTCCGAAAGTTCGAAACCATCATGGGAGAGAAACATGTACTTTGATGTTTTACGGTCAATCTCAGGGGGAAGTAGTGTATACTACTCGACTTAGTATGGTTTATGAAGTTTTCTACATATGGGTAAAGAATTGTTGATTTTGTAAAATCCCGCGAAAGAAACTATTTCTCGGTTTAAATCATAGACTTTTAAAATCCCGTGACAATGGAATCATCCCGAGGTAAGTAAAGTGCATTTCCGGCTCGATCTCACGGTTTATTCTTGGTTTTGTAAAATCCCGCGAAAGATACTATTTCTCGGTTTAAACCATAGAATTGTAAAATCCCGTGATCGTTGATTCATCCTGGAGAAAGGGAAAGTGTATTTCTGGATCTCATCTAATGCTGGTGCCACGGTTTCTTTTTCGAAGAAGGGATAAAAGGGTGTATTTCATGGGTTGGGTGTTTGTTTGGATTTTCCTCATGGCAGCTTGGTCATTACATGGTTTAACGGGGCTATGTGCTTTTAATCATGATCGGAATGAAAACCATTATCATTGTTCACTTAAAACGTCTAAGGAGGCTAGATCTGAGCATTTAACCAGAAGATGTGACAATGGGGTTAATTCACTATTATTTATTTGAGGTTGAAGTAAAATATCACGGGCAAGTGTACTTAGTATCAGAAGGTATCGGGGATGGTTGGATGAAGATTCTTCAAGATCCTTGTTCGAGCTTATTATCAAAAACGAAGACTTGGAAATCTAGTTATTGTTGGGTGACTTTTTCCTTTTCTTTTACCACTTGGGGGAATCGGGCTCTTACCACCACAAAATAACTATCACTTTAAGGAGTTACGTTGTAGTGCTCAGTGTCACATTTAATTGTGGATTTTCAAGAGGTAATGTACGTCTTATACTTGATGGTTGATTGGTTGAAGAGTATAGAGTACTTAGAGATTCTAATGGAAATCAGCATCGCTCTTTGTTACATATGTGCAAGTTTAAGTCACGAGTTCGGGTTAGTTTACTTCAGGGTCAAATTCATCATATTGGGTTTTCTCCATCAGTTGTCATGACAAAAAGCCTACTGAATGATAATGGGGTTGATTATAAGTTTGCCAAGAGTAGATGAAAAGAGAGAGAGATTATGATGTTTGAACACAACAGTTGAAGCCTCGTACTCTAAAGAAAAGAAAAGTGTACACTTCAGTGCGCTTTATCTTCCGAAGAAGAGAAATCTTCTCATTTATGACCATTCTCATCAATATGCTTCATGTTTTTTCCACGCGCTTTCAGTTATCAAGTGAACCGGACTACCGATGATTGTTCTCTTATTCCACTTGCTCGATTATAATGACGATGGCGACATCATTTGCTACCTTTGAGGGGGAGAAGTGTGAATAGACTACATTTGGATGATTTTCACTTTTTTAATCAAGAATGGCATCTCCATATGCAATTCTTGAGGGGGGAAAGAAGTATGATAATTCTACACGTTGAGTTTTATCTGAGAATATATGGTCAAATGGCTCAAAACTCATGTAAGAACCGAGCTTCTTCTTATTGGGTCATCTTCACATGGAGTTTCTTCTAAGAGTCGTTGGTTGACATCTTCTCACGGACTGATGAGTTTATCGACAAAGTGCTTCCGGTTAATGCTTCACGTACACATCAACATGATGATTCCGAACAATCTCTCTGTTCTTGTTTGATGTGATTGGTAGTTTGGTGTTACCATTTTGTGTGTTCGTTGCGGGCTGATTGTTGATTTCCTTGATGAACATCTTTCTGTTCTTGTTTGATTGGGAGGGATTTGTGTTAAGGGGATTTGCAAGAGGTAAGTTAATTGGGATACTTTTTTGGTGAGATGAAGATGTTAACTATCTATTCCCCAACTGGACAATCTTAAAGAAGGTCGAGTCTACAGTCTATTCTACATTTTCTGCTGCATGTTAGAAGACTAAAGACGAATTGCATTTAACGATCTAAATACTTCTTCTTATTCCGGGCATTCATCATAAAGATTGTTAGTTTAGGGGAGAGCACTAATTGGGGGAGAGTGAAATGCCAGATTTAATCCCCAATTCGACTTGCTCACATTCTTCCGTAGCAAGTTGATTCTCACAAAGACTTCTAAGGTTCTTCTCAAATGATTTCGAGTATATGGGCTTACAATGTGTTGCTGATTCCGAAGTATCAAAACCATCAAGGGAGAAGGAGACACGTATCTAAACGCGAGTAAAATTGATGAAATTAATACTTCTAAGTTATTGAAGATATCCCGAGAATACAAATGTCATTACCGCAGAGAAACTCAAGGTTTGACTCATGGTGTTTAGTGTTCTTATTCCAACTATGTGGGGGAAGAGATGGAAGAGAAGCTTTCTGAAGATAAAAGAGGTACACAAGTGTGTGATGATTTCGATGTTATCGCAATCATCAGGGGAGAGAGAATTTTGTACATTGGGGACGTTCAGCTATTTCACTTGAGTGCTTAATCAGTGATTCAGAGATATAATCACTTATTCCGGAGTTGACATTCGCAGAGATAGTCATCCGCAGAGATAATCAGTGATTCGGCCTGCTTCTTCAATATTATCGGTTATTCTCTCTTTGGGCATTCGGGTACTTCGGGTTCTTGAGCTTCATACACTTTCTTCAGGGGGAGAGAAAAGTATACATCGGGATTATTGTTTGACTATTGGACTTAATCGGCTACTTCGATGGTATAAGTTTCTCTGTCTTCGGGTATATGTGTATTCGGGTTCGTGAGCTCTAGTCTAAGAGACTGACTGCATCAATTCATCTACTTGGGGGAATTGTTCTCTTAACACCTTTTGGAATGGATCGCTTCAGACTTCAGTGGAAAAGAAATTTTAGAAGATTCATACAAGCGTGGGATGATACGTTGTCGTTCTTCTTGTTGATGATATAACCCCGAACGAAGAATCACAAAGATCATTCTTAAAAGGAGCAGCAAGATCGATGATAATGGTGTGCTTTTGTGTGCACCTGGCTAAGGCAAGCTTGAAATAGAGCTTCGAATCTGCTCAACAAAAGGATTTACGGTTTGGGGGGAAGCTGCCAAAGTCTAACTTTCAGATGGTTCAATTTCTCTCAATTCAGGAGCCTCGAAAGCTTTGGTGGTGAATGTTTAAGAGATGACGACTTCTATCTTCTTTAACGGGGCTGCTCGATATCCTTATCTCGGTACTCGTATCATCATCCTCTTAAACTATATCATCAAAACTATCTTTGTAAATATTTATCAAAAACAAAATACAAAAATATAAAACCAACAAAAAT
This sequence comes from Chrysanthemum makinoi, assembly GCA_910596185.1. Lineage (NCBI taxonomy): Eukaryota > Viridiplantae > Streptophyta > Magnoliopsida > Asterales > Asteraceae > Chrysanthemum > Chrysanthemum makinoi. The sequence goes on from OU343219.1 coordinate 132,936,098, forward strand.
AAAATAGAAACATATAAAACCAACAAAAACCTATAAAAATAAGAAAATTTGAAAAAGACCAAAAATATTGTTTTTTCTAAGATATGTCTTCTGGTATCGATAACATCTACGGTCTTAGAAATGTCATTCAATAATGGCACGTGACCATAGATGAAGTTCAAGAAGGAGGTGTAAATATTCTTTTCCAAAACATGTCTCAAAATATGGCTTGCAGTTACTTCTGACTATGACCCGTGCTTAAACTATGGTTTGCTATTATTTCAGATAGCAACCCGCTCTTCAAGAAAGGAAAGTGCTACGCTAAACCAGTTTTCAAATATTTCGTGCACTTATCCTATAACAAAATGAGGAAAGTATGTCGAAGGACTGCTGTTCCTACTCAAATATTTTTCTTTCTAAAATTCTTCAGAAAAATATTTGTTTTAACAAAATGGTGGTAAATGAGTTGCTTAAAAATCAATCAGAATCAGAATTGTCATAAATTCGCAAAACCCAATCAATGACTTCAGCTTATTTAAAACTTTTCATTGAAAAAGTCATTGATTGAAGGGGAGAATGTTCTTCAAATTTACATCATCTAACGGTCTTTATTAATTATCCTACGTGCTTAACTAAAAAATGATATTTGCCTATGTCGTAGGACTAGGAATTTAGGATATGATTGTTAGGATTAGATGATTAGAGTTTGATGAATACATAAATCCCATGCCTTATATGAACTGATTGATATGTTGAATTGACTTGTATTAGTCGATTGTTGTTTGGGTAATGTCGACCACCATATATATGTATGTGTGTTCACTAACGTATGCAGGTATATTGGTATAAAAGTATGTTCCCGATCCGGATCCCACAAATGAAGATGATTGGATGCCGAAAGGAAAGGGTAACTATATCTTGGGTCGACAAAAGAAGAAACAGAGCTTAATCAGATCTCTTCATGGATAGTTGGCATGATTGATGCAACTTCAGAGGTCTCACTGCTTCAGCAGACGGTTTTCTTCCAGCCTTACAGCAACAACAGAAGCAGCTTATCCACCTAATGTATCTTTGTGCAGGAAAAAGTAGTGGATGATACCATTTTTCTTAAAACAATTTTGAAAATGTTGTTTTGAAAATGGAAAAATATTGTTTTGAAAATAAATTGGACTTAATTTTGGAAATCATTGGACTTCATTTTATCAAAACTTAAGTCACTCAATCAATGAATTTGGTCATTGATTGAGGGGGAGAGTGATTTAAAATAAAATATTTTCAAACGATATTTCATCCATCAAGTCCGTTTGTGCTTAATAAGTGGTGATTTAAATATTTAATGTTATGTCATGGTATGATTGTCTTTAAAACTCAAAGATCTTTCAAAATGAAATCTTTTCTGTTCTTGTTTAATTGTGAAATTGTTTTATTTTACTTAAAGATCTCTTAATATTATCATACCTGACACTAACAATCTTTAATGTCTTATACTGTTCCTTATCTATCATTTTTCAAAATTAAATCTTGCCGCGTCTTTCCTCAAAATTTTCCAAATGATTTAAATCAATCGGGATCCAAAATCTCAATTGGTTTGAAATTTTTGATCGGGGGAGAGATCGTGATTTAAATCTCAAATCGGTTTTAAAGGGTGATTGTTTCTAAAACACTCCTTCCTTCATGTGCCAAACGATTTTGAAATACAAAATGCACATGATTGTGAAGGAGCATTTAACCATAAACCAGAAGAGCTTTTAAATCAGGCACATTTTCTCCCATGTTTTCTAAACCTTATTAAATCACTTGGGATCCAAAATCTCAAAGGGTTTGATATTTTTGATCGGGGGAGAATTTGTGATTTAATAATGAAATTTGATAAAAGGTGATCATTTTGATTCAAATGTGCATACTACTCTCCCATATGTGCTAAACGCTTTCGAATCTCGAAGCACATATTGAGGGGGAGCATTTCTAAAGAAAATAAACTATCAAGGTACAAATGCTTTTATGTTTCAACATAAGTACCTTGATTGATTTTCTAATGGTTTCTTTATGGCAAGTGTGATCGTGGATGTTCTTAAAAGAACTCCTTCCTCTATGTGATAAAATTATTTCAAATATCCTACGCACATATTGAGGGGGAGAATTTACCAAAGAAATTCAAATGGCTTTTTCTATAAAAATTGAGATCATGAATACATTTCAAATATCTCTTGCCTCCATGTGCTAAACAATTTTAAAATCATATGCACGTGTTGAGGGGGAGTATTTATAAATGATCAAAACAATTAAGGTACAAAATGCTTTGATAGTATTTCACAAGTACCTTGATTGATTTTCCAAATGATTTTTCAATTGGTTTCGAGAAGGAATGAACAATACCAAAAGACCGACCAATTTACTTTATGCATGGAGTTATAAGGATGGTGAGGTTACGTATTCGTTCCCACGATCCCGCCAGAGCCGGAGGGATCTACCCAGGGACAATCCACTAGATAGTGTAGAGTCCTTAGGTATGATGAAAAAAGGAGAAAAATGAGATATGGGAAGAGTGCCGACTGAGACAGAGCTAGTACTAGAACAAACCAAACAAGGTTCTAGTTATGAAGTCTCGGTAAGCACTGAAGGGGTTGAAGAATGAAAAAGAATTGAATGTGAAAAGGGTGAAAAGAAATAGCCCTCCAATAATTCAACTTTATGGCAGAAACCGGGTTCAATACATATGCTACTGGTGGTTACCAAGGTAACGCCGGTATTGAAGACAAGACGTCATGGACCCAGTGACGCACTGTACCTAACTTCCCAAGCTACTCAAGTTTCTCTTAGAAGGACGGGTCCTTACCCACTGTATGCCTGATCCACAGTCTGACAGGAGGACGTATTAGTTTGTAACTATAAATACCCTTCCCACTAAAGGAAGGGTGGTGCTTCTCATTAATCTAACCTTGCATTTGTTGTTTTACAACTCTCTTTCAAGGAACACCCTCTCATCTCTTTCTTTCTCTAAACCATGGCATACTTGATTCATCACCATCCAAGGCCACCCAAATCATCATCAACACAATATGTAAGATCCAACATATTTAGTATGTTTTGTAATGGGTAATGTAATGGGTAAGAATCTAAGTACTTGACCCATTAACTAGACACATAGAATGTAGTTAGGTAAAACCCAAAGTCCATGACCCATAACCATGGAGCATAATCCATAACCCTTGACCCATTGCATGACATCATGCATGAAGTCATAATGGGTATTATCCATAACCCATGGAGCTAACCCATGACCCATTGACTAGATGCATTGCATCTTCTAGATACATTGTATCTATGTGGATACCCATGATCCAAAGTCCATAACCCATGACCCATGATCCATGACCCACAACCCATTTAGGAGGAGCGTCCTACGGATCCCTAGGAATACACTGGATGGATCCCTCAAGCAAAGGATCCGTGGAACAGTAGTGATTTTTTGTGTTTAAATAGTGAGCCATTTCTTCATTGTAACTCACCCCTTTCACACACATTCTCTCTTAGTGTTGTAAACTCTCTAATCTCATATCCAAAGGATCTTTCCATGTAGTTTTGTGTTTGTGTGATTATCTAGGTTCCTCTTAAAGGCGAGATCACCACCTCTTGAAGTCGAGCAAGCTCAACTCCATGGGTTGCCAAGCTTCTTCATCATCAAGACTACTGATGTTATCTTGTTGATAGTTCTTTCCTCTCTCATTAGAAGTGTTGTGTTTAAGACATAGGTGAAAGATGTCTAAAGGGTCAAGTCGAAGGCATTAGTGAAAGGTGCCGAAGATCTGTGTCAAAGGCATTAGTGAATGGTGCCGAAAGTCCGTGTTGAAGGCATTAGTAAAGGGTGCCTAGGTGTCAAGGCATTAGTGAAAGGTACCTAGGGTGTACATTCGATATGGTGCATCAATGTACAAGATAGATTAGTTTGGGTCAAAGGATATTGATTTCCTTGTTGATGTTTTAATAAGGTGTGGATCTCCTTTGGGATAGGTGTTGTGTTGTGTTGGGTAGTAGTTCCTCCTTAGTAATGGAACTTGGTATCTAGCCTTATACCGGATAAAGTGTAGGCGACGTTGTGATAGGTTTGGTTCTACCTCGTGGAAGAACCCGGTGTCTAGCCTTGTACCGGATAAAGAGTAGGCGACGTTGTGAAGGCTTCTCCGCCACAAGGAGTTTGTGTTGTGTAGTGATTACGAACTCTCGAGTAGGTGACTTGGGGAGTGGAGTAGGGCAAGGAAGTTGTCCTTGTAGTCGAACCACTATAAATACTCGCGTTGTGGTTTTGTGCTTCTTACTCTTTATCTTTGCTTTGCTTATTTATATGCTTATCTATCAACATCCAACATACACATTTAAATAGATTGACATAAGTCAATCTAAATAGTTTAAAACGGAGTTTTAATCGGTAAAACTATTCAACCCACCCTTCTAGTTTTCCACAGTTGACACTAATCAGATGTAAAAATAAAAGTGAAGTTAGTGGTGACTAACTTCTTACCTAAAAATCTCTATTTCTTGCCGGAATTACGCCGGAAAAGATGACCGAAAAATCAAGAATGTCGATGTAACACTCTTGAAGATTATATGTTTGAGAAAAGGGCTATAAATACCAATTGAAGCACACCAATTCTAGAACTCAAATGAAATGAAGAACTGATTTCAATTGTCACAAACTACACTAGGAATCTTTAAATTGAGAAAGAAGATTCGGAATGCTTTGTTCTTGATTAATGAAGGAAGTTGTTACAGAAAGATTGAAAGAGAGTGTTTGTTACATACATGAATGAATCAAAAAGACTACAATGTGGGTAGCTTTGATTTATAACTGTTTTTTGCGCCAACAATCATTTGACTTTTGTAGCTTTGACTTTTGAATGTTGACTTATTTTGACTTTAACAATTAAGCTCGTATCAGTTTAGTAGACAACTAAAAGGTTACTATAAAACTATAAACCATATAAATTTCACCCTCACCCCTAGATGTTATTATAGTTACTAATTCATTTAATTTTTTTACTATGCTACAGGTTGTGGCAGAACTGGTTGCAACCTTCATGTTGGTGTTTGTTTAATGTGGACGTGCGGCGGTTGTATCACCAACCAACCAATTGCTAGTTGTGGGTTACAGTTTTTTAGCAGCACCATGCTCAGCCATTAAAATAACCACGAAATGCTTTATCGCTATCTATTGACATTAAAGTGACCTATATACCAAGTTACTTGAAAATATTAGATTACGTAACCAGAAAAGAAGCGAGCATAGAAATCATACCAGCCGATTAAAGGTATTTGTTGTACGAACTTGATGTTGTAAAACAGAAAAGTATGAAGATAATAATGCATGGGAGATAGAGAGATCAATGAGCTCACAGTCACATGATGAGTTAGGCCCTACCAGACGACGCCAGGCCATAATTACAAGCCCAAGTTTTAAGAGGGTTAACAGCCCACTAGGTGAGTAGGTGTGGTTTTATTATTGTATTTCTAAAAATATATTAAAGAGTTGGGTATATAATATATTGATATTGATATAAAAAAAATCATATAATAACACTAGTAAATATTCCTAATCCATTGTTTGCAGGAAAATGATATAATCTTATTTGCTGCATGAATATTTTCTTTCGGAAAGTGTATACAAAATCATGTATGAAATGAATATTGTAAAAGAAAAGGGTTTCATGAGTTTGACACTTAATTAATAGTTTAATACTTTCATCTAGTTTTATACATAAAAAATTGATTAGAAATCTATTTTATCTAATAAAATAAGCTTTTGTACAAGCCTTTTAAGCACATTGCATTAAAAATTCATTTAATGCCCTGACCTGTAATACCTTATTTAGCTTCAAAGTACAAAATTTTTTATGCAGGAGGTTTTTAACACATTCTCAGAATGTCAACACCAACAGAAACGCTCCTTTTGTTTAATTTTAGGACAGTAATAATCTCAATTCATGGCCTAAGGTTCAGTTTCAAATCAAGCTATACGCTCCTTTTTCAAATCTTCTCCATCAAATCTTCTCCAACACACTCAATTCTGTTTCAAGAACCTTCAAAAGCATACCTCTCCTATTCAAAAAACACACACAATAGCTTCTTCCATACACTCATGATTTTAACCCTATACTCTGCAGTTTTGAATCACCAATCAAAGAATTCAAATCAATTGCTCCTTCAAATAATTTTTTGAATACCGACCATGGAGTAATTGGTAAGTATCAATTTAATTTTAATATTTAGGGTTTCGAATTATGTGTTGCAAATTACAATTATTTTGATGTGTTGTTTTTTTAATCATCAATATAATTGTGTTTCAGAGGACACTCTTTGGCTGACCCTGATGAGCTTCGTGACCCAGGTTAGTTGGTCATGTCTATGAATCTTATAGATCAAGTTTGAAAGTTTGTAAGTTAACTCTTTCTTTGGTTTCATGTTACGGTCAGGAATTGGGCATGTATCGCACTCGGAAAATGTATATGCATATACCATATGGACGGTCTTATTACTCCTCAATATTATAGACAGGGTATCATATCAACTGTAGATTAAAATTCTTGGGCAGATAATATTTGGTTATACTGAATGGGTTTGGGTTTAATTGCGTTTACTTTTGGGGTTTTGAAATGTAGGGTTTCTGTTATGGTAAATCGTTATTATGGTTTGGTTTTTTTGGACAGGCTGTGAATACGGGTGAGTTGGTGGAAAATAATGAGGTACTGAAAGTTGACGCGGAAAGTGATGTTGTGAATGCGTTAGATGGAGACCATGTCAGGCAAGACTTATGTCTTATCAATTAGCTGTAAGCTTAACTAAAAATAAGGTCTTAAGCTGGAAAAATTAGCTAACTCAAACACCCAAAAAAGTATCAACCTTGACGGTCGGATGAATAACTAAGTCCATACTTTCAAATCATTTTTGCCTTTCTTTTTTATGTATATTATTTTACTAATTGTTGTTATGTGATTTGTAGACTCGGGCTGCTTTTTGTTCAAACAAGATCACGAGGGCCTATGTTAGCAGGTAGAGGCTTCCTAAGTCAACATGATCGCATACTTGCAACAAGGTATGGATTAGGTTTTGAATCGATGCTTCTTCTATACAGATTTTTAAAAAAGATCTTAATCCTCCCAAAATCTCAAACAACAAGGTATGGAATTGGTGAATTGATTATGAGTTACTAATGGTTTATTTGTTCAGACTTATAGGCATGTGCCATTAAGATTTTCAAACCCTGCACATTTTCAGCATATTAACGACGTGTGCCATTGAGGTTTTAATTTTAACGCTCCTAATGTGCAGGTTGGAGATTTTTGAAAACCTGATGCTGAAACAAAAAATTGGGATCACGGTATTCAAGCATTGGAATTTGTTAAAAAGGTAATCTATTTAGCTATTTTCCTGAATTATTGGAGAGTGAGGGATTTAAAGAGAATGTTATACGCAATTATGGTTGTAAGTCGATTATTATAATCTGTAAAATGAATCAATTTTCATTACAAGTTCACCATTTTATCAGAGGTTAATCATTTTCTTTACTTATAGTCGTATCCATGAGGTCAAGATGGGTACAAGATGGTTAGGGACGTGTTTTTGAGTCGAACAACAATGCTATCCACAAAGAGTTTCACACCCTCGAAAGGTTCAAATACCTCAACTATCTATCTGATTTTTCTATATGCTTGATTGTTTTTTACGTATAAATGAAATATTATATGGGCTGTTTGGAATTGCTTATTAGATAATAACTTTTAGGGGTTATGAAACTGCTTATATATTTTTTTTCTTTTTTTTTTTGGAATTTCTTAATAATACAGCTACTTTTATGGGTTCTTTAGGATTCATTATTGAAACTCCTTATAAGGGTTGTTTGGGAGTACCTATTCAGCTAATTCGTCAGGCTTATGGGCTTATCTGGAGCTTTTTCAATCTTCAGATAAGCCCATAAGCCCGAAGAATTAGCTGATATGTGCTACCCTTTGTTCAAGTGTCCTGTCATCAAAAGTGTACTCACATGATGTAAATTATAAATATATGTAGTGATGGAGAAGATTATATGGGACAACCCAGTTACATTGAGCTGAATTTCGAAGAGGGAATGAACAGTTTATTACTGAACGAACTCTTTACTCAGTAGGACTATTTAATTCCTTGAGACTCTTATAAATGAGTAGCTCATATCATTTTACTCTGATTATTGTTTGAGCTGCTCTATTGGTGAGAGTGTGAGACATTGGGATGATTTATTTGAGTTTAGAAGGGATGACGAGTTAAATTACTAATATGTGCTACCCTTTGTTCAAGTGTCCTGTCAGCAAAAGTGTACTCACATGAATCTTTTCGATTGATCATTAGGGGTACCATGTGACTTTGTTAAAATATGTGACATCTATTCTTATTTCCTCATCCTTGAATTCCCATATACCTGATAACATATTTATTTAGATTGGCCGGATAGCGTTTGACAACTAAGCCCATTCTGGATGTAGTCTGGTGGTATATCCCTTCTTTATATGTTGCATATCTCGATTTTGGTAATACATCTTAGTTATTAGAAATTATTTATCTATTTAATAGTTGAAGTAGAAGATAGTGTTGTCAGTGAATACTTCTCCACATTTGTTGTTGCCAGATACTATCGTCCAATTATTATTAGCAAAAGGAAGTCTTATCTTACCTATGTAATACTAAAGGACGAAAATCTTTTTCAGTGATAGTAGCAATATCACACAATCACACATTTGTGTCATCACAGGCACTTTATCCTGTATTGCACTTTATCCTACTGTTTACTTTTATCTTTTATCATATGTTCAAGGATTTTCATTGACAATACATATTCGTTAATGGTTTCTATTTGTACATGATAAATGTAGTAGGCATATGCTTTAACGAATCGTGGTCTTAATAATGACATGTGTAATTAGGAACGGGATTATAGCAATTAGATATGGACAATTAGTGAATGTAGTTAAGTCGTCATAACAATAGTGCTTAAGGCAATTGTTTATAGTATGATTGACTCTTTGAATATCTTTACGTATATAGCCTTTGTTCTTTGGATTTCTTGAAAACTAATTTTTTTTAAGTAAATCACTATGAGTTATATCTAATCTCAATCGTTACAATTTTCATGTTATGCATCTACAATAAAATGGGCAAGAACTGGATTGAGTAACTGATAGTGGTTAACCAACATGGCCATGACGTAACTTGACCCAGATCACCCAAATTTACCCATTTTGGCCCATTTTATGTTGAACGGGTCTAAAGTGATGCAAAGAAAAAAATAAGATATTGAATGTATATTTATGAAGTTCAATTGTTAAGTGCACTGTTTGATTGTTTTCAAGAATAACCTATTGGAGCATGTTTCTTAAATGGAGTTCGCTATATATACATACTATCTTTTATTTGCGTCAAGTTTCAAAATTTCAATAAAGAAACATATACGAAACTTGGTTATATTTCCAGTTCCTTTTCATTATTGAGATAAATTGATGGTTTATGGGTGTCTTTAATATAAACTTAACTATCCAAAAAAAATGAATAGTTAAAAGATAAATCAAGTTAGGTGTAAATGGTAAATTGTTGGAATCACTCCTAAACATTAATTCAAGTGTTAGTGATTCATATGTAATAGTTAGCTTAATATGGTCTTTATGTTTGTTATTAAGCTAAGGCTTATGTAGAAGGCCCATAAGCCTTGGCCCAAGCCCATAAGAAGGGAAGGAGTCTAGAAGTGTTGCCCTAGATCCTTGCCCTATAAATACCTCTTGTAAACCTTCTATTGAAGGTTGGTTGTTCAATTCATTTCACTTCATGGGCATAACTATTCTCACATTCATACGCATAGTGTTTTGCTTTGTTCAACCGATCTCTCTTATCTTTCTTTCTTCATATTGATGCTTGTGTTACTAATATGGGAAACTAACAGTATTATCATTCGCCAAATAGTTAGGTGAACATCTTTTGTTTTTTGAAGTTAGTTTTTTGGTCTTACGCGTAAAACAGTTTATCACTTTGTCACGCTTAAAAACTTATTTTTACACTTTTCTATCCAAGATTCTTGTACTTTCAACATTTTTAGGTGTTAAAATATCTGTTTTTGGCAAAAAGTTTCAAACTTTACGTGTGGATCATTGTTTTTAAGCTTGGTTTTAAGCGTGGGTTTATTTCTACGCATAAGGTGTTTAGAAGTTTTGGATCATCAAGTTTCACACTTTTGTGTTATTTTGGTGATATTGAAGCTGTTTCATCATAAAAATTTGGTTTAGAAACATCATTGGGCAGAAATCAGTTTTGGTCAAGTTTTACGCGTATCAAAACCCTATTTTTACGTGTAATTGTTCCTTGGATCGATCTTCAGTCTTTGTGGTTTACTCAGTGTTTTCTTGCTTGGATAAGCCTGAAAACACTTCGACTTTGGATATCTTTTACACTGTGATAGTGTAAAGGATCTTTTGGGCAAAACCCTAATCTTACGCATAAGCTCAAACTTATGCGTAGAACTCTTTCCGCATAAGATTTTTCTTACGCCTAAGCTCTGACTTACGCATAAGCTAATCCTACGCCTAACTTTCAGTTTACGCATAACTTTAGTGTTTCTCAATTCTTACGCGTAAGCTAATCCTACGCGTAACTATTGCTTTTACGCGTACGTTTGGTGTTTTTACGCCTAAGTATTGCTTTGCGTAAACTTGGTTTTTCTACGCCTAAGGATACTTCATCTACAACGTTTCATTCGACTACAAAGATCCATTTGACAACACAAGTTTTCAACATGTCTCAACCACCATACTCTAGCTATTTTCCTTACACTTATAATCAACAACAACAACAACAACAACTAAGTCCACAACATCAACAATTTAATCAACAACAACAAATTTATCAACAACAATTTAATCAACAACATACTCCACAACTAGGAGCAATTCCACCACAAATGGTTCAACCACCACCTAGTCTTCAAGTACAACCTTACACAAACTTTTACAATCAACATCCATCCAGGAGTACTATTAAGGAACCGACATGGTTTGGCAAGATGTGTGAAGCCTTAAGTACCCAACAATCAATTCATGAAGTTAGCTCACTTGATAGACCTCCAATGCTCACTCCCGGAAATTATGATCAATGGGTGATAAGGTTCTTTAGGTTTTGTGATCTAAAGAAGCCACATGGAAAGTTCTTAAAGAAGGTCATTATGGAAGGTCCATTTCAGATGCCTACTGTTGTCACACCCGCAGATCCAGATGCCAATCCACCAAGAGATGTTGTCACCAACATTGCAACTATCTCAGACCTCACTGCTGATGAACTTCTACATTTTGAAGCCGATGAACTAGCAATGCAATACATCCTTTTGGGATTACCCAATCCAATCCTTCGAAGTATTGATACTCAAAAGACAGCTAAAGCAATGTGGGAACATATTCATCTTCTAATGGAAGGCATAGCACTCAATCAGGAAGACATGGAATCCAAAATCTACTTGGCTTATAAACACTTCTTGATTGAACTAGGATAGACATTAGAGTCATATCATCATCGCTTTTCAGACATCATTAATGATTTGGTCAAACACAACATCATCATGCCACGAATTGCTGTCAACACTAAGTTCCTAAGTAGTCTAGGTCCGGAATGGGAGAAGTATGTCATTTTTCTCCGTCAAGCTAAGAATCTTCATCAAGCTACATACGGATTGTTGTACGACTATTTGAAGCCTCCCCAAAAAGAAGTTGACAAAGAAAGGGCTATCCGTGGACTCCCGGCTACACAGTCACTTCCGGAAAATCAACAACTTGCTTTGTGGGCTGAAACTAGTTTTCCTCCTCAAACAGCTCCTCAACCCGCTCCTCAACCAACTGCAACCATCACACCATATGATCTGTCATAGCAACAACCTCAACAAACTCAATTGGTTCCATACAACCACAACAATGCTCAAGCACTTTACAGTGAAGCTAATGAGGACTCCGATGCCTTAGATGAATTGCAACAAGGATTTGTTATGATTGCTAAAGCATTCGGACGGTATACAAACAAATCCAACAATCGCATTCGTTCCTCATCTAACACAAGGAATCAGGCTGTTGTGAACAATGGACGTGTTGAAGTTCAGAATCGTGGTTATGGTTGTCAGATGGGAGGTGGTCAAGGGTTTAATGCTATGGGAAGGAATAACATGGGTGCTCCACAACAACAGAGAGCTCAAGTGGTTGAACAGGGGAATGCTCAGAATGGGGTTAATGGTCTTCGTTGTTATAACTGTAATGAGAAGGGTCATCTGGCTAATGCATGCCCTAAGCCGAGGACAAGAGGCAGTGCCTATCACAAAGAGGCTTTGCTCTTGGCTCTCAAGGATGAAGCTGGTGGAACTCTTACCAACAAGGAACAGAGCTTTACGGCTGATGCAGATTCTGATGATGATATGGAGGACTTGCAAGCTAATGCAGCAGTGATGTTGATGGCACATATGCAAGCTCTACACATGAGTGACACAGGCCCAGTGTATGACACTGACAGCTTGTCTCAGGTACCGGAACAAAATACACTCATTACTGATCTGATATCTCCGCCAATATCTCCATCCGACAAGGATCGGAGTGTTCAACATGAGCCATCTACATCTCATTCCGATGATTATCAAATAGATCCCGTAGTTATATTTGACGATCAAGATAACCTTATGGTTAATATTGCTCATCAACTTGACTCTGTGGTTATATTTGAGGATCTTAATAAATCATGTTAAGACTCACGTTGAACAAGATGAGCTTTTGTCTAATAGAGAAATTGAGCTCTTGACCTTAATTAAAGACCAAGAATCTCGTTTGGAAATTTGCAAGCAATTAAAAGATAAAAATGCACTGTTAATTAGGGATAATGAATGCTTAATCAGACAAATCAACGTTTTTAAAACTCAAGAAAAACGTGAAAAAGGTTTTGAAGTCGGTTTTGCTAAATCTCATCAAAATGAAAAATCATTTGAACGACAGATACGTGATCTAGCCGCATCCAAGAATGCTTTGTTGTCTCAAATAGAACAACTAAAACATGAACACAAACAACAACTTAACGCTCTTACTTTGGAAACTCAAAAAGCCAAGGCTGAGTTGTTAACTTGTCAAAAACAGTTCTCTGAGTACAAAAAGCATTCCACGAAACGAATAGATAACTATCTTGAAGAAATTGTCGACTTACAACACAAAATCAAAGAGTTTCGAAATGTTGTTTATAAACATGGTGAGTCAATCACAACTATTCAAAAGTTTACTTTTAAACCAAATCCAAATGGATATGGACCGATTCTTGCTGATTACAAACCTAAGTTTTCAAACAGAGCATTCAAACCAAATCCTGAAGTTTACAGTGCAGAACATAGAATTGATGATTCAATTATGACTGTTGTTGAATATAATCGCATGGAGGAATTAGATGCAGATGACGAGAGTCGGTCAAAAATGGAAAATGTCGTTTATAACAAACCATTTAACTATTCAAAAGCCGTAACTTTTGTCACACAACAAGATACTTCTAACAAACCTTTGGTTATCACACCAGTTTCTGAAGTTCGTCCCCAATACAATGGTGCACAAATTAATGGTCCTCTACCTTCACTTAGTGAAGTTAAAACAAAAGCCGAAAGTTGTCGTGTTATCAAATATTTTGACACTTTCTTATCTGACCTCAAAATTTTGGAACGTGAGATTGAATTTCATTCTGAAATAAAAGTTGAACATTTTCAATCGCCGATGGCGCGAGAACAAAGAGATATTCTTCAGAAAATACTTTTACCCCATGTCAAAAATTTGAAAACTTGTGCACTATATTGGGAAAGGGATTTTCACAAGGAACTTGGTCTCATGAAAATAGTTTTCGAGAAAACAGAAACATCGATTTCAAATACTAAACGTAAAAAGAAATTGTTGAGAAAAGATGTTGATCGACTCTTGGAAGATGTTATCTGTGCTGATATCCATAATGTTGTGTTGTTTCATAATATTGCTGATGCATCTGATTATATCTCTGCTGATACTGTTGATTCTGTTAAAATTGTTGAGAATACTGATAATGTGCATCAGATCGAGTCTTTAAAAGTTGAAAATGCACGATTGTTAAACGAGCTTTCAAATGCAAAAAGCCGTCTTCAATGGTGTCAAAAAGATTGTCACAATCGTGAACTTGCTTTGCAAACCAGTTCACAAGCTTCGTACTGAAAATCAAGATTTGGTGCACACTATCATTAAGTTAAGGGAGATGTTAGGAAAGTATGAACAAGTTCAGCCTAGCATCATTAAGAAAATTGCACCTGTAACACTTAGCAAACGTGAACCGAGAATGCCTACTGATAAATCACAAGATACTAATGTGCTTTCCTCTACTGAAACAGGAATAGTTGCCTCTTTTCCAAACGTCCGCACTTCACAGCCTAGGAGCAATACAAGGAAGAATAGGAAGTTGTGACCTAAGAAAAGAACAATGAAAATGCTGAAGTAGAAGAACACCCTAGGACTTTGAATAAGACTCAAGTTGCACCCACTTTAGATATTGCGTCTGACAAATGTAATGGAAAAAGTGTTGTAATGAATGCTAAACCTTTAAGTACTTTTGATATTCAGTCTGAAGCTTCTTGTGTTATTTGTCATAAAAGTATGCTTTCTGATTTTCATGATAAATGTGTTGCTAGAGCTATCTTGTCTCGTTTATGGAATCCTAAGAAACGGAATACCTCTAGGCCCACAAATGCTTCTAAGTCTGTGCTTGGTAAACCGCCCGCTTTAAATTCTAAGAAACGCATTGATGTCCCTGTAGCTCCAGTCTCACCTCCAAGGAATGTAGTACCACCTAGTGCATTCACTAAGATTAAAGCTAAGACTAGTTGGAGATGGCAGAAATGGATACATAATACACTAGGATTTAAATGGATACCTAAAATCATTGATGTGTGTATTTCTAACATAACTGCTTTGGAACCCTCTAACTCTTCGGGTTCCACATCTACTTCTATTCTATCTGTGTCGTCTATGTGTAATGCAGGTGATACAGATCATCCTTTGGATTGTTGATAGCGGATGTTCCCGACACATGACAGGCAATCTCAAACTGTTATCAAACTTTGTTGCAAAGTTCATTGGCACTGTCAGATTCAGGAATGATCACTTCGCAGCTATCATGGGCTACAGAGACTATATCAATGGAAACATCGAAATTAGCAGGGTTTATTATGTGGAAGGCCCCGGTCACAATCTCTTTTCAGTCGGGCAATTCTGTGATGGAGACTAGGAAGTTTCTTTTCGGGAGAAAACTTGTTTCATTCGTGATCTACAAGGAAACGATCTTATGTCTGGCTCTCGCAATTCTAGTATGTACACAATATCAATGCAAGACATGGTTGCTTCATCTCCCATCTGTCTACTCTCAAAGGCTACATCTACAAAATCTTGGCTATGGCACCGTCGTCTCTCACATCTAAACTATCAAACCATCACCAACCTTGCTCGACACAAACTTGTTGAAGGTCTTCCGAGATTCCGGTATTCTAAAGATCACCTATGCTCAGCTTGTGAACAAGGGAAAAGCACTCGTGCTCACTTTCCTTCAAAGGTGGAACACAGCTCTCAGCATGTGCTTCATCTTCTTCACATGGATTTGTGTGGCCCGATGCGCGTGCAGACGATTAATGGCAAACGCTACATCTTGGTAATTGTTGATGACTACTCAAGATGGACTTGGGTTTATTTTCTTCGAAGTAAAGATCAAGCTCCACAGATGATCATCACCTTTCTCACGAAAATTCAAATTCAACTCCGGAACACCGTCAAACTAATTCGAAACGACAAAGGAACTGAATTTGTGAATCAAACTCTTCATGAATATTATGAGAAAGTGGGAATTGAGCATCAAACATCCATTGCACGTACCCTAGAACAAAACGGAGTTGTTGAAAGACGAAACCGTACGTTAGTGGAAGCTGCAAGAACAATGTTAATCAATGCTAAACTTCCAGATTACTTGTGGGCAGAAGCTGTATCAACTGCATGCTACACTCAAAACCGATCAATGATTACAAAACGCCACAACAAAACACCTTTTGAACTTATCCACAACCGAAAACCGAATCTTAAACACTTTCATGTATTTGGATCCCTTTGCTATTCGAATAATGATCGTGATGACTTTGGTAAGCTCAAAGCCAAAGCCGACATTGGAGTCTTTATTGGATACTGTGAGAATTCTAAAGGTTACCGGATCTGGAATCGTCGTACAAAGCAGGTTATGGAAACGATGCATGCTAATTTTGATGAGCTTACTGAAATGGCTTTTGAGCATAACAGCTTGGAACCCGGTCACAACCACTTAAACTTCCCCCAAACCCCATCATCAGTGATCCAAGCCCCAGCTTACTCGTCAACAAATGGAAAAGCTATTTGCTCCGCTGTTTAGTGATGACATTGATGAACGTGCTCTAGGTGTATCCGATGTTTCTGCCGCTCAACCGATCATACTCTATACCGATACACTGCTACAACAACTACGGTTGACGAAGCACCACCAGTAGACTCTACAACAAAAGTTGAACAAATGCATCCAACGACGCTGAACTAGTGATGATGTTCTAATGAAGTACCCCACCTGCAGATTTTGATCCAAATGCGTTCTTTAACCCGTTTGCTAATGAAACTGCTGCACCTGATGTCGCGGAATCATCTACAAGCCATTTGAATCCTCAAAATCTGCACAATGTATACCAACATCAACCCTCTACACATCATTGGACAAAATACCATCCTCTTGAAAACATAATTGGCTACCCGAATCAACCAGTCGTAGCAAGACAACGTCTTCACATAGACGATGAACATTGCATTTATGCACTCACTGTCTGCAAATTTGAGCCTAAAAACATTAAAGACGCAATGACAAAGGACAACTGGATTGAATCCATGCAAGAAGAACTCAACAATTCAAACGTCTTGAAGTATGGGAACTGGTTGAAAGACCAACAGGGGTCTACGTCATTGGTCTCAAATGGATTTGGAAGAACAAATTGGATGTTGAAGGGAACGTAATCAGAAACAAGTCACGTCTGGTGGCTAAGGGTTATAGACAGGAAGAGGGTATTGACTTTGAAGAATCATTCGCTCCGGTTGCTCGTCTTGAGGCCGTTCGGATCTTTCTCGCGTTCGCGGCTCATATGAATATCACGGTCTTTCAGATGGAAGTCAAAACTGCTTTTCTGAATGGTCAAATGAAAGAAACGGTTTATGTCGGCCAACCAGAAGGATTCGTTGATCCCGAGTTCCCGAACCATGTCTACAAACTGAACAAAGCTCTGTACGGACTCAAACAAGCCCCTCGGGCGTGGTACGATAAGTTATCATCTTTCTTCATTGCCAATAATTTTACCAAAGGTTCGGTCGACCCAACTCTTTTCATACAATATCACGGGGCACATATCTTAATTGTTAAAATTTACGTGGATGACATCATTTTTGGGTCAACACATAAAAAGTACTCAATCGCTTTTGCAAAACTAATGAAGAAACATTTAGAAATGTCCATGATGGGTGAACTTACGTTCTTTCTAGGACTGCAAGTTCATCAATCACCCCGTGGTATTTTCTTGAGTCAGTCGAAATATGCCCTTGAACTGTTAAACAAATTTGGAATGCAAAACTGTGACACCTATGCCACACCAATGGTTCATACCAAGAAGCTAGACGCTGATTTACATAGGAAATTGGTGGATCCTACCAAATATTGTAGTATCATTGGGTCTCTCATGTATCTAACATCTATCAGACTTGATATTGTTTTTGCCGTATATCTCTGCTCCCGTTATCAGTCGAGACCAACTGAAACCCACCTCTCAGAGGCTAAAAGAATCCTCCGATACATCAAGGGAACCATTAATTTGGGGATCTGGTATCCGAAGGATTCTGGTTTTGAACTAATAGCTTTTTCAAACGCTGACCACGCAGGATGCTTAGATTCACAGAAAAGTACTTCAAGAGCATTACAATTTCTTGGTGATAAACTGGTGTCATGGCAATCGAAGAAGCAGGATTGTACATCGTTGTCCTCAACCGAAGCAGAATATGTAGCCATGTCGGCGTGTTGTGCTCAAATAATTTGGATGAGAACACAACTCAAAGACTATGGTTATGTATTTGACAGAATCCCGATGTACTGCGACAATCAGAGTGCTATTGCAATCTCGTGCAACTCTGTTCAACATTCAAAATCAAAGCACATCGATCTTCGATATCATTTCATCAAGGACCACGTGGAACAGGGTACAGTTGAATTATACTTTGTGGGTACTGAATACCAACTCGCAGATCTCTTCACCAAAGCCTTAGCTCTTGCTAGGTTTAATGAGTTGGTCCACCGGATTGGTATGCGGTGTTTGACTCCATAGGAACTGGATGAACTCTTAAAACATTCTTAAAACCAGTCAAACACCAAAACCTCTTTTGTAAATATTTTTCAAAAACAAAATACAAAAATATAAAATCTGATAAAACAACAAAAATATTCTTCTATCTATATTTCTTTAAACATGGCAAAGTACAAATCTTCCGTCAACACTCAAATCTTTCAAAATTCAGTATTTTTTTCGATCAAGTGTTGAGGGGGAGAAAGAAAATATTCTTCGGTTTCATAAAAACCTTGTACTTGCATGTTACCTTATCCCGGTTGTTTTTTTATTAATGGTGGTCACATTTCTGGTTTACTGACACTCCTTGGACTAAAATTAACAAAATTTCATTATTTCTTAAGTCAATGGGGAGTGTCATCAAGTTTCTTTTCAAAATATTTTTTGTTTAGTAACCAAATTGGAAGTCATGGGCGTTGGATGAAAATGGTTAAGGTGGAGGGACTAAAGATGTCAAATGTTCAAACTATTTTTAAACAAAATCACCTCCACCAACTTCTCTTTCACATTTAATACTTACATTAAATATCTCAACCACCATCATCCTACGCGTAAAAATCAACTCACAAATCCGTGTTTTTGATCTCAAATTCTTAAGTGTTTCTGTGTTTGTAACAAGATTTTAAACAAAGGTTTTGATTCATTTTAAAATCTAACGGTTAAATCTTTACTTATGAATGATTTGGTGTTCTACGCATAAGCGTATGAACACCTAATCAAGTGTGAGTGTTTGTGATTGAAATGGATGTGTCAAAATGTTTGTATAATATCTTTGATACCATTTTTATCCTCAAAACTCACCCATATACACGAATTGAATGATTTTTGAAAACTAGGGTTTATGCGTGAAATTGGGTATTTTGATATGTAAACGTTTCTGGCTAATTGGTTGCTTGAAAGATGTTGTTTACATGTTTAATTGAATGTATCTAGGCGTTGAATTTACCCAGAAACACTAATTGCATGAAAATTGAAGATTAAGGTTTAGGTTCTTAAGTATTTGGGTATTTTTTATTCGCTTAGATTCTGATGTTAAAACTTGGATAGAACAACTCAATATGCTTCCTATACATCCCAGAAAAACTTTGGTGCAATTCCTATGGCTAGAACACTTACTCGTAGAAATTGAACTTTAGGGTTTAGGTTTACGCGTAAACCAGTTCTACGCGTAAACCAGTTCTACGCATAACAGCTTGTATGAGTATTCATGATTTGATTTGAAAAGGAATGAATGTATATGTTAATATTGGTAATATGATGACTTTATTTCAGGTTTCTACGCGTTAATAACTCAGAATCAAGGTTACTTGCCATCTACGCATAAGGATCACCTTACGCGTAGCATGTTATGCGTAAGAGAAATCTTACGCGTAACGTTTACGCGTAAGGTTCTACATTGGGGACTAAGCGTATCCTGTGAAGGATATGCGTAAACAGTAACCTGTACGCCTAAGGTTGACTCTTACGAGTAAGCCTTACGCGTAAGGTTCCATATACGCTTACGCGTAAGCTCTACGCATAAGGCCCTCTTTTCCTACGCGTAATATTTCTTACGCGTAAGTCAAGAACCTACGCATAAGCTTACGTTTACGCGTATAATCACTCCTGTTTACGCATAAGCTTGCCATTTCTACGCCTAAGCCTAGTTTTAACCTTAATTATGAATTGTTACGCGTGCAAACTTGTAAATAAATAAATCATAATGCCACGAAACCAATAATGTCACTAATAAGCTTAAATGTTTAATAAGTTGTGAAAAATAAGTGAAAACATAAACATTAAAACTTGAAGTTAAACAACTCACGAAACTTATCACGACGTCTTTGGACTATTGGACAAATAAGTGACATTGGACTCGTAACAATCATCGACATATCACATTCAATAATTAGACAATAAAACCAACTGTTGACTAACGTAATGTCTTTCGATATGTTGGTTCTTCTGGCTAAATATCTTTCAGATCACGACATGGACGCTCAAATGCAAAATGTGGAAGCACCAAACGTTCTCACTGTTGAAGATATCTTCCCTCATGGTTATCCAATGAAGATAGGAAAGAATAACCTTCGTGTTGATTTTGATAGTCTCACCTGCTCAGAGTCTTCTTGTCTGATTGCTGTGGACATTCTAAAGAATCACCTTTATCAGAACATGCTCACCAACTCTGCTACAGTGCCGGAGATCTACATTCACCAATTTTGGCATACAATGAAAAAGGTCAAAGGTCAAAATGTTGTGACGGTGACGCTCAACCACAAACAAGTCACCATCACACCAGCAGACTTAAGGGCTGTTCTTCTTATACCTGTCTCGAGCCAACCGAATACACTGCCACACCAACTGAAGAGGCTGTTCTGCAATTCATGATCAATATTGGTTATGACGAAGCTTCAGGAGTAATCACAAAGCATTCATACGTGGATCTTAAGAATATTCCTCAGCCATGGAGAACCCTCTACATTATCATCATCAAATCCGTTTCTGGACGTGATAGTGGCTATGAGCATCCCAAGCTCATGGAACTACAGATATTTTGGGCTTTGGTCAACATGAAACATATTGAAGTTGAAGCTCTTATATGGGACGACATGATGTCATTCCTCAAAAAGCTTGGCTCCAAGATCCCATATATCTCAATATACCAAACTGTTGATCCAAAGAGCTCTAGGGTATAACCTTGATATCCCCTTGAGAACCAATGACCCCAACAATCACTCCATGATGTATGAGCCTACACTCACAGTCAGATTTAAGGAATCTACAACAAAGAAACAGGGTGCAGTGTTGCCAGATCACCTTCTAACCGATGCAGTCAAACAACTCTATTCATACAAAAGGTATCTGGTAGCGGTTGATGAAGGCAAAGTCGGTTTTCTTGATGAAAAGTCCTCCGGTACACCTACTAGGAAAACAAGGAGAGGCAGTGCAGGAAGTGTTACAAGCACTGAGAGTCAAAGAAAGTTCCCTAAGAGGAAACCTGCACTTAAAAGGAAAATTCCCTCTAAGGAAGCTATTCCTATTCCCAAGCCTGAACCGCAACGAAAGCTACTGGATGAAAGCTCTGAGGAAACTGAATCAGAAGAAGAGGTCACCTACTCTGAAACGGCAATTGATGATACTCCAACAGTAGCTAAACCTCCCAGTCCAATAGCTGAAAAAGGCAAAGGAAAAACTCCTGTGCTTGAGCATAATAAGGAAAGTTCTGAAGAAGAACCAGTTGATGAGGAAAGAGAATATCAAAAGAAGTTGAAGAACCTCAGACTCAAATATCTTGCCGATGAATTTGTAAAGGATCAAACTCGTGGCCCCGGAGGGTCAAGTGGTGGTGCACTATCTACACCAGTTCCTGATGCGGTTAATCAACTCGATAAGGGAACTGGTACCACCACCCATGATCCACAACAACCACGATTGGAAAATACCATCACCTATGAATTTGAGGAACCTGAAAAAGAGAAGTCTGAGAAAGAAAAAAAAAAGCTGATGATGAAGAAGCCAAGATTGAGGCAGAACAATTGGCCAAATCTGGAAAAGATGACGAAGTTGAATATGACGATTTTCTTCTTGATAGTCCAGCACGCTCAAAAGAAGAAACTTCTGAACCAGCAAAAGATCCTGAGTCTCCTAATATCTCATCATCATCAGATTCTTCCTCTCATTCATCCCCACCACCATCCAAAGGAACAACCAGATCCACATCTAAATCAGTGAAGAAACCAACAGACTCTTGGATATCCCGAGCTAAGACAAAGATTGTCAAAGCTATCAAGCATGTCAAGAAGAAAGACGTGATCAACAAAAAGTTGAATCAACTTGCTGACAGAATCAACTTTCTTCAAGATGGGATAAACGAGATGTTGAAAGAAAGGGAACAAATCCAGAAGTTTATCAAAGGAGATTTCCAAAAGGAATTGGAGAAGACGGGAAGAGAATATACTCACAAGTTTCTTCTCGACACTGTCCCTGGTGTGACAAGAGAAGTATTTTCCAGACAACTTACTCCAAATATCATTGCATTGGTTAAACATATAATGGCCAAAGAATCTGATCTCTCTGAAACTGAGTTAATTGCTAAATTGGTGATGCAAATGTCAAAACGATCTGCAACTTTTACTTCGGATGAAGCTAAATTTTTTGAAGGTCTACTAGATTATCAACTCAGATCATCATGCAAGGAATCAGCAGACCAACCTAAACGACCAAGAGATGACGATGATAAAGACAAGGACTCTGCACCTAAACGTCCAAAGAAGTCTGGTGAATCTTCCTCAATGCCACCACCAACCAAAAAGACTCCAACCGAAAGAAGATCTCCACCAAGCTCTGCTGCTGCTGATAAACCTCAGGACTCTGAGTTACCACCTCAGACAGAGAAAACCGGTGATCACTTCGAGTAAACTGGTGGTAACGATGAAGAGATACCTGAGCCGTAACAACAACAACAACCCACCTCTCCTGCTTCAACAAAGAAACCAGCATCCTCATCTAGGCCAAAGAAGAAGAAGAAGTCCCTTAAGGCTGATGTCGTCTCATGGCTAGACGAAGATGACACCGAGTTTGAATAGTTCTCTACACTTGTTGATGCTACTCCCGCCCTTACTAATGATCAAGATATGGTAGAAGGTCGAATTTTGGAGCATGCTAAGTTACTTCAAGAGAAGTTTCGGGTGAAGAAGATGACGAAATCAGAGTTGAGACGAATCAAGAATGAAGCCTTTCAACTACTCAAAGACAGCTCGGAAAGTGCTATTGAAGTTGAATATCACCTTGAAAACATAGCACGAGCCATGTCTAACAACATTGATTGGCTCAACCCTAAAGCAAACATTGACTTCACCAGAAGAGACAACGCTCCATACTACACCGACTGGTCTAGACCTCTACCAACGATTGGCCAACCAGATCAACCTAAGATTTCATTCCGCTACTTCTTCAACAATGACTTGGAATTTCTTCTACACGGTAGCGATGGTTAAAAGAAATACGCTACATCACTTACACTTCCGTTCCCGGCAGCCATATACTCCAACTGCATAGCTATCAAAGAAAAGGCTACTCACATGTTTTCTAACCGTGTAGACCAGTATGACATTGATGCAATGTATGGGATTCACAATTGGCCGGAACGCCGACGAATCTACTACAAGAGCTGCCAGGTTCAAAAATCTAAACATGAAGTGCACAGTGATAAAGGGATCGTTGCTGTTAAGCAAGTAACTCTTTCGTCTAAATGGGATTACACCTTCCTTAAGAATATTGTGGTCAAAAGACAAGACGAAAGGGACTGTGAATTCTATGAAGTGGACTTTCAGAACTTGTCTCTCAACGACATTGAAGATCTGTATCTTGCCAAAGTACAGGGAAGAATGAGACAATTCTCGACTGAAATTCAACGTGAATACATCAAGTCCTTGCTCATCTTCATCAGAAGCATAGTGATCCAGGAACGTGTAGAAGATTTACAACTTGCTGTTGAATCGTATCAGACACGTGTCAACCTCACCAGACCTCAGCTAGAACTTCCTGACATCAACCAGCTTCCACAATACACTCTCGTCAGCAAACCATTCGGAGTAGTTTACCGTAGTGAACTACAACGCAACTGCTTGATGGCGTGTAGAGATCTTCATAAGTTTGGGAATCACACACTGAAGAAGGTCAGGGACGGCTTGGCTTATAGGTTGAAGGCGATACATGAAGGCATTGGGTCTCCAAAGCGATGGAATTCTCAGGAAAGACGGGATGTGAAGAGGATCATCACTCGAATCGATGAAAGGTTGTACAGAAGGGACCAGTTCAGAACTCTGGAGAGCTTCGTAGGTGGTCGTCCCAGGATTACTCTCACAGGCTATCAACGCCCTGTTCGCATTCCTGGACATATTGCTGGACTACCTGGTACCCCTTAAACTGTTTCATTTTCAATATTGATTTGGATGTGTGATTATTTATTAATATGGTTTGTGCACACATAACAGTGTACAACCCGTACTTGTAATGAAAGGACCCTGTGGTACGCTTCAGTGCCACAATCCTTATAAAAGGAGCGAAAGCTTCTTACTTTTGAGTAAAACTTATCAAATCTTTCATTTTTCAAAGGTTTTGCTCAAAAGAACAAGTACTGCCCCTTATGATTTTCAAAACCTCAAAAGTTAATATCACTTGTTGAGGGGGAGTATTTAATTAAAAGCTTTGTTCACAAATTTTTCTTCGTGATAATCTTCCCGCAAAACTCGAAATGGACATATTCGATATCAAATTTTCGTCAAAAATAACATTTATATGCCATTTTTTAGGGGGAGAAAAATTATGTTATAAGAAATATGTTGTGAAATTGCAAATGAATCTTTGTGCTATAGACTTAACCAATGAATTGACGAAACCCTAAATGTTAGTAACTCGAAAAGACTTGTCCGAGACGGGTAACGTGTCTCACAAAGGATTTGTCCGAGTAGAATGTACCATTCGAGAAACTCTTGGTAGACATGAACTTTGACGGGTTTGACAACCTTTCGAGGCTTTTCCACACCTTCAAGATAGTTATTAGAGCTAGTTGTCACCTAAAAGCTGACAATGTAACTCTTTAACTATGCAACGTAACCGTGTCTCGCGGGGGATTGTCTATCTTGAGTTGATCAATTCAAAAAGTGCACGCTCTTCTCTCACCATGAAAATTTCATCAAAACATGTAAGCATGTGTGGAGGGGGAGTATTTCTGCAAAATCTTAAACTCTCACAGTGGTTCAAAATGGTTTTACTCATAACCACTTTGAGAGATTTTCGTGAAAATGGTTTTATGGCAATGGAATTATAAGGTGATTAAGGTTAGGAATAACTGTCCTATGATCCGCCAGAGCCGGAAGGATCTACCCAAGGACATTACCAATAGTTAGAATTAGAAGTCCTTAGGTATGATTATAAAAAGGAGAAAATGAGAATCGGAGAAAGTAGGAGTTGAAGAATTAAAAAGAAAAGCAAAGAAAAGGGTGAAAAGAAATAGCCCTCCAGATTATTCAACTTAGGGCAGACACCGGGTTCAATTCATATGCTACTGGTTGTCACTAGATGACACCGATATTGAAGATTAAAAGTCGTCATGGACCAAGTGACGCATGCACTAAACCTTCTTAGTCACTCAAGTTTCTCCCAAAAGAAGCTTGTTTCATTCTCACAGGGAACCCTACGTAAACTATCGGTCTTCTCTTAGAGATCGCTGGTATTGAAGAAGGAGACCCTCTCCCTAGTCTCCGCTCAGGAAAACCAAAGCGCACTATTGAGTCTAGAGCCACGAGATTCATTAAAAGATCTCTTAGGTACACTTAACATTTTATCGCTTGTCGTTCAACAATAAGAACGCAAGTGATTCTTTATCGTGTCCTTCACATATCTTAGCAATCTGTTGAAAACATTTATGAGAGGTTCACAATTGTGATCCTCAGTGATTGAATGGAAACTCCTGCCATGGTCAACATCAAACAGCCTTGACAGCAGGTCACTTCGGTAACTCCCCGTGGATTACGCTTAGTGTGTCTCAAATGGTCTACAGTCGTGAGGTGATGCTTCGGTGTACCTCAGGGACTCATCTGAACTGTAGATGTACTTCGGTACATCGTGTTATCTCACTTGTGGGACTCCAGTTCAGGAACGGCCTTTGTAAGAATTAGAGTTGTGTTTTCACACTATGCCGCTAACACTCTCGAAGTTCAAACTTGTAAGTGCCGGAATCCGCTTATTACTAACCTTTCTTATGTTTTCTTCTTATGGAAGCTCTAGAGCGGACTGATCGTGCAGATTCTTCACATGCTCATACCAACAACATCACTAATGGAAGTTCTATCTAAAGGCAAAACAAAAGTCAGAATGATTCTTCGTCAAGTCAAAGAATCTACAAAGCTTAAAGACCAAGAGAACTTCATCAGTACTGAAATCCAACGTCAAAGAGCGCATGAGCATGTTGAAGAAAGACGTGGAGACACTGGAGCATCGAAGCAGACCTGATACAGACCACAACAACATACTATCACTACCATCACAAAGAACAAAGATCAAAGAACAAAGAAAATGATGACGTCATAGCAGAACTAGTCAAAGGAAACAATTTCTCTACACTGGGGAGATTGTTCTAATCAAGACACTTCTTCTCACAAGAAAGAAGAATGTCAGAAGACATCAAAGCTACTATTACATCAGCACCTACATCGTTTATCACTCTTTCATTCATCACCAACACTTAGGGGGAGATTGTTGGAATCACTCCTAAACATTAATTCAAGTGTTAGTGATTCATATGTAATAGTTAGCTTAATATGATCTTTATGTTTGTTATTAAGCTAAGGCTTATGTAGAAGGCCCATAAGCCTTGGCCCAAGCCCATAAGAAGGGAAGGAGTCTAGAAGTGTTGCTCTAGCTCCTTGCCCTATAAATACCTCTTGTAAACCTTCTATTGAAGGTTGGTTGTTCAATTCATTTCACTTCATACGCATAACTATTCTCACATTCATACGCATAGTGTTTTGCTTTGTTCAACCGATCTCTCTTATCTTTCTTTCTTCATATTGATGCTTGTGTTACTAATATGGGAACCTAACATAAATGTGTATAGAAAATCACTAAAGATTATAAGCTTAAGCTTTTAGGGCTTTTTGCATTTAATATTTTGTTTTGTACATCAAAATCTTAAGATGTTACTTTGTTGGTACTTCGTGAACAAAGATGCAAAGTAGATCATAGAAAGAGCTATATATGTATAAGATTGGCTCACCACGACTTACTGTAGGGGGTTTATTAAGTAGAGCTGGTGATTTTTCTAATAATAGTTTTGGTGACGGTCAAAAAAATGGTTTAACTTTTTGTGAATATGCAGAGAATTGGCGGTTTACGCAAAGGTTGCAGAGCGGTGGAGGGTCGGGGTTGGGTGAGATTGGTAACAGGGGAAAAGCTAATAGGACTGATGGTGGTTGTGGAGGAAGTGCGAGTGGGTAAGGTTTTAGCGGAGTGGCGAGAAGGGTTATGATGGATTTAAATTTATATCCACGTTAACATAAAACATTGTTAATGGTGAGTTTAAATTTAAGTCAAATAATCTCATTGATAAGATCATGGGTGAGCAATAGGGTTCCATCTTTGTAAGAGATATCAAAATATATAATCTTATTACTTATATTACTGACTATTACTTGAAATTTGGCATGCTGATAACTGATTATTTTAAAGCAATTATGCACTTTAAAGTAAGCAACTTGAAACACCCTTTATATTAGTAGTTACAATGAGCAGGTTGGTAGCTGCATGATTTTTCAAGCAATAGTCAGTAACATTAGCAATCTTAAACACCTCCTTAAAGCAGATTAGCACTTTTTTCCTTTTCTCGAGTGTTTAATGGAACTATTATTTTATCGTAAGTGGGCGTTTGGGATTGCTTATCTAAGTGCCTGCTTATTGCATTTCGTCTTTTTTTAGTGCATGTGTATGCATATCATGTAGGAGGTGTTTGAGATTGCTTATTTGTGCACTACATTTGCATGATTATCTTGAACCATATTAGTTAGGTTCGGATACTTTGCAACCATCAAAGGCATACTTTTAAGTAATATTTATCATGGTCAACCATATCAGGTAATGACCCATTTTAACCCGATAATATGAGCTATGTCTGATTTTAACCCATTTTGTGTGTGTTTATTGGTGAGAAGTGAGGAAATTTAAATATTGTAACAAGTGAGGCATTTGGATTTCATAATTAATCGTTTCCAGTAAAATCTTCTCCGCTACTTAATCTCTAAATATGAAATATTCGTTGCCTTCTTCGATTTATGGCCATTCACTTTATATTAATATCAAGTATCGAATCGTTAAAGAAAACTATCACGTGGTCACCAATTTTATGAACTTGAAATAAGGTAAGCCCTCATAATTTCATCTTCTATTTTGCTATTTCAGTCGAATAGGACATGTATGGTGTACACTTAAAAACTGAAATGAAAAATGGTTCATTATTTACATCTCCGTTCTTCTCCAAATAACTTCTTTTGCTTTTGTCTTCACTAAACCAACAGATCATTGATTGTTAAAATCAGAAAATGATTTTTAAGGCAGTGTTAGATATATCGCTTTATTTTCATATTTTGGGTAATACATTTAGCTAATCAAGACAATGATTAGTAAAAAATTAATTTAGGCAGATGAAGATTGTGCCTAAAAGATGAAAATAGTTAAATTTGTGGACATGGAAGTGATGGAACCATGGTAACTAGATATGTTCATGATTTTAATAACATGCCTAAGAGATAAGAGTATAATAGGTATAAGTGTTTCCCTTTTTTTCTTTTGAATTGTTTATATTCGTTTTAGTGAGATGTCTTTTATGTAACAAAAATGGTTTTAGTATCGATTGATCTACATATGGTTTCTATATTCGAAACTATTATACATATTACATGATTTACATACCTTTTTTAATGCATCATTGAGGGCCAATACAGTAGGGAAAAAGAAGAGCATGCAACTGTTGATATTACCTATTTTAGAGCGCCATTAAACTTTTGATTCGCTGTAGGTTGAGATTAAGACCATATTTGTTTGTTGAACAACACTTGATTGATAATTCGTGATCTTAGGATATGCAATAACCAATATTAGTCTACCAAAACAAGTTTCTTCTCTCGAAAGGCAGTCTACTGATAATTTTTCAAATCTTCCTCTAATATGCTTTTGATTTGAATTTAGTATACTATATCTTGAGTATTTTTTTTTAATCATTTTACCCATTTCTAAGTTGCAACCAATATTATATTTTAGGTTGAGATTAAGACCATATTTGTTTGTTGAACAACACTGTTTTCATTTCTAAGTTGCAACCAATATTATATTTTAGGTATATGATATATTTGGTTGATTAGGTTTTGACCAAGAAGTCATATTTGTATGGTCTTTTATAACAAAATATTTTGCTTTGAAACAAGTGTTGTTATTGTCTTTTAACTACCAACATGTTTTCTTATAAAACAGTTATTTCACATCCTTTTGTTTTTGTAATTTTATAAGGAATTAACTATTAACATGTCATATTTTATATGCAGATTTGATAGTTAGCGATGAGGGAAAAAAAATATCGCTTTGTACTACATTGAAGAACTTATGCGAGCGAGAGGAAGTAGTTTGAGGCGTTGGCCAGAGATGCCTTACCCTGATGACAGATACATCAATGAATTTGGAAACCGACTTATATATGATGAAACTGATTATAACCCGGTCGAGATGGAATCTGAATATCAACGTTTGTACGCCTTATTGACAACGGAACAGAAGGGTGTATATGACACCATCGTGAAATTCGTTGATAGTGGAACAGGGGGTATCTATTTTTTTTACGGTTACGGAGGTACCGGTAAAACATTTTTATGGAAAACACTTGCAGCCGGCGTTAGAAGAAAAGGTGATATAGTTTTGAACGTTGCATCAAGCGGTATTGCATCTTTATTAATGTCGGGAGGGCGAACTGCTCACTCCAGGTTTCATATTCCAACAAACGTTGATGAGACCTCCACTTGCTCAATAAGTGCTCAAAGCGATCTGGGAGCAATGTTAAAAAAGTGCAAGCTTATTATTTGGGACGAAACGCCTATGACAAATAAGCTTTGTTTTGAGGCTTTACATCGGTCTTTGAGATACATACTTCGTAGGAGCCGGTATGACGCGTGTGATCAGCCTTTTGGTAACATGACGATGGTGTTTGGCGGTGATTTTAGGCAGGTTCTTCCTGTCATTCCGAAAGGATCACGCCAAGACATTGTTGGTGCTTCTTTGAAACAATCATACCTATGGGATTACTGCAAAGTTGTTAAGCTAACCGCTAACAGGATGCTTACTGTTAGTTCACGACCCGAAGATGTTAGCGAGATAAGAGAATTTGCAGAATGGATATTGAATGTGGGAGACGGCAAGCTTGGAGGACCAAACGAAGGAGAGGTTTCTATAGATGTGCCGGAAGATATTTTAATAGATACTGATGATGACCCCATAGCATCTATTATTGACTTTAGTTATCGATTGTGACTCACACATATTTTAAATTTAACAAATTTATGTTATTACTTTTATTATTATCTCATTTATCTATTTCTTTAAAAACTAACCCGGTGTCAACGGGTCTCTAAGCTAGTAATATGATAAACGACTATTGCTTTTAATATTGAACATTTATTTTGGAACATTTTAAAATAGTAACACCCGTGTAATAACTTTTTCTTATTTATTACTTCCATGGTAAAAACAGATGCTTTGAAAATTTGAAACCTACTCTTGAAATCTCACAGAAAATTTTCTTTTTTATGAGTTTGTGACAGGAGGCGGTATATATCTTCCTTTTTGTGTGGTTGATGGTTCTTTTTAGTCCCTCCTCACCTCACTTTGTAATTTTAGCATTGTCTTCTAAACAATTTGAGCCATCAAAATATTTGAAGCCTTGTGCGGTGGCCAATTACAATAGACAGAAGTAAATATATGACGAACAATGTTTGAGATTAGTGATTCACATGTATCAACGCTATGGAAAGTTATAATCACATTTATTACAACCTATTTCCAACACTCACTCAAATGTGGTCTTAATTATGCTAATAGAAGGATGATTAAGACAACCCTAATTTTGGTACCACCTAATTCCCCTGAATCGTTGCACATTTCATGCACCACATATTGCCCCTGACCCACTCTTACTTCGTCGTCCAAGTTCCAAATTTACCTACTCATCTAATTTGGTATGTTAGCAAACATAAATTCTAAAATGACAACAAAAATAATCTAAAATTTAACGTTACTTTTGGCAATATTACTTTCTCAGTTTCTCAACGGTCATATAATCTTAATAGGTTACTTAATCCTAGGAAGTAAAAATGATTGACCCATACAAATATAATATACCTTTTATGCAAATAAAATATTATAACATCTAGTCAATGGCAATTAGACTCACATGAGTTCACAGTGATTGAACACATGGATGGTGACTATTATATAATGTTAATGCTAACGGTATGGTTGGTTGCCCTCCAACCGAGTAGGTGACCGAGTTATGACCATTAGCCCAATCAAATGCAACCGATCAAACACCCAACCTTTCAATTGTTTTTGTTTGTCAGCCAACCATAACTTTCATTTTCTTTCGTGTGTATTTTGTTTTTATTAGTTTTGATGAGTTATGTTTATTGTTGTGGTTGCGGTCGTCTTATTGGCAAATTGTGGTTGGGTGTAGTCTTAGAGAGAGAAAGTTGATGTAGATATGGCAGGGGGTGACCACAATATTTATGGTTGCCATTAGCATTGGCCTAAGTGTTGCATACGGGAAGATTTTCATTTACCGTTAACTCATCCACTTTGGATCATATATAAAAGCAATATTAAATATGGATCGGAAGATAAATATGTTAGTCGTCAAAATGATTTTCGCGAGTATTATTGTCGTGCTCGTGAAAGTTACGATCTAACTTAATGTAATTTTGTAACACTCTCGTGATTGAAAAGTGAATGAAAATTACTTAATAAAATTTGTAATTATTAATTTTGAATATATATATATATTTGTTTATATATATATATATATATATATATATATATATATATACACACATAAGTGATATATTATCTCAGTCACTGATACATTAATTGTAAGTGATATATTAATTAAGATGCTTTAGTGATGTATTTTAATGATATTAACATTAGTAGAATTGATACATTAATTAAGATTTACTAGCAGAGTACTCGTGCATTGCTGCGGCGGCTGGTACCTTGATGCTAAATTTTTTGGCGTGCAATGTTTTTCGATTATACTAAAAGTTTTGGCGAGCGAAGGCCACCTAGACCATGTCAAGGGGGTGATGCCGACACATGCCGTTAGCGGTGGTGGCATATTTAGTTGATGGCGCCGGTTGCTATTTAGCACAAGAGTGGCAATTTACTTTTTTTAGAGAGAGTGTGAGATATAATTGATCTTTTATGTGTGTTTATTTGTGGGTTTTTATACCCGTTTTGTACTAATCAATACATTTAATGGGCTGTTAAAGTGGGCTGCAAGAATGGGGCTGTTACAATACGTGGCTTTTAAAGTGATAAAAGTGGGCTTTTAAAATATTAGAGGGACTTTAAATTTTGTATTCAATGACTACTTATGTTACAAGTATTGGCTTAACTTTTAAGCTAGCATGCGTATGTATTAATTTAGCAAGAGACATTATATTTCCATAATAAGTAAGTTATAAAGTTTGAATTTTAAGCCTTACTATTTAGGGAATCTCCTAAATGCATTATAAGGTAGTAAAGATTTAAGTGTAAAACAATAAATTCAATCATTGATACATTAATTGAGGTTTATATAATGGAAGATTATTGTTTATTTAGGGTGACTTATAATTTTATGCTTTAATTTGGGTGTCACTTTTTTTATTGGTTGTAACTGAGAGATCCACTTCATCATAAACTAGTAAGATAATGTCACATACTTTTTTGGGTAAAGGGTATTCCACCCGGTAAAATATATTACTCCAAAAAAACGTTTAAGTACAATGGAATGTGGCTGAAGTACCACATTAACCGCAAGCAATCGCTTGATACAACCACTAAATCATCTATGACAGGCCATAAATGACAACTACTACAACAACTAGACCACCAAACCAAAACCAGCATAAAAATAAAACAATCTAGTTAAGACAAAAATCTTGAATGCCAGCAGCCTTGAATTGTGCAGGAGAGAGGCCAAATTCATCATCATCATCATAATTGTTGCCGTCACCCGTATCCCCTTTCCATTACTCATAAAGACTCTGCTCCTACCTCCACTTCCAGAATACAACGTACCAACATGATCATCAAAAACTTCATCATCATCGCTGTCAGAAACTATCACATTGCCCACCTTAGAGAATGTGTTACCCACCTTAGATGAAGAATCAACCTTCTTAAGAGGTTTACCATCATCATCAACAAGAGTAACTTTTCCCTCAATAATTAGCATTTCAAGCTTTCTAATTTTCTCAACTAAGGAGTATTACTAGTGCTACCATAATCGCCCAAAGCAGAAATACAAGGTGAGGAAGAAGTATTAGGCTTAGTAGTCGTAGCCGTAGCCTGCTCCTTCTCCTTACTATTCGTAGGAAAATAATCAACACCCTCCCCACCCAACGAATTCAAAACATCAAAAGGATTGGAAGAGTTAGTGTTCATACCCGATTTATCATTAGAAGAAGAACTCTCTTTTTGAACCTTAGGATCCGAACCTTGCTTAGAAACTGTCTTCGATATAGGTCTCCAAAACTTAGGTTTTGGCTTGTTAAGCCTAACACCACCAATGGGCCGAGGTTGAGATGAATCAGCCACAATCTTCCCTTTATTCTTTCGATTTCTTACCTCAATGAAGCCCTCTTCATGATTATCCACCGGATTAGACACCTTGGCTGCCATATTAATGTCCTTTCGAACAGTCTCATTGACATAATTTGGACAATTAAAATGAGCATGACCAAATGATTTGCAATTACCACAGTGAGGAGGTGTCCATTCGTATTCAACATCAATAATTTCTATAGTATAACCATTACCGTCTTTATTCGGAATAGCCATAGTAACACGGCTTTTCAATTCAGAATCCGCGCTTAACTCGACTAAAGCACGAGCAAAACTAATACGGCCCCATGAATCGACACACATAGAACTAGTAAAGGCATCCAACATAACAGGTTTCCCTATTTGTGTAGCAATCAAGCTCAATCCATCCTCCGAGTACGCAACTAAAGGAACCTTATGCAATTTGATCCAAATGGGTACCTTGGTTACCTCATTCTTATTAAGGGATAAAGTAGGATTCCATTTGTTAAGAATAATAGGCGAGTTACGAATTAACCAAGGTCCTCGTTCCAAAACACGATCCACACCCTCTTCGGTAGCGAATTTAAAAAGATACACCCCATCACCATTCTTCATAAGTTTTTGTAATCCGAATTTCCCCCACGTATTAGTGACATAACTTTTAACATTAGGAAATGCAATGGTCTTACCAAGAAAATAACCCACCAAGGTGTTATCATAACGGTTCAATACCTTCTTCATAACAGCCATAGGCAACATTGTGTCATGATTATCCACACGATCCTCAATCAAATTATGTATGAGTTTAAGCCTCCCAATCAAATTTCTAAATTTAATCCGTATCAATTTATTAACAAAACAACTTGTTTTCTGTGTTATAGTTAATTCAAAGTAAATTTACATTTTGAATGTTTAATAATTTTAAGCTTTTAGAAATAAACTTTTTAAGTAAAAAATGATTCTTAAATTTAAGATCGTGTACTTTACCATTAAATTTTTAGTTTAGATAAGCTTTTTTAACATCTATTAAAACTAATAAAACATAGTTTTTTTCAGCCATCTAATTAATTTTTTTCAAAAATAACTTTTAACAAGAGCTTGCCACGTGTACAGATTTTTTGAAATGAAATTGTTTGAAGATAATTTTAAAAGTTAGACTTAATCTAATATGTGAAATGCAATCTTTTAAACTTTGTCTCTAAAAAAATTCGGTTTCAAAATCCCTAATAAATATCCTGCAATCAATATTCAAACGCTCCATTTAGATGCCTCATATTTTTGGAAACTCATAATGTCAAATCTTCATTTATTTTATGAAAACATTGACAACATTTTGATTTCGGGTATGTGTTAAAGTTTTGATGTTTTATCTATGGAAATAACTACAAATTAACGATTTCAACTTATTTTAAGCAATCACTCCCTTATTTGATAGAAATAATCAAAACGTTCTTAAGATGACTTTAAACAAATTTCTTCATCTTCATGTTGCAATTCAAAAGTTTGTTTGATCTATATCCGATTTTGCTTCTGCTGTTTTCTCTTCTCATGAACATTGATCATTTTTGTTTCTTCGAGTTCGTACAAGGCTTGATTTGAAGGTGAATCGTCTCATAAACTAAGCGCTCTCGCAGTTCAA
Source organism: Chrysanthemum makinoi (assembly GCA_910596185.1). Lineage (NCBI taxonomy): Eukaryota > Viridiplantae > Streptophyta > Magnoliopsida > Asterales > Asteraceae > Chrysanthemum > Chrysanthemum makinoi. Next base: position 132,971,551 of record OU343219.1, read on the forward strand.
TTTGTGGATGTAGACACTGTAGAGTATGGTCTCTTCTTACAATGGTATTTTTGAAATTTATCATTCTGTAGAAAATTTTTGTTTTTGTTTTAGAATTTTTTTGTCAGTTTGACCTTTTTGCTTGGTCTCTTCCTATGGCTATTCTTGAACCACCTTCACATTATTTAAGATTATGTTATTTTTTATGGTTGTATAGGTGCTCAGGGCATGTTAATGATGTGGAAACAACTGATGGCCATATGGGTTATGGTTTCTTTCGTATATCCGTTCAGTGCATCCAGGTGTGTCCCATTCATTAATAATTTGTCTTTCTATGTATATGCATGCACGTGTGTATAGGTAAGGTATGGTGTCACGCTTGAATGGTATACTTGCCTGTGTCATCATTATACGGGAAGATGTTGATATCGGCAAACAAGAGGTTGGTGGGTCTCATCATGCCGACGGTTATGGCTTTAAGAAACAAGCTGTTTAGTGTCCCTTATCATAACATCGATTGGAATGAAGCATACAATCTATGCACAAAGGTTAGTGTATTTTTTTAAATAATGGTGTCTTATAGTTTATTTTCACCATTCTTCATATTTACAAATTCACTATATGTGACAATCATTCACTGAGGCATTCTTATTTTATTTAATCAATTTCTTTAATTTAGGGTGCGTTTGGATTCTTGAATCACTGTCAGTATGAGTTTAGATATAGGGAGGAATGGAATCGGAATGAGTTTATGAGTTTAGTTATAGGGTGTTACATCTTGTGCCTTTGGTTCATACATTAACCATTGTATGATGTTTTCTATTTTATTCCAAGGAATACAAGTTACCAGAAAAAGCCATATCCAATGTATATCTCCATCAAAAAGCTACTCAGTAACTGATTTGCTATCCAGGTAATAAAGTCTGATATTTGTTTCTGAAACTGTTTGACTATTCATAAATTGGTGGTGAATGGGTGGGTCTGGCTGGGTAACCGTTGAAAAGAGTTTTGGGTCAAAGTGGCCATATATTTTGGTATCGGCCGGATTTGCAATCCAGGTTTTGGGTCAAAGTGGCCATATATTTAACCGAATGATCCATGGTATATTCCGGTGGATTTAAGCTCCGCACCCTTTTATTTGATCACTTTCACCTATACAAGTTTCTTTAGTATTTCAAACACTTCACGGTGTCAATGGTAGTATAATTGTTTCACTGCTTGGAAGTCTCACTGCAGGCGGCTAAATGTACAATTGGGTTACGACGCAAACAACTTCACCAACGAATGCATGTCACAATATATTCTATATGTACTATAAAACCTTTAAATAGTTTTAGTGATGGAAAGATTATTGATACGCGTACAACGCGCGCTCGGGGTCAAAGGAACTTCCTTTTCGTCGAGCAAGTTTTTCAGCACCCTAGGCAGTGAACCTAATCGTTGTAGTGTAGTATTAGGGTAAGCCTCGGGAATTAATATCGTTCTCTAGGGGAATAGGAATGCTAGTGAGAAATTACTACGCTAAGGTTGGGGTTGAGGAAGATTTTTTTTTATTTTTTTTATATTCTTTTAGAAAATGGAAAGGTACGAATCTCGGGGTATTGGAATTGGGGGGTTGGTATTTCTACCGATTACTCTACTATTCTAATTATCTATGGTAAGGTGAGTGTAGTCTATGTCTATTGTTGTGTGCTCTTATGATGATTTAAAGATGTGTTTACTTAGATGCTATTACTCCCTAGTTATCTCCTATTGATGGTTGAATTGTCACGTCCTTATTCTTAACGCGTTATGTCTTCTAAGGTCGTAGGGTATGCGTTCTTCCCTAACTCTTTGAGACTACCTTAAGGTTATTGCCTACGAAATCTCTAGGATTCATAAACAAACTCTAAGGTTATCTTTGGATGTTTAGACTACAATAACTCCAAGTGATTATAAACTAATGTTCCCAAAGATTACTCAAGCATTAAAAACACAACGAATGACCTATCGCAATACTAGGTCAATCACAATTAAGATAAGAGACAACCAATCAATATTCAATACCTAGGTTTCATAGATCTAAGAAAACACACAAGTAAATTAGCCAGACATGGAAAACATGCAAGCGTACACAGAAACAATTGAAGACATAATTGAATTAATGAAGTAAATCACTTATCTTGTTGTAAAATAGGGTATGGAACCCTAAGATACTGCCCAAGACAGCCTATGTTCGGTTTAGGTTTTACTCCAAAAAACTACCTCTCTAAAATACTGAAAATTCGAATTCTATATATAGAGTTACAATATGCGACGGCGTCACTCTTTAATTGTGACGCCGTCGGGTTGCCGCCATTAAGTTTTGGTCTTGGCTACGTCAACTCTGTGACGGCGTCACCTTATGCTTGTGACACCGTCGACTTCAACTTCTGACGCCGTCGGGATCCAAATCTAGTCCGTCAGAGTTGTAACGCCCAACTCTTTTAAACCTGATGCCGTCACTTGTAAAATAGTAATTTGCTCTCTGAGTCGTCTCAAGGTGTGTCGCGACGGCGTCGTAATTAGGCCGTGACGCCGTCCCCTTCAGTTCCAGCAGCTTGAGTGTCTCGATTCTTGACTTTGGCCATTTTCTTCGTATATTCGCGCCTTTTCGTCCGAATAAGTGTCATTTCAGCAATTTGCCTTCAAGAGACCTAAAAAGTGAAAAGGAACGAAATTAAGTAGTAACGGATACAAAAGTGATCAATTAAGGGCTTAAATGACCCCTCAAAAGTGTACCTTTTAAATCCTTATCAAATATCCCTACACTTGGTATTTGCTTGTCCTCAAGCAAATGTGCTTTTAGCCAATTAATTTATAAGTTAGGGGTCATGAAGCATTAGTTTAGAACAATTCACAACACGTATAAGCCCCGCAAAACTCATAACAAGCACGGAAATTACATACTAGCACCTCACAAGTGGTGTTTGGATACTCTCATCTCTCGGTTGTATATGAAATATATCAAGCTAGAAATGGAAGATAAACACTCATTAACCGGTCCTAGTATAGATTACCATAGGCTTGAGACTAGATCAAACCTTCATCGCTTTTGGCGTAAGCACCTAGGAAAAACTATCCAAGAGGTCATTTAAAGGGTTGTAACGTTAGGCTTACGGTAGGGAAACAAAGGGTTTGGTGGGATAGGCGATTTAGTGGTGGCAAGTCAAAAATCTTTATGTTACAAGCATGAGAAGAATGGCGTTGCTAAGTCAAGACTCGACACTCTAAACTCTAGATAAATTGAAACAAACAAACATAAATTTAAAGATAGATGTAGGATGGTAGCCCATATGTTTTTTTTTTTTTTTTTTTTTTTTTTTGAACACTCTATTTTTTTTCTTTTTCTCATTTTTCTATTTTATTTTTTCGATTTTTTTTTGAAGACATACACTTTTACTCTACCATCCTCTACGATAATATTAAAATAATAGGGATTTATAGGCACATCCCTACACTTGAGTTTTTATTACTCTAACACTAATTTGGCCCGAATTGAAAAGATCAAAACACTTGGAGTACATTATTACGTAAATAAAGAGAATTTGAATTTAACATTCCTTCCCGTCATTTCATAAAATTTAACTTTTCCCATGAGTCCCAATCATCCCAAAACTGTGTACAAAGGATATGACTCGACTTAGCAACTTATGCAAGCAACTAGATAATTGAACGACTAAGGGTTTAGTATGATAACAATAATGCACTAAAAGTGAGTGCATACAAGGTAGGCTAAGGCGATTTGGGTGTACATTTGGGGGTGGATTGTAAACAATGCTCTTCATTGATATTCCGGAAAACCGAAACATCACGAGAACCGCGAAAAGGATAGGCTCTGAGGGGTTAAATAGGGGTATCGTGTACTAAAGATGAGTACAACGCAAAGGTGTGGCGGAATTACTCAACCGATGTGGAAGAAGTAATTATAATACAGGTATCAAACAAGGGTTATCCTAATGCCTCTCATCATTTAGTTATTCCTAACTACACAAGTGTAGTCTCACTAGCGATCTCGGAATGCATCACAAAACAAGTTCTAGAATCTATTATACTACCGGTACACACTCGAAGCATTAAAGTGGAATGATTTAATTCCTACTAATCTAAGCGCGATCCTCACATATAATTTCCTATCCATGAGACGCTTTATTAAGACTAATGGCTCACTCCTACATGTCATGAAAAATTTTAAATTTGGTGTCAAAATTACCCTAACTGATATTTCTCATGATTTATTACACAAATGAAATTAGACGAGGCAAATAGTCAAGGATAAGCATAGTTTCAAAGTTCCCGTTTTATTTTCCCTCCCTACACTTAAACTGAACATTGTCTCCAATGTTCCCCGAAAGTATCAAAGTCATGATAATGGAAGGTAATTAAAAACGAAAGAAACTAATACTCCCCTTATTAGCTCGATAGGATCCGTGTGAAGTAGTGGTTAAATCTTTCTTCAAGAAGAATGTATGCGTGAAAAATTCCATCCAATCTTGTGTATCTTCTTCTTGATAAATAAAACCTGCACACTTGAAGAAAACAAACGAAACCTTCGCGTAAAATCGGCAGTAACAATATATATATGACTCTAATAAACTAGGATATAATGCTTGTGAAATGGATGTTTACAGATTTTCTAGAAAATTAAGACCTGGAAAATTCTAAAAATTTATAAGTAGCTCAGAAAACGAGAAAAAGTAGTAAGTTGTTTCTACTCCTCATGACGCCGTCAGGTTGCGACCCTGACGCCGTCAGGTTATCATGACAGAAACTGGTCTGCGATTTTCTGGAAAAAATTCTGGAAAATTTATATCTTTAGAATCTGGAAAAATTTCCTGTAAAACATCCATTATGACTCGATACAAGCATTTGACTTGAACAAACACACATGTATATCTTTTTAATAATCGTAATTCTCATGTCCACGTTCTTTGAAAACGTGTGTAATCCTCCCTACACTTATCCCTTTTGTAGAATACATTTATATGTAATTAAGACGAGGTTAAAGACAAAATAAAGCATTTTTACAAATTCAAACATGAGAATAAACAATCAATAAAAGATATACGACACACAAACAAGCAAACAATTAAGCATGGGTTGCCTCCCACGAAGCGCTTTTCTTTATTTATGAGTCTTGTAGCTAGACTCGAAGTCGTGCCCCTACGTGATCTCGTGCACGCTTACGTGCCCATATCTAAGCCATTCCAATGTTCTCTTACTTTTCTTGTACTCATCTCCTAACTCGAGGCTTTGTTTGTAATACCTCTTAGTTTTTTCATATGGGTACCTAAGTCCATTTTGCTTATCACTTTCACTAAGCAATGGAATAGGAGTCATTCTATTACATGCCTCAATATCCTTGTGTTTAAACCTAGGATGAGCACGTGGCATTTGGTAGACAAAGTCTTCAACTTCATCAGAGAATGTAAATAGACCATCAATCATTCGTTCATTCAACCTAGTCATTCTCTTAAAAGGTTTTCCAAAAATTACTTGAGTGAGGTCCTTATCAATAAATTCTCCTAAGTTTTCTAAGACCATGAATTCTACCAAATAAGCAAAACTTCCAACAAACACATGCAAATGAGTGACTGCTTCAACAACATTGTTCCCTTGGTAAGTTAACTCATTGACCTTAATTTTATTGTATAAGTTCCTTGAGATTAAGTTTAAAGGCAAGAACGAATTCAAGTGAGCATCGAATCCTTCTAATCCTATTTTGCAAGTGAATTGCATGTTAAAGGGGCTATCCTTCTCAATTCTACACCTAGGTTCAAAACATTGGGAGGGGTCCTCTTCTATTTCAAAATTAACTTTATCGATGACCGCCCCGTTATCAAGTGCCTCACCATAGTCTATCTCCTCCTCGGAATCCAAGTCATAAAAAGGACTATGTTGTTGCCAATTTATTTCATTATGCTCTAGGTGGTTTCCAATGTGGTGAACGGATGAAAGGTTTTGTGGGATTGCATTTTCTATTTATGAATTGGGAGGATGATTGAGGGCAGGATTGGGAGCGGGTAGTGCAAAGTTTCTACGCCGAAAGATGTGAATCATGGTGAGTGATGGTTTTACGAACAAAGTCACGAAGAAGGGGGATAGACTACGAGGAAGCTAAAAATGGGGGAACAAAAGCTTACTTGATAGGAATCAAGCATGGAAACCTAAATGAGGTGAAAATCTAACTAGTTATTATATTCCCCGGCAGCGGCGCCAAAAACTTGATACGCGTTCAACGCGCGTTCGGGGTCAAAGGAACTTCCTTTTCTTCGAGCAAGTTTTTCAACACCCTAGGCAGTGAACCTAATCGTTGTAGTGTAGTATTAGGGTAAGCCTCGAGAATTGATATCGTTCTCTAGGGGAATAGGAATGCTAGTGAGAAATTACTACGCTAAGGTTGGGGTTGAGGAAGATTATTTTTTATCTTTTTAATATTTTTTTAGAAAATGGAAAGGTACGAATCTCGGGGTATTAGATTTGGGGGTTGGTATTTCTACCGATTACTCTACTATTCTAATTATCTAATTATCTCAGCTAAGGTGAGTGTAGTCTATGTCTATTGTTGTGTTCTCTTATGATGATTTAAAGATGTGTTTACTTAGATGCTATTACTCCCTAGTTATCTCCTATTGATGGTTGAATTGTCACGTCCTTATTCTTAACGTGTTGTGTCTTCTAAGGTCGTAGGGTATGCGTTCTTCCCTAACTCTTTGAGACCACCTTAAGGTTATTGCCTACGGAATCTCTAGGATTCCTAAACTAACTGTAAGGTTATCTTTGGATGTTTAGACTACAATAACTCTAAGTGATTATAAACTAATGTTCACAAAGATTACTCAAGCATAAAAAACATAACGAATGACTATCGCAATACTAGGTCAATCACAATTAAGATAAGAGACAACCAATCAATATTCAATACCTAGGTTTCATAGATCTAAGCAAACACACAAGTAAATTAGCCGGACATGGAAAACATGCAAGCAAACTGTTGGGTTTTATGTTCCACTGATCAGGAATTATTCTAAGTATGGAACCACTGCTATAGTAAAGGTAACCACGGCTAGAAGAAGGAATCCACTGCTGGAGTTAAACCACGGCTAGTAGTATAGTCAAACCACGGCTAATGTATTGTAACCTCTGCTAGTTTGTTTAGTCGGTTTAATATTTTGTATTAGATAAATATGGAAAAGATATTTATCCTGTAGGTTACGTATTGTATTTTGTAAAGGACTCCTTAGCCTATAAAAGGAGGTCCTAGGTTAGATTAGATATACGTGTGTTTGATATATCTAAGGTCGATACACTTCAAGGTTGTAAAACCCTAATACTGTTTAGAGTATTCGTTATTAATATAATTGAGGTGTTTAAGTGTTATTACTGTTCTTCTTCTTAAGGTTAAATATTATATTCCGCGTAGTATTTAACAAGTTATTGTTAAGTCAGTTTCTATAAGGATCGTTTGCTCAACTAGGATCAACAAGTGGTATCAGAGCTTGTGATCTAGAAACTATAATCAAGAAGAAGTCAAGTTAAGTTCTATTCAAGAAAAGTTAAGATGTCTGACGAAACTCATATGGTTACTGCATCAAAGGTGCCCATGCTGAAGCAGGGTGAGTATCAGGTATGGAGAATGCGAATGAGGCAATACATTCGCATGATTGATTACAACATCTGGGATGTTGTTGAGCAGGGTGATAAGCTACCAACCATGGGTCCTGATGGAAAACCTGTTGCAATCAAGAGTGAAACTGACAAGGCCCAGAGAAAGTTGGAGATTAAAGCTCACAGTATTCTCAGTATGGGAATACCTAATGAGTATGCTTTGGATTTTGAACAATATGAGACTGCTAAGGAGTTAATGGATGCCATTGAAACAAGGTTTGCTGGTAATGAAGCTACCAGAAAATCTAGGAAGAACATGCTCAAGCATCAGCTTGAAAACTTCACTGCACTAAGTGGAGAAAGTTTAGATGGCACCTATAACAGATTACAAAAGCTAATCAGTCATCTAAAATTGGTGGACTACAAAGTTGCTCAAGAAGATATCAATCTCAAGTTCATCAGAAGTTTATCACCAGAATGGGCTGTGCATACTGATGTATGGAGGAACAAGGATGACTTTGACAAGATGACTCTGGACAATCTCTACAACAACTTGAAGGTTTATGAGTCTGAAAAGAACATTGCTAGTTCATCTTCATCTACTCAAAACATCGCTTTTGTTTCTACAAACCACAAGGGAACTCAAGATGCATCCACTGCTGCTTATGGGATATCCACTGCCATTGCTAATAATACCACTGTTAGTGATAATGTTAGTGATGGGGCCATATGTGCTTTTCTGGCTGATTTAACAACTAGTGTCACTGTGTTAAATCAAGATTTGGATCAAATTGATCCTGATGATCTTGATGAAATCAATCTTCAGTGGCAAATGGAAATGTTGAAATTGCAAGCTAGGAGATTTCTAAGGAGAACAGGAAGGCAAGTCAAGTATGATGGTCAAAGGAGAGCTGGGTTTGACAAAAGCAAGATGGAGTGTTACAACTGCAAGAAGAAGGGACATTTTGCTAGAGAATGTAGAGCTCCCAAGAGGATTGGTGAAGACTACAAGAAGGCTACTGAAGATCCAAATCCTTCTTCAACATTGGTTGCTCAGGATGGATTGGGAGATTATGACTGGAGTGATCAAATTGAAGAAGGTCCTAATGCAGCTTTTCTTGCTAGTGAAGCTTCTAAAGAGCATAACTTTGCTCTCATGGCATATGCATCATCTTCTGGTTTAGACTCTGAGGTATCTAATGAGTCAAATAATTCTACTTGTTCATTTAAATCATGTCAAGATAATTTAGAATCTCTTAAATCAATTAATGAGAGTCTAGGAAAAGAGGTAGAAAGACTTTCATTAGATAACTTAGGATATAAAGTTGGTCTTGAGAGTGTTGAAGAGAAACTTAAATTCTGTATTAAATGTGAGTTTGAGTATGTAGATAAGATTAACATACTAGGTGGTGAAATTGATCTTAAGGATAGAGAAATTAAAGTGCTTAAACAAAAACTTGAAGAAGGAGAGAGTGTAAAACAAGAAGCCCTAGAAGTTAGAGAGAAACATGTAGTCAGGGTTGCTAAAACACAATTTGCTTCTGATATGGTTCATAAATCAATAGGGTGTCAATTAATGAAAAAGGGTTCTGGGATAGGTTACAACAATATGCCACCACCGCCTCTTATGAAACATGCACCACCAACAAAAGAACTGTCATTTAGCAGTGAATTCAGTTTCAACAAACCTGTAGGTAAGATTAGTAAGTCTGAATCACCTAAGATAAGTTCTGATAAGTCATCTGATGGTCCAATTATTGAGGATTGGGAATCAGATTCTGAGGAAGATAGGTCTGAATCAACACAGTCTGAGAAGTTAAAAAATGTTAAGTCGGTTGATTCTAAACAAACCAACCTTGTACCTAGATTTGGATCACCAATTTCTAGGAAAGTGGTAGATTATAATGAGGTACCTAGGGAACAGATGAAAAGATACATACCTAGGGGTAATCAGAGAAACTTCAATGGCCTAATTTCAAATAGATCAGGAGATGAGTTTCAATTTGTCAAAAAGGCTTGTATTAAATGTGGTAGTTTTGAGCATCTACAGAGAAATTGTTATAAATATCAACCACAAGTTTGAAATCATTGGAGGAGGGTAAATCATCAAAACTTTTCAAAGAAATCAATCCCTCATCCTAACAAAAATATGGTTCCCAGAGCAGTGCTGATGAGGAATGGTAAAACAAAATCTATAATCACTGTTGCACCCAAATGGGTTCCGACCACTACTAAGCAAAACGTATCCACTTCTAAGCAAACTGTTTCCACTGCTAAGCAGAATATCACCACTGAAACAAAAGAAGTTTTAACTATTCCAAAGGTGATAACTGACACAGTGGTTGGAAACCATTTTTATGCTGTAAAGGCCTCAGCTAGCTAGTAATGGAAGCCTAAGACCAAGGTTTTACACAATGCCAGTAGTGCATCAATGGACCTAAATAAATTTGATTATGTTGATGCACAGGGCAGACCTAAGTCAGTATTGGCTTGGGTCCATAAAAGGAACTAATTTGTTTAACTCATGTGCAGGGCAATCTACAAGATGAACTACAAGATAAAGGAATTTTTTATAGTGGTTGCTCTGGGCACATGACATGGGATGGGAGCAACCTTGAGGATTTTGAGGCTTATGATGGAGGACATGTGGCATTTGGCAATGATCCAAAGGGAGGAAAAATAGTTGGCAGAGGAACTATCAGAACAGGAAACATGGATTTTGAGAAGGTTTATTTGGTACAGAGACTAAAGTAAAATCTATTCAGTGTTTCTCAAATGTGTGATAAGAAAAACTGGGTACTTTTTGGGGAAACTGAGTGTGTGGTATTGTCTCCTGATTTTAAAATGCCTGATGAGAAATATGTGCAGTTAAGAGTACCTAGGAAAGAAAACATATATTGCTTTAACATGAAAGATGTGATTCCTAATAGGTCCTTAACTTGTTTGTTTGCTAAGGCATCGGTTGATGAGTTAAAATTATGGCATAGAAAGCTAGGTCACCTTAATTTCAAAACAATCAATAAACTGGTAAAGGGCAACTTAGTGAGAGGGTTACCTTCTAAGGTTTTTGAGTGTAAAGAACTTTGTGTGGCTTGTCAGAAAGGAAAACAACATAGAGCCTCTTATAAGACCAAGACTGTAAACACCATTACACAACCACTGTTTATGCTTCATATCGACTTATTTGGCCCTACCTTTGCTAAAAGTTTGAACCATAAGAAGTATTTCCTAGTTATCACTGATGATTATAGTAGATTTTCTTGGGTATACTTATAAGCTGCTAAGAGTGAAACTAGTAAGATCCTCAAGAGTTTCATTACTAAGATAGAAAATCAAGTAAACCATAAGGTCAAAGTAATCAGATGTGATAATGGAACTGGGTTTAAAAATGATGTGATGAATCAGTTATGTGTGGCTAAGGGTATAGAAAGACAGTTTAGTGTTGCTAGGACACCACAACAGAATGGTGTAGCTGAAAGGAAAAATAGAACACTAATTGAGGCTGCTAGAACAATGTTGTCTGAATCTAAGTTACCAACTACCTTTTGGGCTGAAGCTGTAGGAACTGCATGTTATGTGAAGAATAGAAGCAAGGTAGTGAAGCCTCATAACAAGACCCCCTATGAGCTGTTACATGATAGGAAGCCTATGATAGCATTCCTTAAACCTTTTGGGTGTCCTGTTACTATCTTGAATACCATAGACTACCTAGGAAAGTTTCAATAAAAAGCAGATGATGGATACTTTCTTGGCTATTCTTCAAATAGCAAAGCCTTTAGAGTATACAATAGGAGGACTAAGATTGTAGAAGAAAACTTACATGTTAAGATTAGTGAAGAGACTCCTAGTGTTGAGACAAAAGGACATGAGTGGCTGTTTAATATTGATATGCTAACCAAATCTATGAATTATGAGCCTATCATTGCAGGTACATCCACTAATGTTGATGCAGGTGCTCAAGAGGATTCTGAAAGAGAAGCAAATTCTAAGGAAGCTGACTCTTCAAAGGAGTTCTATTTGATTGAGAAGTGGAAAGATAGTCCTGTCTCACCCATCATTAAAAAAAAGAGTCCCACTGATGATGATGATTTAGATTCTGGAAACAAGAGTGATCATCATCATGATAAAGAAGCATTGTTGCAAGATAACTCAGTGTCGGTAGAAGAAATTAAAAGAAAGAAGAAAACTTCTGAAAGCACTGCTAGGCAGAACGAAAGCACTGCTAAGCCAAGTTCTACCACTGCTAGTACAAGTGCAACCACTGCTGCAGATTCTGATAGCAGTACTTTTTTTGGACCCACTGCTAAACCACTATTTGGTGAAGATGAGTATCCAACTGATCCGGACATGCCTGATTTAGAAGAAAGGGATACTCTAACTGATGATGAGAATCTGGATGACTACTTCAATGATGCAGATTTTACAAATTTAGACACAGTAATCACAGAGAGTCCAATTCCTACTACACGAGTTCATAAGAATCATCCCAAAGAGCAAATTTTTGGAGATCTGAATACTCCAGTTCAAACAAAAAGAAGAGATTTAACCAATAAAACCTTTCCTGAACAAGGTTTCTTTGCCAGATCTCTTCACAAAAGGAATAGTCATAAAGATCTGCAAAATTGTTTGTTTGCCTGTTTTCTATCTTAAAAGGAGCCAAAGAGAGTTGAAGAAGCTTTATCAGAAGAAGGATGGGTTGAATCAATGCAAGAGGAGCTATTGCAGTTTAAGCTTCAAGAGGTATGGATATTGGTTGACCTTCCAAATAGAAAAAGGGCTATTGGAACTAAATGGGTTTTCAGAAATAAAATGGATGAAAGAGGTGTATTCGTAAGGAATAAATCAAGGTTGGTTGCTCAAGGATACACAAAAACTGAAGGTTTGGATTATGATGAAGTATTTGCACCAGTTGCCAGAATTGAAGCTATACGATTGTTTTTGGCATATGCTTCATTCAAAAATTTTGTGGTGTATCAAATGGATGTTAAGAGTGCCTTTCTGTATGTACTATTGATGAGGAGGTGTATGTATGTCAACCTCCTGGTTTTGAAGATCCTGATCATCCTGATAAGGTCTACAGGGAAAAAATGGCTATGTATTGTTTGCATCAGGCTCCAAGGGCATGGTATGAATACCTTTCTACGTATTTGATGGACAATGGTTTCAAGAGGGGACTGATTGATAAGACTTTGTTCATAAGGAAGCTAAAGGATGATATATTGCTAGTTCAGGTTTATGTTGATGACATCATCTTTGGCTCAACCAATAAGGAGCTTTGCAAAGACTTTGAGAAACTTATGCATGATAAGTTTCAGATGAGTTCTATGGGTGAACCCACTTTCTTTTTGGGGCTACAGGTTCAACAAAGGACTGATGGTATTTTCATTAGTCAAGACAAGTATGTAGCAGATGTTTTGAAGAAGTTTGGGTTTCAGGATGTAAAGAGTGCTAGTACACCAATGGAGACTCAGAAACCACTGCTACCAGATGATGGAAGTCCCAAAGTTGATTTGAAGCTGTATAGATCCATGATTGAATCTTTTATGTATCTCACTGCATCTAGGCCAGATATTATGTTCTCAGTATGTGTGTGTGCTAGATTCCAAGTCACACCAAACACAACACACTTGAATGATGTGAAGAGAATTTTTAGATATCTTAAGGGTCATCCTAAAATGGGCCTTTTGTATTCTAAGGATTCAGAATTTTATTTGGTGGCCTATACAGACAGTGATTATGCTGGAGCTAGTTTGGATAGGAAGTCTACTACTGGAGGATGTCAGTTTTTGGGAAGCAGATTAATCTCATGGCAGTGTAAAAAGCAAACAATTGTGGCCAATTTTACAACTGAAGCTGAGTATGTGGCTGTTGCTAGTTGCTATGGTCAAGTGCTTTGGATTCAGAATCAATTGTTGGACTTTGGGTACAATTTTATGCATACTAAGATTTACATTGATAATAACAGTACAATATGCATAATTAAAAATCCTGTTTTTCATTCTAGAACTAAACATATTGAGGTACGTCATCATTTTATTAGAGATTGTAATGAGAAAAGGTTAATTCAAATGGTAAAACTCCATACTGATTTCAATGTTGTTGATCTTCTCACTAACGCTTTTGATGTGGGGAGGTTTCAGTACCTTGTAGTTAGTATTGGAATGATAAATCTCTAAGTCTCAAATTTGTTTTGTTAAAGTTTGTAAAAGTCATGTACTGTTATTAGTTGGTCTTAGTATTGCTTGTTTTGTTAGTTTTGTACTATCCACTGCTTGTTTCTTTGTGTTTCCACTAACTATTTTGTAGAAAAAAGAAAATAAATCTCAACCAGTATGATGCAATGGACTTAAAAGACAAACATGGTGTTATTATTATTGATAAAATCTGCATCCTAAGACAACAACCATCTAAAGACACAAGCTTCACAACTTTCTCCCACACCACCTAAGGCTTCTTAGCAATGCCCCACTTTGGCATCTCCTTCTGAACTCTTGGACCTCCAATCACATCCCACACTTTGGGGCATGCAAGCCCAATTACCCTTCCTCTGATGGGTGGTGATGATGATGATGGACCCTCTGGTGGAGGTGTTGTCAGCAGTGCTTGCAGAGGTGGTGCTTGAAGTTCTTCTGGTGGAATGACTGCAGCAAGGGGACGCACAACATGGACTCTTGAAGAAGTTTCATCATCAGTGTTTTCATATGGAGACACATAACTTGGCATGGAACTTAGGTCTGAACTGGATTCTTTCATGATAGCATCTTGTGGCCTTGCTTGGATGGAAGAAGGTCTAGCAGCTGAAGGGTTTGTCTTCACACATGAGAGGGCTGTTTTCCTTGGTGGAAAGTAGTTGTTCCAACCACCTTTAGAAGATTCAGAGTGACCTATTTTCTTTGATGAAACTTCCTCATCAACCCTACCTTTTTTCAAAAACTCTTCCTAAACACTGTCAGAAGAAGAGCTATCTGTTGAAAGATTGATAGGGTTTGAGTTACTCATGATTTTTGGTGAGATGGTGTTTGCAAGTGTTTTTAGAAAGAGAAATGGTTTTTGGGAATGTGAGTAATATGTGTGGTATGTTCTTTAATAGAGTTAAGATGAAATCAGGGAGTTAAATGTGGGGAAGGTATGAGTTGTTGAGGAGTAAATGAAGTCTTTTGACTTTGGTGGATGTTTAATGACTTGGAGCTGACCGTTTGACTGGGTGTTTAGTATTGTTCTAACCACTGCCAGTGTGACTTATGAACCTACTTCTAGTTATTATCTAACCACTGCTAACCTTAACAATATTTCAAGTGTTTTGTTTGTGTTTGTGATGTGCAGGTATGAAGGACTTATGTATAATTTGGAGCTTTTTGGAGCTGTTGCTGTGTTAAAAAAAAATTGTGAATCTTTTGTGATCCTTCATATTTATGCTTGATATCACTATTTTTGGCTTATATTTGGTTGTTGTGGTCTTTGTCAACGATTGGAGAGTGATTTCTGTATCCACTGCTAGAGCCTTTCAAACCACCGCTAGTGGTTTTTCAATCCACTGCCATAGTTATGCTGCTGATGGATACTTGAGGGGCTGTTTTGTAACTTTGGTGATACGTATTTATTTCCCCAAATCACTGCGAGATCATTTAATTGATCTTCAAATCACTTTCAAATTGGCGGCTAACACAAACCCTAACCACTCTCAACTGCTTTAATCACAATCCCACATCATATCACATCACTAATCACAATGCCGTCGCTGTATTACAAAACCATAACCTAGTTGCTTATTTGATCAAAAACAATCAATCAGAAGGCTTTCATGAGATGATTGATTTCCTTAATCATAGTCCTATATACTTTGCATTAACTATAGCACCAACAATCCTTAAAACATATGTTCATCAATTTTGGTGGAATGCTGAGATACAAGAGAGAGATGGATTAGAGGTTCTTAGGACGGTTGTAGATGAGAATGAGATTTTGGTCAATGAGGATGTAATTAGGAATGTCTTGAAGTTAGAGGATGCTGATGGGGTGATTAATCTTTCTGATGCTGCTATTTTTGAAGGGTTAGAGAGATTGGGTTATGAAAGGAGGGAAGGTAAAACTAAATTTCATAAAGGTATGTTTTCACCTCAGTGGAAGTTTTTGATTCACACTTTGTTAATGTGTGTGAGTAATAAGACCACAGGGTTTGATGAGTTTCCATCCAAAATTGCAACTGCAATTATTTGTCTTTCTGAAGGGAGGAAATTCAATTGGTCTAGGATGATTTTTGATGGATTTTTAAAAAACATTAGGGAGAAGGGTAAGTATTACTTGTATCCTAGGTTTGTTCAATTGATTGTGGAGAGTCACATTGTAGAACCTATTGAACATACCCGACAATATGATGTCCATCCTATGCTTCCTAAGGTGTTTGCTCATATGAGGCATAAAAATCCATATTTTACTGGTAGAGTCACTCCATTATTTCCTAATATGATACCTTTACCAGATATTCCTGAATTTGATGATGTACCTGAACCACAACCTTCCCAACCCACTGATACTGAAACCCCTGATGATACAACTGAAACCCCTGCCATCACAATTGAACCTTCTGCTGCCCACCCTGAACCCACTGCTGAGCCTATAACTTCAAGCTACCAAATAGGATTCTGTTTACTAGGAGGAGAAGGAAGGGCACCAAGCTACCTCGGGCTGGTGTTAGTGGTGTAGCTAATGAGGCTGTCACAAGGAGTGGAGGTGACATGATTGGAAGGGCTTCCACTACTGACTCATGCTTAGATGCTGGTCAGGACAGTGGAATCATCAATAAGACCCAACCTTTGGCAACTCCTAATGTGGAGAGTTCCTTGGAACTCAACACAAGTGGAGGAATCCCTAGCCAACTGGCTACTTCAGGGTGCATAGATGATCAGGCTAGGTCTGATGCTATGTTTTCTTTACCCAAGGATTCACCTCTCGGGGCAGGTTACACAGCTCGAAGTGATGAGGATAGTTTGGAACATAATATTGAATTGACGGATCCTGAACAGGTACATGATGACTTTTCCAATGAACCACCTCTCGGACTAGTTAACACAGGTCGAAGTGGGGAGTATATTCTTGAACAATTAACTGAATTGACGGCTAATTGTACAAAGATGGAGGAAACAATCTCTAGTCTTCAAGAACTTGTTGTGTTTCAGGGCAGATAGATCAGAAATTTGAAGCACAGAGTGTTTGTTTTGGAGAAAGTTAAGAGACCAGGGATTGCTATTGTCAGGAAGGTTCGAATGCAGAGAAAGAAGGTGCATTCCTCTCAGGATGTGAATTTGGAGGATGTAACCAAACTGGGGAGGAGTGAGTGCATAGATTCAAGGGAGGCTGCTGTGAACATGGATGATGATTTAAATAGTGGAGATCAAGGAGGTGATTATGTGGTGTCTGATAAAGATGGAAATGAAGCAGTACTTGAAACTGTGAAGAGTATAGCAGAAGACAAGGAGAAGGAGGTGGTGCAGGCAACAACCACTGCTAGTGTTGCTGCAACCATGACTAGTTCAATTGAAACCACTGCTGCAACTTCATCTGAGGTAAACTTATCCACTGCTACTTTAAACACACCCATAGCTGTAACAACCACATCCACAATAGTCACAACCACTGCTATTTCACCACCCAAACCTAAAGAAGTTGAGAAGGAAGCTGCTAGTACCCTGATAAACTTAAGTCAAACCTCATCCAACCCTACACCTACAATTGCATCTGTTCCATTATTTCTTAAACCCACTGGACCTAAACCCTTAAGTAAAAATTTGACAATTGGTGTGCCTTTGAAGACTAAGATGGTTCTACCAGACATTGGAAAGGGGAAAGGTAATGCTGAGCCTGAATTAAATTTTAAGAATAGGCAAAAGCAGATTGATTATGATAGGGAGTTTGGTGAAATATTGCTAGCTGAAGAAGAAGCAGCTAAAGAAAAGAAAAAGAAAGAAGATGAAGAAGCTACTCAGAAATTGATAGCAGAATGGAATGATCATCAGTTTGTTCTTGAAGCCTCTGAAGTGATAAAGACAGAGTATTCTACTCAAGAATGGGCACTGTTATCTATTGATGAGAGGGCTAAGGTGCTGGCTGCAAGGGCAAGGAAGTTAAGTCAAGAGAGAAAGCAAGTTAAAAAGAAGAAACCTCCTACAAAGAGTCAAATGAGAAATTCAATGATGAAGATTATCAGAAATATGGACTTGTATAAGGGTGAAGATTTAAGAAAGTGTGCATATGAGAGGATTGAAGAGATTTATCAGAAATGTATGAAAATAAATGAAGATTTCAATCCTATGAATTCTGAGAAAGAAGCTGAGTGGTTAAAGAGAAGAGCTGATTCTAAGAAGGAATCTAGTTCAAAAAGACAAAAGGTGGATGAAGAGATGGAGAAGAAAGAAAGAACAGAAAAGTATCTTCTGGAGTGTGATAAATCTGTACCTATTAATCCTACTCCAGTAAGAGCAGTTCATCCTATTGAAGATTGGCAGATCATCATAGAGCATGGTAAAGAAGTAATTGAGATTACAAGAGCTGATGGGTGGAAAAGTACATATCTAAACTTTGGATTGTTGCTGGACTGTATGACTAAAGGTGATCTGGAACAACTATGGAAGGTAATGGAATTTAGGTATGGAAAGTTTGGTCCAACTGGAGAGTTAGCTAAATTTTTCTGGACTTCTGTAAAGAATTTGTTTCAGCCTAATCCTAATGATGAATTTTGGGAAGACTGTGAGGTTGTTGAGTGGCTGCTGTATTCATATTGCAAAGTTCATGATGTGCAGACCACAAAAGAGAAGTTTTTATCAAAGAATGTGGCCAGAAAAATGTTGGAAGCTAAACTTAATCCACAAGGAACAAAGGCTACACATCCTATTATTGATAAACTGTTTCAAAAGATTGAAAAGATTGCAGGCATACAAGGACCTTTGGAAATTAAGGCTAAACCTCAAGGAAGACTGAAGAGGAAGGCTGATATGTCTAAAGCTGTGGATTTCACATCTGAGTCAGAGACTGAAGAGGAGGTTGAAGAAAGCAAGAAAAGGTTGATGGTTCTCACTAAATTGTCAAAAGAAACATTACCAGAGGTTAGTGGTACAATATCTCTTACAAGTCATCATCAGATAATTTCTTATACATTTGAGCGTACTATTAATGGAGGATATTGGGAGGTTGAAAGAGCCAATGGTGAGAGTGTTGGTTGTATTAAATTTTCACAAATTCTTTACTATTTGGAAAGAGATGATCTGATGGCTATCTAGAAGTTATATAAGGATAGATTTGGAGGTGTGGCACCAGCTGACTATCATGAGAGGATTGTTTATTATAATTTGAAGATGATTTTTGAACCTACTCATGATGAACCTGAATGGAAAGGACTCTACAATGGCAGTGTTTCAAGTTGGTATTTGTATCAGTCTTGTGGAGTTCATGTACTATCTGTTTCTGGAGAAGTTATTCATATGTGTGTAGAAACTGATTATCCAAATTTGAATACTCATCCAGAAGTCATTACTCAGATGTTACAGCCTCGTGGATTGAAATTGCAGAAACCCTTTGATTATCAAGCTTACAGGTTGCTGAGGAAATTTGAAAAGATTTTGAATCCTGATAAGTGTTTGGATACATCCTCCAAGTAAGAAGTTTTGAGCTTAAAAGAAACTTGATGTTTTTGTTGGTAAATATCAAGTTTAGGGGAGGATTGTTGGGTTTTAGGTTCCACTGATCAGGAATTATTCTAAGTATGGAACCACTGCTAGAGTAAAGGTAACCACGGCTAGAAGAAGGAATCCACTGCTGGAGTTAAACCACGGCTAGTAGTATAGTGAAACCATGGATAATGTATTGTAACCACTGCTAGTTTGTTTAGTCGGTTTAATATTTTGTATTAGATAAATATGGAAAAGATATTTATCTTGTAGGTTACGTATTGTATTATGTAAAAGACTCCTTAGCCTATAAAAGGAGGTCATAGGTTAGATTAGATACACGTGTGTTTGATATATCTAAGATCGATACACTTCAAGGTTGTAAAACCATAATACTGTTTAGAGTATTCGTTATTAATATAATTGAGGTGTTTAAGTATTATTACTGTTCTTCTTCTTAAGGTTAAATATTATATTATGCGTAGTATTTAACAAGTTATTGTTAAGTCAGTTTCTATAAGGATCGTTTGCTCAACTGAGATCAACACATACACACAAACAATTGAAGAAATAATTGAATTAATGAAGTAAATCACTTATCTTGTTGTAAAATAGGGTAAGGAACCCTAAGCTACTGCCTAAGATAGCCTATGTTCGATTTAGGTTTTACTCCACAAAACTACCTCTCTAAAATACTGAAAATTCGAATTCTATATATAGAGTTACAATATGCGACGGCGTCACTCTTTAATTGTGACGCCGTCGGGGTCGCCGCCATTAAGTTTTCGTCTTGGCCACGTCAACTCTATGATGGCATCACCTTATGCTTGTGACGCCGTCGGCTTCAACTTCTGACGCCGTCGGGATCCAAATCTAGGTCGTCTGAGTTGTGACGCTCTACTCTTTTAAACCTGATACCGTCACTTGTAATATAGTAATTTGCTCTCTGAGTCGTCTCAAGGTGTGTCGCGACGGCGTCGTAATTAGGCCGTGACGCCGTCACCTTCAGTTTCAGCAGCTTAAGTGTCTCGATTTTTGACTTTGGACATTTTCTTCGTATATTCGTGCCTTTTCGTCCGAATAAGTGTCATTCCAGCAATTTGCCTTCAAGAGACCTAAAAAGTAAAAAGGAACGAAATTAAGTAGTAACGGATACAAAAGTGATCAATTAAAGGCTTAAATGACCCCTCAAAAGTGTACCTTTTACATCCTTATCAATTATTCATTGGATAATAAAAAAAGGGACTTTTTTGCCTAAAAAAAATTAGATTCATAATTATCTACTATATACATGTTATACACTAACACTGTAACACAGTTGTAAACTGTGTCAAATATGGTGTTTAACAGTCGAAGTAACTGAACGCTTTTTATCCTTTTATCAATTTGACTAATACGTAACAAACTTTTATTTTAACAAGTATTTGGTACCCGCCGCAGCGCGGTGGGGTGTTCCGATACCGAATTTTGTGACAGTTAATGCATTACTTGTTTACAAAAAAGTGCATGTTTTGAGCAAATGTGAGGAGCAACATCACTCAATTTCTTCGCTCATTTAACGGCATATAGCTTAAGAGACAAACGGTGTTTTACATTTACACATAAATGCCTATTACATGAAAACATATATGCTATTTTCCCTAGGTATAAACAAATGGACCATGGCACGCATACAACATCGATGATATAGAGGACCCTAGCTGCACGCCGAAGTGGTGAGCCTCTCTTCGTACTAAAAGCGTGCTTGGCAATAGGAATAGACGCAGTTGCAAGGTGTAAGTGCTCTATACTCATTCGGCCTACCAACTTGTACACGGACCTGCTGTTTTGTGCACAGGTGCAACAGCTGTTCCTGTAGCCGCTGTTGGTGTTATTCTACTCCTCTTTGTGCCACGCCTTGATGGGCGATTCATGTATGAGTCAATGGCGCCTGAAAGCATAGTAGCAGAAATGGTCAGATTAGATGGGGATCCGGATAATAGCAAGGTTTTACAATGCATATGGTCAGATTAGCAGTGCCGGTGGATGAAAGCATAGTGGCAGGTGCAATTGAAAACATATGGTCACTACCGTGCTATTATCCGACATCAAGTAAAACCTTGCTATTATCAGCCCTAGTTTGCATCAAGCAGAAATAGTCAGATTAGATGGGGATCCGGAGTAGTTTCGCAATACTACGGTTAAGACAGTAGTTTGCATCAAGTATACACGAAATAAGGAAAAGCCATACTACGGCATGTACAAAAGTATAAGACATAGGGAGATATCATAAAAAATGGTTGTCCAAACAAAGTACATGAGAAGGAAAATATATGGAAACATTATTTACCTCTCGAGAATGGTTAGTTGTGGTCATCAACTCCAACCGATCCATCAGCAGCCGCCCTAGGTATCTGCATCTAGGCTGAGCCCTAAAAGAAACTCAATGTATGACGAATAAGCATCGTACTAAATGAACAGTTGTCTTAATATGTGGCAGCCTGATGG
Organism: Chrysanthemum makinoi; assembly: GCA_910596185.1. Classification (NCBI taxonomy): domain Eukaryota; kingdom Viridiplantae; phylum Streptophyta; class Magnoliopsida; order Asterales; family Asteraceae; genus Chrysanthemum; species Chrysanthemum makinoi. Next base: position 132,993,303 of record OU343219.1, read on the forward strand.
CCAGATTACCTAATTCTCGGAAGTGGCTACGATTACTACAACTTGCCGAAGAAGGCCTGATTCTTTGTGACTGTTGAAATACTGAAGTAAATAAGGAAGAAAAAAACGACATGCAGGGGGTGTGTCTATTAAGAAAAAAAATTTAGTCAAAAGGAAGATTATCTGTAGGTAAAAATATCAGATAACTACCTTTCGTATTACTGGTACGACCAGGAGTAACCATAGCTGATGTTACAGACAGCAACGCTACACATAAAAACCAATAAGACAACAGTTACTACAAAATATAAGTTCTCGTAGTCTTGTGCGCATATGTATATAACTTTATTTTTCTTTACATCATACTAAGCGCGTGTGATTTTTTTAAGCATTGGAAACTGGATGGCAAGATGATATTGAAGGTAAAGGCGTGTGAAGATTATATATGTTTTGTTCTCTTGGAAGATCACTAACTGTCTACGAATCACAATAACGACTACCGCTTTCTATTATGTTACTGTAATTGTCATGTACTCCACATCTAACTTCCTAGATGGAGTTTGAAAATTAAACCAATTCTATATGCCACCACCTTTCTACCAGGTTTATAGGATACAAAAATAACACAAATACAGTCAAATTGTGCATACTATATCTGATAAGAATACAAACAATAGTGTTCATTATTTAAAGAAGCTATAGACAACATGTTGGTATCCCATGTGCAGCACTGGAAAATATATGGTCACTACCTTTCTCTGATTGGTTACACATAGCAGGCCCCATCCCTTAATAAGATGAAAATGATTAATAAATATTTGATGTTGTATATTACAGATGCAGGCTGGAAAAAAAAATCACGAAACTGACCATAATCCAAACCGCTGCCAGTTATCCTTTTTGGTTGCTGCTATTGGCACCAACAACATACAATGAATCCAAATCAACAACTTATGAGACCTTTCGAACGGTATAGGAATCTCAACAACAGACATAGAAGAAGCATTGTCACTATCCTGAACCGCGTTTACCTCTGCACAATCTTTTTCCATTTTTTTATTGTGGAGTCGGTCTGCACAAAGGGAAAATGAATCACAAATTTAAGTCGAAGACAATTTTTAAAATTTTGACCCATTTGAGCTAACCGCACCCGTTGCAAAAATTGTTGCTCTGCACAAATGATTCACGGATTATTTTAACCAAAATTTTGACCCATTTAAGTCATAGACAATTCAACATTATGTTTCTTCATGAACCTGCCTTGACAGAACCAACAATTACTGATCGTTGTTTTCCTAAATAAACGCAAACATAGAATTCAACAATGAAATTTAATAATCAAAACACCCAAATGTAATAATAACTAATAATAATAAAAAATAAAATAAAAGTTTAACCCGACCTTATCTTGTACTTCCTTCTTGTAAGTTGTTTCGAAAAATTCACCTGCCACACATAACGCTTCCCGTTCATGTCCCTAAGAAAATGTAAAGCAACACAAAGGGTCATAAGCACGACAAATAAGGCTCAGATCTGCCATGGTTGCAACCACAGCTTGGCTGTGGTTACCTTACCAAGATATATTCCAGAAAATCAATCGTCATTGCCTTAATAAAGCCTGAGTAAAATATAATGGTTTGAACATGCACTGGGCCAGCAGAAAATAGTATTTTTAAGCACACTGTACAAAATATAACGGTTTCAACATGCTCCGTGCTATAATGACTGAAACCTGCCCCGTGCTATAATGACATATATAAATATAAATTCGGATTACACCGTGGCTGCAAAGAAACCTGGTTGGCTAGTAATGGATCATACTATGCTGTCCAGTCATTGCCATGCCAGGTAATCATGAAACTTTCAATGACCTGTAACACTGATGACAGACCGTTACCGTTAGCATATGTGTACATTACATTTAAAACAATGTAGACATTTTAGTTGGCAAAAAGTTTAACCCGTGCCAGCCTAAAAACGATGGCACCACGAAGAATAATTCAAAGCTAATACGGGCCAACAGCAGATAAAGAGGACCTGTCCGCCATGGCTGCGACCATAGTAGGTCGCCAGGCCAAGATACGGATAGTCGGCTGTTAATCATAGCCGCCAGGACTCATCACGTCCGGCAACTATCGACATAGCATTCCACTTACACGCCAGTACCATATATATACGGGTCCATCTTCACATATCAAAAATATAAAACCATAAACCTAAAGCTGAGAAACCATAACTTTGATAAAATGAGAGATATGAGAAGCAAATGGACCCAAAGATGAGGTAGCGTACTTTTAGTCGGCCCACTACAAAACGGAGAAAAAAAAAGGCAAAGGCTCCAATAAAATAACATAGTTTTGTAGACGTCCGCGCCATTAGGTATATATAAATGAGTAATTAGGCTCAGATTTTTAAATGCGAAAGGGTAAAAAAGATCCAAATTTCAACATGGCTGCAAAAAAAACCCCGGTTGCATAGTGACAACCACATGCCTTCAGGTTATTGCCACGCCAAGTTACGGATCAAATATTCGATGACCCATTTCATTTGATTCAGAAAAAAACTAATCATCACAGCCCCTTACTATATCATATATTTATAAATGCCCAAATATCATATTTGCTCGAACACCAGCCAAAAAAAATTAGCAATAATATCTTTAGGCTGTTTTTTGATGACAATTAGGTGCGTTAAATGGCACCGTATTTCGTTAACATATGCCCCAAAACACAAAAATGCAGATACAATAGGTAAACCAAATACCAGCCGTGGCTGCAACCATACCTCAGATTAGGCTGCCCCGCCATGATACCGGTATTGGTAACTGTTGACATTCACAAATTTCATTGTTATCAGCGTATTTGAAACTACTTATATCACCTTGTTATCACGAACTCCAATCACCCCCTATCTCAGATGATTTAAAACTAATCATATACTGATACAAAAACTGAACTCATGAAATATAGCCCAATTATAAGTCCAAAGATAAGCGTAAACAAACAACGGCACAGAAACTGCCATTTTTGGCAAAGTGCTTGATTTTGTAACAAAACCCAGAATCAACAATATTATACCTTGGGATACTATTGCAACCCACACTTGTCACCAGCTTTGTCAATTACCTGTGACACAAAAATAAAAACCATGAGTGGGAAAATTGTTACTCGGCAATCCTAAAAACCTAGAATCAAAACCCTATTAACACCCAAATAATTAAATCATGTAAGGTACACAAAAACCCTAAAAAACGAAACCGTTAGATATTGATCTTACGTATTCATATTCTCGCCGAAAATCACAAAGAAACCCTCTATTTTCACATCAATCCTTTAGTGGCATAATTTTCTCATACGGATGATTTTGGATATTTAGGGTTATTGATTTTTCAAAATCAATTAAAATCTGTACAAAGGAATTTATATATAACCTAATGGCACTGACGCCTACAAAACTACTAAAAACACGTATCCAACATGGTGATGCGTGGGTAAAACGGGATTACCAGATAAACAGGAATACCATATAGACACTATGAGTCAATATTATCTCATCTACTGAAGACACGTATCCAACTATGGTGATGAGCTGTGAGAAGCAAATAGATCCAAAAACGGGTTGCGAGCTGTGAGAAGCAAATGGACCCAAATACTTTTAGTCGGCCCACTACAAAACGGGAAAAAAAAATAATAAAAAAGGCAAAGGCTCCAATAAAATAACATAGTTTTGGGGACGTCCGCGCCATTACGATATATATAAATATGAAAACTATTTTGTTAGTGTAATATTCTATATATTTGAATTTGACTCAATTTTTTATAGTTTTATCTGTACAGCCCATGGGACATGTAGCGATCCATTTGCCTTTTATAATTTCTGTCACTACAATTTTATTTTCCTTCGTTTTTTTTGCCATGGTTGCAGCTGCAGGCGGTGTTGTAAAAATCGTTCATGGCGGTGGTCCATTTTATCAAATACCAGTTCCATAACAATATTCGAATACAAAAGGAAAAGAAACAAAATCTGAGTTATCTCTAAGTAAAATCACAAGATTTGTTCTTCAAACATAAAGAAACCGTGGTGTTGAAGCAAAAATGTTTGTGTTTTCATGGCCAACTATATTTAGCCGCCTCTCACGTTAGGAACAAAAAAGTAATACCACCACCAACGTGATCTACAACAAAATGATACGCAATTTATGATCACATTTATATGTACACTTATTTCGTATAATGTATGTTTGATGATTACCAATGTACACTTTACGTTTGTTTGTCCATGTGTGGTTCTTTTTAATTTATAACTTCATAATATGCAATATCATTTAACGCATTCTTTGACGTTACTTAAAAATACCCGTGAATTTCACGGGTCTTTTAGCTAGCTCTCTAATAAAAGAGAGTTTTGTACAAGCCTATAAAGCAGCCATCTAATTAATGCGCTGATGTGTCTTAATGCTCATACATCGATATTTTTGTTAAGTACGGAGTACTACTCAGTTACATCACTCACAAAACCATTGTTATGGACTCATTTAAAGCAATTGTAACGCCAATCTTATTCAATACGCAACCCTTCTTTGAAATTCAAAACCAATCCTTTTCATCTATTTTACACCATATGATAATCATAGTGATTCAATAGTTTACATAAAAAATAAACAACTTAACAGCTTCTTCAATACTCCTCTTCCCCGCTTTAAATCCTTTCCATAATTTTTGTATACCATACCGATTCAAAATCAATCAAGAAAACATTTTTGTTACATCAGTGTGCCAGTGATTTCTATGTTGTCAACATGAAAGAATTGGTGGTAATAACTAATCAATTATAATACATGTTGTGTTTCAGTTAATTAGTTTCATATTACAATTATTTTGTTTCGATTAAATTATAATATGCTTTCCATTGATTATGTTTCGATTAAATTATAATACTATTGTGATTTATAAGAACCCTAAAAAAAGAATTTGGAATTTTACTAATTGGTAAGTAAAGTAAAAAAAATTCTGATTCAATTATAATGCATTTGTGATTTGTTTGTATAAATCTATTTTTATACAGGAGTCAATTATAATGGCCTGGAAACAACCGATGGCCACCTGGGTTATGGTTGTTTGAATTGTATACTTGCGTGTGTCATCTTTATATGTGAAGATGTTTATATGGAAAACAACATATAGGTAAGAAGCACACAATGTATGCATAAAAGTTAGTGTACTTTCTTAAATATTGGTGTCTTATAGTTATAGTTTATTTTCCAATTCTTCACATTTACAAATTCATTGTATGTGACAAACATTAATTGAGGTATCCTTAATTTAATTAATCAATTTCTTTAATTTAGGGTGCGTTTGGTTTGGAGTCTTGAGTCATTGTCAGTATGAGTTTACGTATAGGGTGCAATGGACCCGATAGAAGTTGAGGTATTGTGTAACAACTGGCAATTTAGGGAGTCTATTTTAGGTAACCGCATTACGTTAAATTAAACTAAGATTTGCCTTTAACACTATTTTATAAACCGTGACTTGATTTTATATGGTCGATTGGTTTTTACGGTTTATTTCATTATTAAATGAGTTATCGTATGCGTTTTAACTCTATTTGGTAGGCACTATTCGATTCGGCACTAGAAAAGCCTAAAACAAGAGTTATTGTAACTTTTAGACCGTAACTCGAAAATTGACAAATAAATAGTCAAAACTCGTGGAAAAACGTGAGTAACGATGTTGGGAAGTTAAATAAATGTAGTGGGACACTCGGGGGACGATATGTGAGCTCGGGAATGGGTAAACGAGATAGATACGAAAAGTTTCAACCCGAACCCTCCCCTTTTTAATTGTAGCCGGCGCCGCCCCCCCCCCCCTCATTTTTATTTATTTTGAGGTCCCTAGCTCATGAATATAAATACCACACTCAAGCCTCACTTCCACCTTTCATTTCTCTCACTAGAAAACACACACAACACTATTTATCTCTCTTGTTTCTCTCACTAAAAACCCTAAACCACCACCTTCATAAAATCCGGCCATAAATCCGGCCACCATCGCCGGATTCCGGCGAGTGTCATCACACCTCCACCACCAAAAGATAGATCTCTTTCTCCTCTTTCCAACCATATATAATACACTCAATTTGGACTTCATTAACACCTCCAAATTCAAGAATTAAGATTCGTACTTTTAGGGTTTTCTAAATATTTCAAAGGGCTTTTGCAATTGGTGATTAGAGAAGGTATTTAGAACATGTTTTGAGCTTGTTTAAGCAATATAAACCCACGAATTGGGAATTAGGGTTTCGACCTAATTTCTAATTTTGGGGCTTTTGGGTGGAACTTGAAATTAAAGCTAATTAGTGATGAAACAAACAAGTAATTAGTGTTTGGTACATGTGTGGTGCATTAATTTGATGGGTTTTGCGTTTTAGGGTTTAGTTGCATGTTATTGGTTAATGATAGTTGATGGGTTTTGTGTTTAGATAGTGTTTGGAGCTTGAATGATTGGATTTGAGTGTTGTAGATTAGATTTGGTTGTGTTTGGTTGGACAACATGGGGCGTACGAACCACCATGGTCACGTACGTGACCCATGGGTTGGTGTACGTGATCCACTTGGGTCTTGGGTCCGAGTCGGGTCAATTTGGTAGCTTATTGATTGGTTTAGTTGAGGTTTGGATGAGACACGTGGAGCCGAAAAGCTTTAGAAGCTTGTTTGGTTCACGTGGTCTTGACCGCGACCGTGTCATGACTATTAGGGTCATAACATTGGTTTCGAGTATAATTGGTTGATTGATTGGTTGGCGAGATTGTTTTGAGTTAGTTTGGGATTGAATTGCGACGTTATGACTTTTAATTATGGACTTGATATATATATTGTGACTTTGAGCTACGTCGGCGTCACTTTGACTTTTTAGTCAATAGTTGACTCCGACAAAGCCGTAACATGGACTTTATTATAATTTGGACAATTGATTGATTAAAAGCCGAGAAGTTATGACTCGTGCTTGTGGACTCGAAACGAATAACGTTATGCGATTTATAATGGGATTTGATGAAATATATATTATATATGAAAGTGATAATAAAACTATGAAATGTAAATAATAATGGGCTTCTGTACCAAAAATATCAATAACAAGATTTATCTTGTTATTTACTAGTTTTAAATGAAACTAACGACTAAATTGGAGAGGTTTTGTAATAAATAAATAATTAACGTTTCGAGTACACGTTTATCAATAAATGTCAATTGTGGACATTTAATGTTGGATAAGTAATTATTTATTTTGCGTTATGTGTGCATGGGTTACGGATAACCTAGCATTAATGGTGTTGATCCACGTGGGTAGCGGACTTATTAGGTTGACGAATCTAATAAGAGCCCGCTAGGTACGTTGGGTAACCTTATTAATGGGTGACTTATCCTTATGACTCTTTAAGGACACGATTGATTTATGGGATAATAAGCGACACGAGTAAATAAATGAGTTTATTGAGTTGACGAATTCGATAAGGTCTACTATTTATTCCGAAACTTATTGAACTATGGAGCTTATCGTTTAGAGGTCTCATTGTGTCGCATTGAGTTATATATTGGTTGTTTGAGAGCAATCATGGCATCATATTGAGTCGATACACCCACACATGATGATACCAAACACTAGAATTAATTGTGAAACGAGACATTTTTGGAAATAAAGGAATGGAATATATTGGGGTATTTAACGTTGATTTTGAGGAATATGTATATTAAGTTGGTTTACATTAATAGGTTGTACCGAGTCGATAGTTGATGTGCTGTGATTTCTGTTATCTTCTGATAGTGATATTTGTGCGTTGATTGCTTGAGGTGAGTTTCATAGCCCCACTTTTATATATACGTTTCAACTACGTTTTGAACTATTTTGGGGTGAGAATCATGCTACTATTTTTGGACCGTTAAAACTATTTGGATTTGCTTATATTCTGACTGAGTAGATAGATGTACGATAGTTGTTGCCTTAGTCTAGGTTTTACCGTGCCTAACTAAGAATAGACTTCTATCTCGACCTAGCCCAGGGTTGGCAACTGTTCTAGAGGTTGCCACGACAGTGCTGGACTAGAGTCGCAGGGGCCCGAGTAAGTGATTATATGATTGGAGATCCGGGTAGGATCAGTGTGTGAAACGGTATTTACCTATCTAGGTCTTGCATAGCAAATCAACTCTTACAGGTCCACTATGATTTTGTTGAACTTAAACCTATGAACTCACCAGCGTAAGCTGACCTTTTAGCATGATTTCTCAGGTATTTGAGAGATGTTTGGATTACTTGATGTGTGGAAGCTTGGCATGGAGGCGTGGTTCAAGGATCATTTTCTGACTCTGATAAACAATGGGGACCTATTATGTTAAACTATGTTTTGGGCCTAAAGTTTATATCTTCGGATTAAATGTTTGAATATTCGATTTGGGATTGGTTTTAAATGGTTAAATGGTTATCTTTTATTTTACTTGTGTGCGATACCAATCCAAAAAATAACGCCCCGAAAAGTTGATTAAGTCTTTCGCTGTACCGAGATTTGGGGGTGTTACAGATTGGTATCAGAGCTCAAGGTTATAGAGAATTAGGTATTTTATAAACCCTAAACTATAACCACTTTTTGAGAAAATTGATCCTCGACCGACGCACGCCCGCTTGCCAAGCCGAAGCTTCTTATTTGATTATGGTATGAAATGCGATTTGAATTATGAGATGATATGTTAGAGGATATTGTGAACTGATTATGAAAATGTTCTGATTTAGAGATATGAGATATGATTATTGGTTTTGGAAATGAGATATGATTATTAGTTTTGGAAATGAGATATGATTATTGGTTTTGGAAATGAGATATTATTATTGGTTTTGGAAATGAGATATGATTATTGGTTTTGGAAATGAGATGTGATTATCGAAATATTACGGAAATTGATTTGAGTAAACGGTATATTACGATTTTGGAATTTGAACTCGATTGCTTTGATATGTGATTGTGTGATAGAATGGAACTTATGTGTGTTACTTAAAGGCATGTTTTGAGTAATGCGGTACCTACACTTTTAAAGCTTACATTATGTGATATGTGTTTTGATTAAGTTGTTGCGCTTATTAAAACTAGTTGTTTCGAACACTTATACCTACCCTATGCCGTTGTCACAAACTATGCTTTCACTAGCTTTTGATGTGTCTGAGGAAATCCTTGTTGTAGCTAGTTCGCCGGCATTGACTCTCATGACGGTTGCGCAGGGTGATCCTTATGAGATCACCCGTCACTCTAGTTCATCATCAGATCGCCCTAGCTCGTCTAGGCAGCTCACTTTACATCAGGTTTTAGCGAGAGCACAGACTCCTAGGCTTGCTTATAGCACTGCCCGCATGTCCGTGCGACCACCATCATCACCTATTCGTTTAGCAGCATCACCATGTCTTAGGAGGCCTAGATCTCCTAGTGTACCACCTCAGGATTTACCTGCACAGAGACTCCGACTCATGGACTCTCCCCTTATGGATGAGGGCGAGGAGGAGCATGAGGTCGAGGAGGAGGATGAGATTGAGGAGCAGTATGTAGATGAGGATGAGAATCCTTAGGAGGAGGATGATGAGGATATCCCAGAAGGGGGTACTCCTCCTTTGCAGAGTTCTGCACATTCTCTAGGACCAAGTTCTCCTTTGCATGAGCCTGAGTCCCCTGGACAACCTTTAGACATCGACTCACCACCTTACTCACCTGAGATAGGTAGCCCGTTAGGATCGGAGATTGCTTCTGAGCCCGAGGAGTATGGAGGTACGGGTCAGATCTGGAGGAGGATTATATCCCAGAATATTAGTCTCAGTAGGTTGTCAGATCGATTAGATGGAGTGACGAGGACTGGTGTAGAGGATTTGAGGATAGATTTAACAAAGGAAGGGAAGAAGTCGATGGCCTTATGAGAAGGTATATCGGGACTCTTTGAGCAAGTTGGAGACCGGCATAGAGAGTGCTTGACAGCCTTGGAGGCAGACCAAGTGCTTCAGCGCAAGGTCGACAGTTTGGAGAAGGAGGTCGTGAATCTTAGGAAGGATTGCGACTCTCAGCGTTTGGGGATTTTATCACTTTGGAGAGTGATGGATGATGTTTGGAGATCATTTAGGAGTGCTCGTAGACGTGGCTAGATAGTACTAGATGCATGGGTTGTGCCATCTTGAAACTAAGTAGTACTTGGTTCGAGATGTAGGATTATCCTAGTTGTTTATAGTTATCGTTATTAGGATCGTTTTTTATTTCTTCGAATCCTTCCATGTATTCCACTTTTGAAACCTATGAGTTATGGTTATTGGAACGTGCATCCTTAGCTATGATGTGGTATTTGATTGTTTCGCTTTGGTATAGCATTATCCTTGTTAGCCTTGAGTATGTATTCAGGCGTTATGTAGTGACTCTTGGAACCCAACTCTATTTTAGAGCGTGAATTGTGAACTTATGAAACTGTTCTTCTTGCCTATAGAATGGTTGCAACAAGACGAAACTTGATTAGGAACAACCGAGCAGCTCCTGCTGCTGTTGTTGCCCCTGGTCGTCGCGGTCGCCGTCCGACCCCGACTGCACCACATGTTGAGAACCCGAACATTGATAACCCAGCTGTAGGAAACCCGAATGTGGATGACCATGGTGAGAATGGTCCTGTTCCACAAAACCCTCCATGTCACACCCCCAAAATATCGCAGCGGAACGATAGTGTCATTGGGGTATGACGTCATAGCACAAAGTATGGATACAGAAAACGACCTCTATAATGAGACGTTTTGAAAAGTTTACCATTCGATTACATAAGTTAAAGTTTACAAGCAAGAAATCCCAAAGTTTGATAATACACAAAGAGTTTACAAAACATGTCGAATGGTAATTGTTAAAAGCACAAGACTCCAATGTATGCCATGCGACCCAAAAGCTCCATGAAATGCTATCACCTTAAGACCTGAGATAAACATGCTAAAAGTGTCAACACAAAGGTTGGTGAGTTCATAAGTTTGTAATAAAATGATTTGAAATACTTTGAGAAATGTTCACACAGCAAAGGCATTGTAAATCCACTCAGTTCCAAGTTCCGCCCATACAAAACTTGCAACCTGTGTGTTCACAACCCATTGCCTAAAATAGAATGACAATCATGAATATGTGCAATATGGTAGTTAAAAGTATAAATGTCACCACAAGGGTCTTCCAACACTCGTGTTGGGATGTTCCTCCAACGACTCCCGTTGGGCTGTATCCAAATTAATGGCCTTCCAACATATAAATATTGGGATGTTCCTCCAACGACGCACGTTGGGCTGTATCCAAATTAATGGCCTTCCAACATATAAATATTGGGATGTTTGTTTAAGTCTAGACACTACACACACCAAGTCTAAAGTATAAGTAATGTGGCTTGACAAAAGTGTTTAAATGTTTTGATAAATAAGCATGTATCTCGCCCCAAATAGTTTATAAGAATTCAAACGAGTAAAAGTGGGGTATGAACTCACCTGGTATGATTGATATGCTAACAAAATGAAGTGCACGAAAGTGAGGCTCGGAAACTATCCTCGACCTAAAATGAATGTTATGACTTGAGTTATGATATGTTGTCGTGAATGCATGATTTGAAAACGTATCACCCATTATGCTACTCGAAAACTAGTTATATAAAAATAGTGTTACTTGAATGTGTGACGGTTCCATGTCAAAAATAATTACTTTTGAGATAATGGTAAAAATGTAGTTAAAACTATGTAACGGTTTTAGTAATTGACAAATCGGTTTACATCAGACTTGACGTAGTATATACATAGGAAAACTAACTCGTTTTTAAGGTCCGTTTCCCCCGAAACGTCCGTTTAGGCCCTCAAAAACCTTGATTAAAATCCTGACAGCTTACTAACGCTGTGAATAGTGTTTTCAGCACGTTTTTGACTCAAAGTTCGGTTAACCATAACTCACTCGTTTTAAGTCCGTTTTTCAAGTTCTTTATATCCACGCGAAGGTAATTAAGTGTACTAATATATTTTTAAACTTTGGAGATTTCACAGAAAGTTTAAGGCCACTGTTTGGTCAGTTAAAAATCTGGACTGCATGTACATTTTCCGGAAAATGGTAGTTTTTAAATCGTAACTTGAAAACCACGTATCTTTTTCGTTATAACTCCGTTTTAGTCCGTTCAAAAGGCCACGTTCATAACTAAAAATCTATTTTCTAATTCTTTAATAAAACTTATAAAAATGACTAACTTTTCGGAAAAATTATAAATTTCGACAGCGCTTCCGCGCTTATTTTAAACTTTACCATTTTTATCTACTTGTTTAACCACAACTTCACCACAAAAATCCCTTAATCTACTCATCACCAATCCTACTAGTAAAACAACTTCATTTGATCATAACCAAAATAAATATTCATTGTGAGGCTAAAAATATATATACAAACTTAAATAAACATATATAAAATTTATGTAACCATTTCCTCCAAAAAGCACAACTAGACTTTGATGATCCATTTTTCAAACTTCTCATTTTTATAAACTTTTAACTAGCACATGATTGTTAAAAATATTTATATAGCACATATGGGTGATAATCTTGGATGATAATGAATAAAATCACAACAAATCAAATATGATCATGAGGACTTCAAGAAAATGTATGAAAAATATATATGAAAAGGTAAAAGATGAAATTTTATGCTTACAAGTTACTTGATGAGGTTTATGATCAAGGATTTATCCTAAACACTCTAGGTTTTTATTTCAAAACCTAAACAAAGAGTGTTACTAGATTGTGTAGAACTTGACAAGAAAATTTTTGTGATCCTCCTTGCTATAACAATGGTGTGGCCGGATTTTTGAGAAGAAAAAGAGAGGAGAATTTTGATCTTGACTTTGCACACTTGAATTATTGGATGTGTGTGTAATATGTTGAGTGTAAGTAAATATATATGTAAGAAAATATCTTAGCAAATCTTTTTAGGTGATTCATGTAATTAATAACACATATATATATATACATTTATTATTAGTATGTAAATATATAAGTGTAAGTTATGTAAAGTTACTTGAATGGAAGTAGTAACTTGTAGTATTGTTAAGTAATTATTAGTAAGTTGTATACACATTTGAATATTTAAGGTAGCGTTTATTTAATAAGAAAATAACGTGTAATGTAAAATGCAAAACCATGCACGAACCGTTATGAAATGATGAATATGGAATATGAGAAATGACCGGAAATTGAGAATTGTGACATTCTTCCCCTGTAAGAGGAATCGCGTCCTCGCGATTCAATCAATGATACATAAGGTTCTACCCTAAGGTTTCGCGAAATCAAGAGTATGGTCAAAGTGCTTATGCCAAACTTACGCGTCTAGGTTTCTTATCTAAGGAGATTTACTGAATCTGAATAATACGGTGGATCACTTAATGGTCTAGGAAAAACGTACCAGTTACGCATTGCGGGCTTCCTCGGTCCCTATATAGAATGCTCGACCTCGGGGTGGACTGATATTGAGTACAGGGTTTGGGTTATTTCCTTCAATTGCCACAGCTAGAGGAGCTTGCATCGGTGGCTTATTCAACTGAGGACAATTATTCCGGTAGTGATTCGGGCTGTTGCACTCGTAGCAAGTCCTTTGGTTATTCCTCATGTTGCCCGTGTTAACCGTTGTTATTGGTCTTGCACGCTCTCTACACTGGCTTGAAAAATGATTCGACTGATTGCATATAGTACATAAGCGGCAGGGCTTGGTCTTCGGGTGATGATAAGCACATTTAGCACATTTGGGATGTGTACCCGCATACTCTCTTTGTTCAGTACCAGTTGCCACAAAAACTCTTGCCCTTTTGTTGTCTGCTACCACGTCTATCTGCTTATTCGACCCACTTGCTTCCTTCCTCTTATCACTGCTCTTCAAAGTACCATTTCTAACCATCTCGTCTGTCAGGGTTCCTGCCCTCAGTATTGCACTTTGTATTGTAGACGGCTCAGTTGTTTTCACAGTTCCACGGATTTCGGGGACAAGACCATATATGTACCTCGAGATTCTCTTGGACTCAGGGGTAACTAGATGAGGAACTAGTCTGGCTAACTCATGAAATCGGTCTGTGTAGGCTGCGTGACCAGCCCCTATCATGGAGTGGTGATAAAATTCATCCTCCAGTTTCTGCATTTCATTGTCCGGGCAGTACTCCTCTTTCAATAACGCCTTAAATTCGTCCCATGTCATACCTATAGCTGCTTCTCTGCCCCTAGCCTGTAGCTGTGTGTTCCACCATGTCAATGCCTTCCCTGATAGCAAGCAAGCAGCATACTTCACCCTCTGATGTGTGGCACAATTGCTGATGTCGATCACTGACTCTGTCTTCTCTACCCATCGAGTATAAGCCAAAGCACCTCCTATACCATCAAACTCCACAGGTTTGCATGCCGAAAATTCCTTATATGTGCATCCAATTCTGTTGTTGTTGTTGTTGTTGGTGTTGTTGTTGTTGTTGCTGCCAGCTACATTGTTGGTGTCGCCAGTACCGTTCCCGTTCCCGTGGTTTCCCGAGTTATTCATATGATTTCCAACTTGTGTAACAATAGTGGGAAGTAAGATTTGAAGTTGTTGAGCGATGATGGCGGCAAAATCAGGGTTTCCGCCAGTGTTGTTGTCATTGTTACCCATGTCGCTACCACCTCCTCTACCTCCACGCCCACCTGTCATTCCACCTCTTGGTGCCGCACCACCTCGACCAGTACTGCGTGTTACTCTCTTTGGTGCCATGATCTCTGCAAGGAAAGAACCGTTGAATCCCCAATGTCTATACTTAACGTCCTCAAATATAATACCACGCCACAAATTGGTTCCTAAGGTGTCCACACCGATCTACGTATGCGTGGTTGCATATGTCCACGTGAGTTGTGACGCATTTATAATTATGTTGGCCACCATAATTATAATTGCCTCATTTCACACGTGTACATACCACCAAGCATACATGTCCCGGCGATTGGTGTTACTTAAATAGGTAGCCAGTCTATCATCCGATTCTAAACAGTGGAGGAGGAATTTAGGGTAGGTATCTAGGAAGAGTCGCACTTGGTGTGTAGGAAATTCCGTTAGGTGCTAAAGTCACTACGAGGTTTAGTCGCCAGCAGTTCCCAAAGTATCCTCAAGAGAACTCCCATCCTCGGGCAAAATCATCAAATCTATCCAGCTTTATAGTAACACTTATTTAGCTCGATCTCGCATCTCATCAAACAAGAACTGTCACGAGATCAAGTTAGATAAGTGCTCGTTACTGAGCTCCATATCTTTGATGACCCAACTAGATTTTGGGACTCCCCTATTGGTACAAGGAAACTACGTTATCCAATGAGGTGGTTCTAGAAGGAATACTTAAGAAAACATATGCGCACGAAAAGTGTGTAAGGTGATAGGAAAAGAAAGGATCGACGTGAGAGCGGTTATAGTCTAGGAACTAAAATGCAACCTAGTTCTCTATAACCAAGGCTCTGATACCAATCTGTCACACCCCCAAAATATCGCAGCGGAACGATAGTGTCATTGGGGTATGACGTCATAGCACAAAGTATGGATACAGAAAACGACCTCTATAATGAGACGTTTTGAAAAGTTTACCATTCGATTACATAAGTTAAAGTTTACAAGCAAGAAATCCCAAAGTTTGATAATACACAAAGAGTTTACAAAACATGTCGAATGGTAATTGTTAAAAGCACAAGACTCCAATGTATGCCATGCGACCCAAAAGCTCCATGAAATGCTATCACCTTAAGACCTGAGATAAACATGCTAAAAAGTGTCAACACAAAGGTTGGTGAGTTCATAAGTTTGTAACAAAATGATTTGAAATACTTTGAGAAATGTTCACACAGCAAAGGCATTGTAAATCCACTCAGTTCCAAGTTCCGCCCATACAAAACTTGCAACCTGTGTGTTCACAACCCATTGCCTAAAATAGAATGACAATCATGAATATGTGCAATATGGTAGTTAAAAGTATAAATGTCACCACAAGGGTCTTCCAACACTCGTGTTGGGATGTTCCTCCAACGACTCCCGTTGGGCTGTATCCAAATTAATGGCCTTCCAACATATAAATATTGGGATGTTCCTCCAACGACGCACGTTGGGCTGTATCCAAATTAATGGCCTTCCAACATATAAATATTGGGATGTTTGTTTAAGTCTAGACACTACACACACCAAGTCTAAAGTATAAGTAATGTGGCTTGACAAAAGTGTTTAAATGTTTTGATAAATAAGCATGTATCTCGCCCCAAATAGTTTATAAGAATTCAAACGAGTAAAAGTGGGGTATGAACTCACCTGGTATGATTGATATGCTAACAAAATGAAGTGCACGAAAGTGAGGCTCGGAAACTATCCTCGACCTAAAATGAATGTTATGACTTGAGTTATGATATGTTGTCGTGAATGCATGATTTGAAAACGTATCACCCAATATGCTACTCGAAAACTAGTTATATAAAAATAGTGTTACTTGAATGTGTGACGGTTCCATGTCAAAAATAATTACTTTTGAGATAATGGTAAAAATGTAGTTAAAACTATGTAACGGTTTTAGTAATTGACAAATCGGTTTACATCGGACTTGACGTAGTATATACATAGGAAAACTAACTCGTTTTTAAGGTCCGTTTCCCCCGAAACGTCCGTTTAGGCCCTCAAAAACCTTGATTAAAATCCTGACAGCTTACTAACGCTGTGAATAGTGTTTTCAGCACGTTTTTGACTCAAAGTTCGGTTAACCATAACTCACTCGTTTTAAGTCCGTTTTTCAAGTTCTTTATATCCACGCGAAGGTAATTAAGTGTACTAATATATTTTTAAACTTTGGAGATTTCACAGAAAGTTTAAGGCCACTGTTTGGTCAGTTAAAAATCTGGACTGCATGTACATTTTCCGGAAAATGGTAGTTTTTAAATCGTAACTTGAAAGCCACGTATCTTTTTCGTTATAACTCCGTTTTAGTCCGTTCAAAAGGCCACGTTCATAACTAAAAATCTATTTTCTAATTCTTAATAAAACTTATAAAAATGACTAACTTTTCGGAAAAATTATAAATTTCGACAGCGCTTCCGCGCTTATTTTAAACTTTACCATTTTTATCTACTTGTTTAACCACAACTTCACCACAAAAATCCCTTAATCTACTCATCACCAATCCTACTAGTAAAACAACTTCATTTGATCATAACCAAAATAAATATTCATTGTGAGGCTAAAAATATATATACAAACTTAAATAAACATATATAAAATTTATGTAACCATTTCCTCCAAAAAGCACAACTAGACTTTGATGATCCATTTTTCAAACTTCTCATTTTTATAAACTTTTAACTAGCACATGATTGTTAAAAATATTTATATAGCACATATGGGTGATAATCTTGGATGATAATGAATAAAATCACAACAAATCAAATATGATCATGAGGACTTCAAGAAAATGTATGAAAAATATATATGAAAAGGTAAAAGATGAAATTTTATGCTTACAAGTTACTTGATGAGGTTTATGATCAAGGATTTATCCTAAACACTCTAGGTTTTTATTTCAAAACCTATACAAAGAGTGTTACTAGATTGTGTAGAACTTGACAAGAAAATTTTTGTGATCCTCCTTGCTATATCAATGGTGTGGCCGGATTTTTGAGAAGAAAAAGAGAGGAGAATTTTGATCTTGACTTTGCACACTTGAATTATTGGATGTGTGTGTAATATGTTGAGTGTAAGTAAATATATATGTAAGAAAATATCTTAGCAAATCTTTTTAGGTGATTCATGTAATTAATAACACATATATATATATACATTTATTATTAGTATGTAAATATATAAGTGTAAGTTATGTAAAGTTACTTGAATGGAAGTAGTAACTTGTAGTATTGTTAAGTAATTATTAGTAAGTTGTATACACATTTGAATATTTAAGGTAGCGTTTATTTAATAAGAAAATAACGTGTAATGTAAAATGCAAAACCATGCACGAACCGTTATGAAATGATGAATATGGAATATGAGAAATGACCGGAAATTGAGAATTGTGACACTCCACCTGTGAACCCATCCCACATTGACCAGCTAGTGTCGCAGCATGTCGCTGAACTGCTAGCTGAGGCTAATCTTTCTAACACTTCTATTGGAACCCCCGTGATGAATCGAACTCGAGGTTGTACCTATAAGGAGTTCCGATTATGTGGTCCCATTGAGTTTGGAGGAACTGAGGGAGTAGTTTACCTAACTAGGTGGTTAGAGAAAACTGAATCTGTGTTTGCTGTGAGTAACTGTGATGAGGATTGTAAGGTTAAGTATGCAACATTTACCTTGAAGGACGAGGCGTTGAACTGGTGGAATAACTACCACAGAGCAGTAGGAATTGATGTAGCTAATAGTATGTCTTGGACTCAATTTAAGGCTCTCCTGATTAAGACTTACTGCCCTAGGAATGAAGTTAAGAAGTTAGAAAGTGAGTTCTTGAACCATAAGGTTAAGGGTACTGACATGGCGACTTACACTCGTCGTTTCCAAGAGCTATCCTTGCTTTGCCCTGATATGGTTCGTACCGAAGAACTTAAGATTGAAAGGTATACTGATGGATTACCTTTAGCTACTCGAAATGATGTCATCGCTGCAAAGCCAGTCAATTTGCATGAGGCAATTGCTGTGGCTCAGAGTCTGATGGACTCTTGTGTGTTAGAATTAGGAGATAAGGGTAAGAGTGATAGGAATGATAAGAGGAAGAGGATTGAAGTTGTTAAAGGAAATGGCAACAAACGGCAAGAGACAGCCAGAGTGTTCGCCATAGGAAATGGAGATAAGAAAGGTTACGAAGGTAGTAAACCTGTGTGTGGTCGTTGTAACCGACACCACCATGGACCGTGTCCGATTGTGTGTAGGAAGTTCTCTAAGGTAGGACACATGGCCAAAGACTGTAGGTCCCGACCACTTGCTGCAGCTCAAACTGCACAAGGAGCGGACTGGAAGGCCACTGTCACCTGTTTTGGATGTGAAAAGAAGGGACACTTTAAGAATGAGTGCCGAGAGCCGTGGATGAGAGGAAATCCCGGTAATGTAGGAGGATTTGCTAACCGAGGTGTAGGAGGTAATGGCTTAAACCCTGTGAAGCGTGAGGTTGTGGAAACCCAGGGAAACAATGGTGTTAGGAATCAGCAGAGAGACATGGGAACAGTGCGTGTTTACGCTATTGGGAAGGAAGCTGGTGAGGACCCTAACGTAGTTACGGGTACGTTCCTTCTCAATAATTGCTATGCTTCCATACTGTTTGATACTAGTGCGAATATGAGTTTCGTATCCACCAACTTTATGCCATTACTAGGAATCTCCCAAACACCTCTAGGCTTTAGTTACGATGTGGAATTAGCGAATGGGAATAGAGAGAAGATAGACACCGTAGTTCGAGGTTGTACCTTAAGTTTCCTAGACCACCCGTTTAGTATAGATCTATTGCCAGTTACCTTAGGAAGTTTTGACGTCATTATCAGAATGGATTGGTTATCGAAGAACGGTGCACACATCATTTGTGATGAGAAGATTGTGCGTTTACCGTATGGAGGAAAAGTTCTGAGCATACAAGGAGATCGGAGCGACCGTGGAAGTCCTTCCCGGTTTGGCATCATCTCTTGTATTAAGGCTCAGAAGTACATCGATAGAGGAGGTTGTCTTTTCTTAGCTCGAATTTCTGAAAAGAAAAGTGAGGAGAAGAATGAAAGACACCTTAATGATGTACCCGTCGTTAGAGAGTTTCTGGATGTGTTTCCCGACGATCTTCCAAGGATTCCACCTGTTCGACAAGTGAAATTCCAAATAGAGTTGATACCCTGTGCGGCACCCGTAGCCCGGGCACCTTATCGACTTGCACCAAGAGAATTGGAGGAACTGTCTAAACAGTTGGCTGAATTGTCAGAGAAGGGATTCATTCGACCAAGTTCGTCGCCATGGGGAGCACCAGTGTTGTTTGTGAAGAAGAAGGATGGATCGTTTAGGATGTGTATTGATTATAGGGAATTGAATAAGTTGACCGTGAAGAACCGATATCCATTACCTAGAATAGATGATCTATTCGACCAACTGCAAGGAGCTAGTGTGTTTTCTAAGATCGATCTATGATTTAGTTACCACCAGCTTAGAGTTCGAGAAGAGGATATCCCTAATACTACGTTTAGGACTCGTTATGGACACTATGAATTCCAAGTGATGTCGTTTGGTTTGACCAACGCGCCAGCGGTTTTCATGGATCTCATGAACCAAGTGTGTAAGCCATACCTAGATAAGTTTGTGATAGTATTCATAGACGATATCTTGATATACTCTAAGAGTAGTGAGGAGCACGAAGAGCATTTGAGGCTCATTTTAGGATTACTGAGAGAGGAGAAGTTGTATGCCAAATTCTCTATGTGTGAATTTTGGATTCCGTCTGTACAATTCTTAGGTCATGTGATAGATAGTCGAGGTGTTCATGTTGACCCAGCTAAGATTAAGGCCATTAAGGAATGGGCAGCTCCTAAGAACCCATCGGAAATCCGACAGTTTCTAGGTTTAGCAGGCTATTATAGGAGATTCATTGAGGGATTTTCCAAGATAGCTAAACCGCTGACCAAACTAACCCAGAAAGATGTTAAGTATGAATGGGGAGAAAAGGAAGAAGAAGCATTCCAACTTCTGAAGGGGAAGTTGTGTAGTGCGCCCATTCTAGCTTTGCCTGAAGGAAGCGAAGACTTTGTCGTATACTGCGATGCTTCGCATAAAGGCTTAGGTGTTATTTTGATGCAACGTGAGAAGGTGATTGCTTATGCATCCCGACAACTTAAGAAGCATGAGAAAAACTACACCACCCATGACCTTGAGTTAGGTGCTGTAGTGTTTGCTCTTAGGATCTGGAGACATTACTTGTATGGAACCAAGTGTGTAGTATTTACCGACCATAAGAGTTTGAAGCATATCTTAGATCAGAAGGAACTGAACATGAGACAACGTCGTTGGTTGGAATTGCTTAGTGATTATGACTGTGAGATTCGTTATCATCCTGGTAAGGCTAATGTTGTGGCTGATTCCCTTAGTCGTAAGGAGGACATTCCACCCCTACTCGTTAGATCTTTAGGAATGATCATTGTTTTGCCCTTACCATCCCAAATTTAGCCGCCCAAGTAGAGGCATTGACGGAAGAGAACCGTCCTTATGAGAATCTTCATGGAATGGTAGAAAGTGAAAACGGCTTCTTGAAGCGTTCCGATGGAACATTATGCTTCAGAGACAGAAGCTGGATACCATTTTATGGTGGAATCCGTGAGTTGATTATGCATGAGTCGCATAAATCAAAATTTTCTATTCATCCCGGAGCCGATAAGATGTATCAGGATCTTAAGAAACTTTATTGGTGGCCCAATATGAAAGCCGAGATAGCTCAGTATGTTAGTAGGTGCCTGACTTGTTCTAAAGTTAAGGCCGAACATCAGAAACCATCAGGACTTTTAGTTCAACCCGAACTTCCAGAATGGAAATGGGATCGAATAACCATGGATTTTATCACTAAATTACCGAGAACAGTTAGCGGCAATGATGATATCTGGGTAATAGTTGATCGTTTAACTAAGTCTGCTCACTTCTTAGCTATTAGTGAAACCGATAGTCTTGATAAGCTTGCTCGATTGTATCTTAAGGAGATAGTATCGCGTCATGGAGTACCGATATCTATTATTTCTGATAGGGATAGTCGTTTTACATCCCACTTTTGGAAGTCTTTACAGACAGCATTAGGAACCAATTTAGATATGAGTACTGCTTACCATCCACAGATCGATGGTCAAAGCGAGAGAACTATTCAGACTTTAGAGGATATGCTTAGAGCATGTGTTATTGATTTCGGCAAAGGCTGGGAGAGACACCTCCCTTTGGCCGAATTCTCTTACAATAATAGTTATCACTCTAGTATTAAGGCCGCCCCATTTGAGGCACTGTATGGTCGAAAATGTCGTTCTCCTGTTTGTTGGGCTGAAGTTGGCGAGAGTCAACTTACAGGTCCCGAACTTTTCCTAGAAACCACTGAGAAGATAGTACAGATTAGGAACCGGTTGCAAACCGCTCGTGTTAGACAAAAGAGTTATGCCGATAAGAGGTGGAAACCTTTAGAATTTCAGGTTGGAGATCGTGTTATGTTGAAAGTTTCTCCTTGGAAAGGAGTGATTCGTTTTGGAAAGCGTGGAAAACTCAATTCCCGATATATTGGTCCCTTTCCAATCCTGGAAAGAATCGGACCGGTAGCATACCGCTTGGAGCTACCATCGGAACTGAGTAGTGTACACAATGTCTTTCATGTTAGTAATCTTAAGAGATGTCTTTCGGAGGAAAACATAGTTGTGCCATTAAGAGATATTCGTGTTGATGAGAAATTGAATTTTGTTGAGGAACCGATTGAGATTATGGATCATGAGATTAAGAGGCTGAAGAATAGCCGTATTCCGATTGTTAAGGTTCGTTGGAACTCCAAGCATGGACCAGAGTTCACTTGGGAACGTGAGGACGTTTTCCGTAGGAAGTATCCTAAACTGTTTATGACACCAAGCAACTCGGAGTGAAACCCGGGACGGGATTCTTCTGAGGCTGGGAGGCTGTGACAACTGTCAATTTAGGGAGTCTATTTTAGGTAACCGCACTACGTTAAATTAAACTGAGATTTTCCTTTAACACTATTTTATAAACCGTGACTTGATTTTATATCGTCGATTGGTTTTTACGGTTTATTTCATTATTAAATGAGTTATCGTATGCGTTTTAACTCTATTTGGTAGGTACTATTCGATTCGGCACTAGAAAAGCCTAAAACAAGAGTTATTGTAACTTTTAGACCGTAACTCGAAAATTGACAAATAAATAGTCAAAACTCGTGGAAAAACGTGAGTAACGATGTTGGGAAGTTAAATAAATGTAGTGGGACACTCGGGGGACGATATGTGAGCTCGGGAATGGGTAAACGAGATAGATACGAAAAGTTTCAACACGAACCCTCCCTTTTTAATGTAGCCCCCCCCTTTTTATTTATTTTGAGGTCCCTAGCTCATGAATATAAATACCACACTCAAGCCTCACTTCCACCTTTCATTTCTCTCACTAGAAAACACACACAACACTATTTATCTCTCTTGTTTCTCTCACTAAAAACCCTAAACCACCACCTTCATAAAATCCGGCCATAAATCCGGCCACCACCGCCGGATTCCGGCGAGTGTCATCACACCTCCACCACCAAAAGATAGATCTCTTTCTCCTCTTTCCAACCATAAATCATACACTCAATTTGGACTTCATTAACACCTCCAAATTCAAGAATTAAGATTCGTACTTTTAGGGTTTTCTAAATATTTCAAAGGGCTTTTGCAATTGGTGATTAGAGAAGGTATTTAGAACATGTTTTGAGCTTGTTTAAGCAATATAAACCCACAAATTGGGAATTAGGGTTTCGACCTAATTTCTAATTTTGGGGCTTTTGGGTGGAACTTGAAATTAAAGCTAATTAGTGATGAAACAAACAAGTAATTAGTGTTTGGTACATGTGTGGTGCATTAATTTGATGGGTTTTGCATTTTAGGGTTTAGTTGCATGTTATTGGTTAATGATAGTTGATGGGTTTTGTGTTTAGATAGTGTTTGGAGCTTGAATGATTGGATTTGAGTGTTGTAGATTGGATTAGGTTGTGTTTGGTTGGACAACATGGGGCGTACGAACCACCATGGTCACGTACGTGACCCATGGGTTGGTGTACATGATCCACTTGGGTCTTGGGTCCGAGTCGGGTCAATTTGGTAGCTTATTGATTGGTTTAGTTGAGGTTTGGATGAGACACGTGGAGCCGAAAAGCTTTAGAAGCTTGTTTGGTTCACGTGGTCTTGACCGCGACCGTGTCATGACCATTAGGGTCATAACATTGGTTTCGAGTATAATTGGTTGATTGATTGGTTGGCGAGATTGTTTTGAGTTAGTTTGGGATTGAATTGCGATGTTATGACTTTTAATGATGGACTTGATATATATATTGTGACTTTGAGCTACGTCGGCGTCACTTTGACTTTTTAGTCAATAGTTGACTCCGACAAAGCCGTAACATGGACTTTATTATAATTTGGACAATTGATTGATTAAAAGCCGAGAAGTTATGACTCGTGCTTGTGGACTCGAAACGAATAACGTTATGCGATTTATAATGGGATTTGACGAAATATATATTATATATGAAAGTGATAATAAAACTATGAAATATAAATAATAATGGGCTTTTGTACCAAAAATATCAATAACAAGATTTATCTTGTTATTTACTAGTTTTAAATGAAACTAACGACTAAATTGGAGAGGTTTTGTAATAAATAAATAATTAACGTTTTGAGTACACGTTTATCAATAAATGTCAATTGTGGACATTTAATGTTGGATAAGTAATTATTTATTTTGCGTTATTTGTGCATGGGTTACGGATAACCTAGCATTAATGGTGTTGATCCACGTGGGTAGCGGACTTATTAGGTTGACGAATCTAATAAGAGCCCGCTAGGTACGTTGGGTAACCTTATTAATGGGTGACTTATCCTTATGACTCTTTAAGGACACGATTGATTTATGGGATAATAAGCGACACGAGTAAATAAATGAGTTTATCGAGTTGACGAATTCGATAAGGTCTACTATTTATTCCGAAACTTATTGAACTATGGAGCTTATCGTTTAGAGGTCTCATTGTGTCGCATTGAGTTATATATTGGTTGTCTGAGAGCATTCATGGCATCATGTTGAGTCGATACACCCACACATGAGGATACCAAACACTAGAATTAATGGTGAAACGAGACGTTTTTGGAAATAAAGGAATGGAATATATTGGGGTATTTAACGTTGATTTTGAGGAATATGTATATTAAGTTGGTCTACATTAATAGGTTGTGCCGAGTCGATAATTGTTGTGCTGTGATTTCTGTTATCTTCTGCTAGTGATATTTGTGTGTTGATTGCTTGAGGTGAGTTTCATAGCCCCACTTTTATATATACGTTTCAACTACGTTTTGAACTATTTTGGGGTGAGAATCATGCTACTGTTTTGGACCGTGAAAACTATTTGGATTTGCTATATTTGACTGGTAGATAGATGTACGATAGTTGTTGCCTTAGTCTAGGTTTTACAGTGCCTAATAAGAATAGACTTCTATCTCGACCCTAGCCGGGGTTGGCAATGTTCTAGAGGTTGCCACGACAGTGCTGGACTAGAGTCGCAGGGGCCCAAGTGAGTGATTATATGATTTGGAGATCCGGGGTCGGATCAGTGTGTGAAACGGTATTTACCTATCTAGGTCTTGCATAGCAAAATAAACTCTTACGGTCACTATTGATTTTGTTGAACTTAAACCTATGAAATCACCAGCGTAAGCTGACCTTTTAGCATGATTTCTCAGGTATTTGAGAGATGTTTTGATTACTTGATGTGTGGAAGCTTGGCATGGAGGCGTGGTTCAAGGATCATTTTCTGACTCTGATAAACAATGGGGACCTATTATGTTAAACTATGTTTTGGGCCTAAAGTTTATATCTTCGGATTAAATGTTTGAATATTCGATTTGGGATTGGTTTTAAATGGTTAAATGGTTATCTTTTATTTTACTTGTGTGCGATACCAATCCAAAAAGTAACGCCCCGAAAACTTGATTAAGTCTTCCGCTGTACCGAGATTTTGGGGTGTTACATATTGATTCCAATAACAATATTGACTTTGGACAAATCAGAGTCGATAATCAAAATAGTGGCATTGTTAATTGTCCACTTAGCTATGTTTTATAAAGTATAAGCTATAGTGTAATATCTGAACGATGTCTTTGTACATGTGCTATTATTGTAATATTGTAAGACATTTGTATGATACAAAGTACTAATTTTACGGTTTCTTAAAAGGTTTCAGTGAGAATCCTTGAAGGGAACATGAGCACCATTACATCGACATAAGAGTTCCCTAACCATCTCTTGCTACTATGAATTTCGATGAGGCAATGGACATTCTTCGAGTAGAGGTCTTATCTATATCCTATTTACTTTTTAAGTTTATGATTTTTGTGTATTGTTCTATTATTATATGGTGGTTCCTCAAATAAACATTGAGTTATAAGCAAATTTGTATTTTTTAGGGCTAAAGTGATCACATGTATTGTTCTATTATTATATGGTGGTTCCTCAAATAAGAGTGTGTAAACTGGAAGAATTGTTCATTGTGATATTTTTGTTTATTAATTACATGTCAACAATGTTTAAAATTAGCCATGTATATATTAGCTCAAATTGTGAGCCCTAAGCCTTTTTAGGACATTATAGAGCGCAATATTTATTTAAGCAAAATTCAGTCATGTTTTTGTTAATTAATGAAGTGATCATATCTAAAGATTTGCAGCTAAGTGATACAGGAGAATGTGAAGCAATATGTATACCCATCGTTATAGACTTATTGCATTCGTTATACATATAGTTATTCTACATGATACCTCTTTGTTTTGGTCATTTCACAATGCTAATATGTATGTGCAGTTTACTAACCATTTTTTTTCCAGTTTTTGAAGGGTCTTTTGGTATCATACGGTGGTTTTATTACCCACCTTGAAAATGGTCAATGGCCCATTTTAGGCACCCTATTATAATTATTCATAAACCACTTGAATATACATTATATGATCTTGGACTTAGCTTAAAAGGGTGCGTTAAATGGGTCAATGAGCAAAACAGTTTGGGTTGCCAACCTTTTATACTTTTATCATTTTTTTCTTAATAAATTTAATGTTATAAATTTAGACTATGAGAAGTATTATTATATGGGTCATAATTGAGGGATTTGGGAAACATTTCAAACAGGGGGAAGCGGGTATAGGATGGGTAAAGTACTTTGTGAACATGAATATAGTGTCATTGTAAGGATTTTTGTAGTTTTACATCTACAATAGCTGCTAATGAAGATGACGTGGTTTAGACATTCAAGTGACATTCATATGATCATGCTTTACTGAGTTCTGTTTCAACCTTTTTATACAGTAATGAGTGTGATACATTATTCTTTTCTAATGTATAGTTTGCACACCATTTTTCTGACCATCTTGGTTTCATTACATGTATATCACCGTGACGTCATCTATATATGTCAAGAGAAAAATTTTCGTTTATATGAAGGTAAAGTTGTTGACGTACACGTAACTATTGACATGATTTGGTCAAGGGTAAGCCAATGGTTGCTATTAAAATGGCATAATTGTATGCGGTCGCCTTTGGAAATCTTTTGTACTCCTGTTGATGCATTGCGAATGCATAAGACTCGTGAAAGATCATAATTGTTATTGATTGTCAGGAAACGATGAACTCCTTTTTTGTAGACGGTGCATTTTACGGCTTTAATAAAGTAGGTATGTGTGGTGTTATATGTGATATAAATGGAGAGTCACCTGCTTATTTCCAAGCCACGTAAAAGTGATCTCGACTCTTGAGATAGAAATGAAGACAATACTATTTACTCAATATATGTTAGTAAACTGAAATGAGCTAGAAAACGAGAAGGTGGTGATTGTTTCTGATTCGTTGTTCTGCAGGGTGTAAGGGAGGTGCTATGGATGTTTGAAGACATAAAACAAAAGATTGTCCTTTTTAAAGGTCAATTTGCAGGGTTACACTTTGTTCACATAACTAGAAAGTGTAATAAAGGGGCAGATGTTCCAAGATCTATGTAATGAGTAAATCTGATTGATTTTGCAAAGCTTAATATGTCAACTGGTATTGGTGATGAATTTGTGATCTCTTATATGCAAGTATGTTCTTTTTCCCACAAGAAAATGGGTGCAAAGTCACGGTGTTTATTTAATTGAAGTGGTAAATTTTATAGTTTTCCTTTGTAGTTGAGGTTGCTAATAATGGTGTCTGAATATTTTTGTTTTTTCGCGGTTGTTCATTTGCTAATAAATTCTTTTTTCATTTTAATTTCTTTTAGAGGTGTATCATGTTAACGCATCATGGTAGGCCTATTATTTGTCTATTAAAAAGAAGCAACGATGACAAAAAAATATGTATGTGTGTATTGTGAGATACTATGTGATTATGACATTAATACATTATTCTAGCTTGTGTCATTAATCAAGTTGAATGTCTAAATTTTTAATCCTAATTGTAGTGTGTGTACCACAACATAGTATTTTCTATGTTTCTACATGTGCATATATGCCTATGTTCACAAATATAAATATTTATTAATTGTTGTTAATGACGGGTGGAATAACTGCACAATTTGTGGAACATGATTGATAAACCTTTTGTTGGGTTCAGTAAATACCCAAACCCCTTTAATCTAGGATTTGAATAGAAAATACCCCAAGTGTTTAGACCGGTAAAACATTAACAAGTCACTGAGTGCATAGTCTCTCAGTGAGCTGTCTTCAGGATAA
>OU343219.1:133021904-133138910 GCA_910596185.1 Chrysanthemum makinoi
ATATATAAAAGATTAAATATGTTTTTATTAAATTAAAAGACACAAACATTTATTAGATGTCAAGTCAAAAGAAAAATTGGAAGAAAGTTGGCGTGAAGGAAGAAGAAAAAGAAAAGAAAGAGGACATGGTTCATTTATTGCTTGTCATAGTTTGTAAAAAAAATATCTAATTTAAATGTTATAAATACAATATATTTATATTTAGGTAATAAGTTAGCTATAAATAGATTTTTGTGGAACAAAATAAAGTGTAATGAGGTAATAAAAATTATAAAAATATAATTTGTACAAGTATTGTGTGTTTAAATAATTATTGGGTTGAATTTTCGAAAACCGTCGTAATTATATAAACATAACCATTTATATACGAAATAAATTAAAAACAACGGTTAAACTAATAATATTATTTTTATAATCTCAATATGAGTATACAAATATATCGGGATGATTTTTGGAAGTAACGGATCAAATGTCTAAAATAATTAATTACGCGATAGCGTTTATTTAATAATAAAATAACGTTTAATGAAAAATGCAAAACCATGCACGAACCGTTATGAAATGATGAATATGAAGTATGAGAAATGACCGGAAAATGAGAATTGTGACATTCTTCCCATGTTAGAGGAATCGCGTCCTCGCGATTCAATCGATGATACTTAAAGTTCTACCCTTAGGTTTTGAGAAATCAGGGTGTATGGTCAAAGTGCTTATGCCAAAATTTACGCGTCTAGGTTTCTTATCTAATGAGACTCACTAAATCTGAATAATACGGTGGGTCACTTAATGGTCTAGGAAGGAACGTTCCGCCACGCATTGCGGGCTGCCTCAGTTCCTAAATAAAATGCTCGAGGTCGGGGTGGACCGTGATATTGAGTACGGGTTTGGGTTATTTCCTTCAATTGCCACAGCTAGAGGAGCTTGCATCGGTGGCTTATTCAACTGAGGACAATTATTTCGGTAGTGATTCGGGCTGTTGCACTCGTAGCAAGTCCTTTGGTTATTCCTCATGTTGCCCGTGTTAACCGTTGTTATTGGTCTTGCACGCTCTCTACACTGGCTTGAAAAATGACTCGACTGATTGCATATTGTACATAAGCGGCAGGGCTTGGACTTCGGGTGATGATAAGCACATTTAGCACATTTATCTTAATTTTTAGTGGTTAGGAGTTAGGCTTAGAGTTTGTTAGAAGTTAGGCTTGGAGTTTGTTAAGAAGTGACATGTGTCATCTCATGATTAGAGCTCATTATCTTAATTTTTGGTTAGGAGTTAGGCTTGAAATTCTTTTCATAATAAGCAAGTAAAAAAGTCTGAATTTTTAAGCATTCTAATTTTAAAAGGCCTAACTGCATTATAAAGTAGTATATATATATATATATATATATATATATATATATATATATATATATTCACCTCTTGTTGTTCAAAAAATATATGTATTTCTTTTTAAACAAGTAACGGGTCATGGCTGACGTAATATAATATATACTACTTATAATGCACGAATGCACCTCACTCTTAATTTTAAGACGTACAAGAAATTAAGCATAGTTTACAACACTTTAATGCACACAATTTTCAGAATTACAACAAAGTAAGCATATTGTACAACAAAATAAAACATTGTGTCATTTTAAGACCAAAATTCTATCAAACAACATTAATGCTATTAAAAACACCCATTCATCAAAAATTACAACCATTTAAGCACAATGTACAATAGCTGCAACCAATTTTCAGATTTACAACAAAACAAGCATAGTGTACAACAAAATAAGCATGATGCAATTTTCAGACTTACAACATTAATGCTATTAAAGTGGTCAATGTTATTAATGACTATAATGACTACTACTTACAAGAAAAGAAACATAGTGTACAACACTTTAATGCACATAATTTTCAGACGTACAAGACAAGAATCATAGTGTACAACAAAACATCACATTAATGCTATTTAACGTAGTCAATTATTTAACTGGTCAATAAATACAATTAATACAGTTATTAAAACACCCATTACATAAGAAATACAAATTATCAACCATATTGTACAACCAAATTAAACACAATTCATGCATTAAATTTCACTACTACAAATAATAAAGCACATTATACAAATATTCAAGCCCGAGACCCGCAGACGGGCCAAATGGGCTTGAGCCCGAACGGGACCAAACGGGCTCGAGCGGCAGACCCCAACGGGTTCGAGCCCGAAAGGGCACGGGCTATACGAAGTTCTTGATATCCGTAAATTTATTGTTAAAAAGAACATAATAAACTAAAATACATTATTTATCGAAATTTTTTATTTCAGGGTACCCGCCATTGCAACGCGCGGATACCTTGCTACCCGCCGCTGCAACGCGCGGATACCCTGCTAGTCCCCTTAATGAGTGTATTAATAAATGGTTATGGTTTAGTAGCTGGAACTTGCATGTGATATTCGTATTCATACATTTGATTAAGGTCATGTCATTACTCTTTATTCAATTCAGTATACTACTTGAAAGAATTATAACTATATACTAAAAGCCGTTCCTTGAGTTGGACAAAGCAAGTTTGTTATATGGTGATTAGCATCATAATCCTTAATTCTATTGGTTGTGTGAATGTCATTAGCACCCTTTTTTACACTTGCCACTTCTTGATTGGCTACTAACGCTTTTTGTACAAAGACCCAATAAACAAGACGTCGGTTCCCTTCCCCTTTCCACGCCTTCCGGACCTCCCAATCACTCCTAAATAAAACACACCACCGACCTAAAAAACATACTTCCATCTCTACTTTCTTGAATCTTCTCCCCTCTCAGATAAATCCTAAAGCCCTTTTTCCTGAATCTTCTTCACACTAAGGTACTCAAAAAAACACGCACACCAGTTTCTCCATATCTTTTATTTAAAAATGAATATATGGTTCGATCAACCCCACAAAAAATTATAAAAAAAAGAAGGGAGAATTGAGGTGACTGGAGGGTTATTAAAATCTTGATTTGCCGGTGGGTTTCTTTTATCCGATGGGAATAAGAAGCGGCCAAGCTGGTGGCGGAGGTGAGTTTATCTTTTGTATATTGGGATAAATTGATAGCACTTTTTCTTTTTCTGGTGCTTTTGCCTTCAAGTTTTAATTTGTGTATGTTTCTTGTTTAAAGATTGATTTTTTAAGGTTGCTATTGTATTAGAAATTTTTGGGTAATTGATTGGTGGAAGGGAAGATGAAAACTATGTTACTTTTTTTCCTTTTTTTTTCCCGACTCAGCTTCAGTTACACTTAAATGACATAATCAAAAAGGTATGTACTGGATTACTTACTTTTTTATGTTTGTGGTTTGTTATGATTTTGCGGTTTAAAAAATTGTTGCTTTTGATTTAGGGTTCTTTTCAACCTAAATTGGGTATCTATTGAAGCTGATTTAGGGTTCCCCTTTTATCTATACAATTTTGTCTCCTTGGGTTCCCCTTTATCCGATCTGTTCTTACTTTGTCATTGCGGTTTACGGTTTATTTTATAGGTCTTAACTGATGTATTGTGGCCCAAAATACGAAAGGGGACACATCACATTTCGGAGTGATCTCAGGCCTAGAGTGGTATAGTGGATGGAATTGGATGAAAAAGTTGATATGCCGAAGGGTTGGGGTGAAATCAAGTGCCTGCAATGTAAGTGTGTTCTTATTCACTAATTTTGGATCAAATATCTTTAAAAGAAACAGGTCAAGTCGGCTATTTGCTCATTTTTTTTATCTACAGAAAGCTCGCAGAGTTCTTATTGTCTACAGTGGAGGCATGGAAAGAAGGCTTAGTGTTGGAATCCTAAATTGGTAACATTGATTTTCATTTCATTATAAACATTTGAACCTAGATCCACTCACAGTTTTAAGAATACCTCAGAAATTTGAGTAGATTTAGTGTTAAAGTGCATGAACTAACTAATACTTAAGACCAACACCATTTTGAAGTTTTCTTATGGGTCAAATTGTCATTACCACGGGGGTTATCGGATGACATAAGTGCGAATTAGAATGTCGATTTTCGGGTTTTCCAACATTACAATCTTATAAAAAAATGGGTATAATGGGTCTAAAGTGGCTTTTCAACAATCACGTAAACAAAATCAGCTTTGTTGTAGAACCCAAGGAGACAATTGAGACCTACGAGCAATAATGCCTCCACACCACCACTTCAGTTAGTGTTTACGGTGATCCTTAGACCAAGAATTTATAATATCGGTCATATATTGTCCTACTTTTTCCAATATGTTTACGTCTATTTCTTATACTTATATGCTAGAAAAGTTGATCTTTTTTTGTTGTTATATAGGGACAACAAGCGTGTCACGAGGGCCAACTAGCTTGACAGATCGCACGAGATAATGCGTGAGAGGTGCTGCGAAATGGTGGCTCCACGTCAACGCTTCAGTTGGTTGTTGATGGTGTTCCCGCATTTATGATGAAACGAGCTTTTTTAATAACTTTCTTTCGTGGTACCATACTTATATGCCATGCTTTATCTTTTTTTCTCCACAGCAACCACAAATCAAGCATTGTCACAGCTAAACCATGCGGCCCCCAATGCTAGAATAGTGGCGGGTATGTGTAGCTTGAACTTTGTCATTTACCTTTTGTATGCTAGCTTCTAAATTACAACCCCGTTTAACTAACGCTTCCCGAAAAATTATGCTTTTAGGACCTCCAGAAGATTATGCTTTGGTGGATCCAACCAGCTTTGTCGTCATTGTAGGGCCACTTTTTGGCTTGAGGAAAAGTTGGCTGCCTCAAGAGCAGAAGTTCATTACCATCTGGTGCTGCCAGGTGGGTGTTGCCATGCCCACCGTCCATACCTATCCATCATATGTGCGGCAGCCTATACTCCGGACATTTTATGCACAACATCCGTGCATATAATCAAATGTTCTTGATTATATCATTGGAAGCACAATTGGATGAATCAATCAAATATGAAGTCCACAACTACGAAAGGTTGTCTCGCTTCCCCTTTTTTTTTACTTAATATGCCGTTATCAAGTATATATATGACTTTTCTTTTTGGTATATGACGTAACTTTTTCTCACATCATTATTCAAATATTTTACTTACAATTTTGTATGCTAAATTTTGCATGACAAGGGAGTTTAGAAATGGCTAATGTTATGCACCATGAAATAAAGTAATAAACTGATAAGCAATTTCTAAAGGCAATTCAAACACCCTCAACAGTTTGTACACCAATTTCATTTGAATTTTTAATCGTGTACATCTAGTTATTCCCATTGTGTGTAAATGAAAGCAGTTAGGTTGTTTGTGCTTTTACTTTGCATTAATGTTCCAAGTGCTCTGAACTTAACATTAACTTTATGTTTTTAACGGAAAGTATAGTTTTTGCAATTGTTGAATAAAAAAAATGGCCATTGCAATACAACGTTTTAACCTGTTCTAATGCATCAAAATGCTTTCATGTTTGCAGAAGTACAAGGCAGCTGGGTTGTCGTGAACGATGAACCATTGACCTTTCAAGCAACATTAGTGAGATCCGAGCAGGTTAATATGTCAAAGTGACAACCGACACTGTAAAATCTTTCACGTAATGCCCGCTTTGATACTCAGGTACTTCTCCACTTCAATTGTTCCATTCTCGGTTTAGTTTTTGCAAGATAGATAGAGTTGGCTTCAGGTGGCAACGGCGACGCTGCTGCTTTGATACGCCAAGAAATTGAGGTCAGATTTGTTAAAAGTGTCATGGTTGAATCCATTCTGGTGTTGTTTCTTCCATTTTGTTTTTTGAATCTTCGCTTCTTTTGTGGCGGCCTCATGAATCTGGTGTTGGACCCATTCTCTATTTGGTAAGTGGCTTTGCTAATTTACATTCATATAGCATATTCTCTACTTTTATGCAAGAAAGCTTCAAACTTTATGTCGACTTATGTCCTGAGTTACATGTTCACTGATCAACGGATAGTGCACTTTAATGAGCCGAATGTAAATGGAATAACTACGCCCACTCTGACAATTCAACTACATCTTCATGGAGTACGCGTTCGTTCTCATAGCTCTGTTCATTTGTATGAATGACAATTAAAGCACCATATTTGGAAGCAGTTTCACCATAAATTTCAATGAATGTAATGTGGTCCGCTTTTTATACACATTTTACCCATAAAGAAACAGTCTTTACATATCTTTTTTACCATTTCTACTCTATATGATCTAGGTGTATTACCGTGCTTGCATATATGGGCAACTTCTTTCTATAATGAAAGACACCAAATAATTTTCGGATCCTATGTTGAACTCAAGTATGGTATGCTATCAGAAGTATACTAGCATAATTCTTATTTGGCATCTATAACACATTATCATGATCTTAGAATCAATACTCTGATCAGTTAATCAATGCTTCATGTATTGTGATTAGAGGCACGCCTATGTTCGACCAATAAAGTTTTGCAGGATTTTCCATTCATCTTAAAATGTTTTTGACAACTAAAGTTTTGCAATATTTTTCATTCACAGTGTTAATGACTTAATGACCTGTGTGATGATATGATACTCAACAATTTGTGCCCGAATTATTAATTGGCAATTAATCTACTCTTTCGTATTTTCAGAACATCTATTTAGTACTGACCTATTAATAATATTATTATGTCTTTCATTTATCTTGAAGCGGCGGGTGCAGCGTCTGTAGCTTATACAATGGATTAGCCACGGAAAATCGTAAGTTCTGAAGTTGGACACCTGAAAAAGAAATTTGAAGAACAGCCAGTTTCTTACACCTTCAAGGTTTGTCTATATTTCTTTTAACCTTTTACTTATGAATACAATATAACATTACTACTAAAGGTGGAAGCAGCCAAATGGTCGATATCGATGGGTAATGTAAAGGTTTGTTTGACATCTCTTTTCCTTTTGGCTTTGCTTTCTTTTGTTTTTTGAAGTTGGTTATTGACAAAATATAGATTTTATGCAAAAACCACTTTTGTAATTTAGTTTTAGTAGTAATAACAAGTGATAGCATTAATAAAAAAGTCAAGAGTCATTTGGTGGCCCAGACATGTTATTAAAGGCTGCTTTGTAATTTTTGTAGGCACCATGGCTAGGAAATAACCCACAAGATCATCCTGCCATGATTTAGGTAAATCACCAATTTACATTTTCCAGATTATATTTATTTTTTCTTACTTTTAATACACTTTTCATTTAAAACAACCAATTTTTTGTGCAAATATTTCAATGAGAAGGTAAGTAAATGTGTTGTATACGGGTGATTAGCTCCTTGAAATGACAACTTCGATAAAGTTCCAATGGTTGATGCTTTTCTGCTAGGGAAGCTGCTCTTCGGTATGTTAACTTCTAAAATCAATTTTTTTTCCATTGTATTTATAATGAGTAACTTCTCCACATTGACTGAATTTAGGTGAGATCAAGGAAAGGATCAAGACGACCAAAGATGAGAAGAAACCAAAGAAAGCTGAAGTTGTGTATCAAAGCAGAAGACTCAACCTAAGGGTGGCAATCTTCCTAAAGGTAAGGGCCCTAAGCTTGGAGGTGGTGGTCACAAGCGTTGAAGCACCGCCGTTCTTTGTTCTTGATAGAACGGTTTAATATTTTGTATTGTTTTTATTACTTGAATCAATATAAACCTTTTCTAGGTGTTTGTTACTGTTTATGTTTTCAAGAATGAAGCGATTTCATCCGGAGCTTTGAAAGTACCTTTAAGTTATGATCGAGTCATTGGCTGTTTATCGTTTTATATTTTTTGGCTACCATAGACTTATTCTTAAGTGTCCGTTATACCTTGCTTAAATTCAATATAGTTTTTGATGATAACATGAGCGTGTCTAAAACCTCTAATCTGGCAATTGAAAGAAATTTACATAATTGTAATAAAACAAACAAAGCTGCCCCGTGCTTAGAACGCCGGGCAAACCCTTCAGATATACTAAAAGGCGTTCCTTGAGTGGTGCAAAGCTAGTTTGTTATATGGTGATTAGCATCATAATCCTCAATTTTATTGGTTGTGTGAATGTCATTAGCACCCTTTTTTACACTTGCCACTTCTTCATTGGCTATTAAAGTTTTTGTACACCACTCTTATAAACAGTACGTCGGTTCCATAGTTCCCCTGCCCCTTTCCACCGCCTTCCAGACCTCCCAATCACTCATAAAAAACACACACTTCCATCTCTACTTTCTTGAATCTTCACCCCTCTCAGATAAATCCCAAAGCCCTTTTTCCTTAATCTTCTTCACACCAAGGTACTCAAAAAAACACGCACACCAGTTTCTTCATATCTTTTATTTAAAAATGAATATATGGTTCGATCAACCCCACAAAAAATGATAAAAAAAAGAAGGGGGAATTGAGATGACTGGAGGGTTATTAAAATCTTGATTTGCCGGCGGGTTTCTTTTATCCGATGGGAATAAGAAGCGGCCGGGCGGCGGAGGTGAGTTTATCTTTTGTATATTGGGATAAATTGATAGCACTTTTTCTTTTTCTGGTGCTTTTGCCTTCAAGTTTTAATTTGTGTATGTTTCTTGGTTAAAGATTGATTTTTTAAGGTTGCTATTGTATTAGAAATTTTTGGGTAATTGATTGGTGGAAGGGAAGATGAAAACTATGTTACTTTTTTTCCTTTTTTTTTCTCGACTCAGCTTCAGTTACATTTAAATGACATAATCAAAAAGGTATGTACTGGATTACTTACTTTTTTATGTTTGTGGTTTGTTATGATTTTGCGGTTTAAAAAATTGTTGCTTTTGATTTAGGCTTCTTTTCAACTGAAATGGGTATCTATTGAAGCGTGGTTCTTTATTGATGATAAAAAAGGTATGATTTTTATTGGTGAATCATATGGTTTGTGTAAATATAGTACTGAACAAAGTAGAGAGTTTGAGTTTGGACAATGAGTACAGGTGAAGAAGTTGTAAAAAAGGAATAACCAGCCAAGTAAACCAAATTTTTATAATGGTCATCTGAATTTTTTGGCAGTCCAAACGGCCCTCGAAAGGCTTTTCCAAACAAGGGGCTAGATTTAGTTTTTGGTTTGGATTATGTGACTATAATGAATAATGAAAGGGGTGTTCATTAGATGGTCTATAAAAAAAACTTATTGCCTAATTAAATTTTCGATAAAACCTTATAAGCCTGTCATGTAAGGTAAGGGAGGTAAAAGTTGATTGTAATTTTTTATACGTTGAATAATGAACTGCTTTTGTGTACAACGAGAAAAAGACCGTGTGCAAGCAAAGACCGAGGTGGTAGAAAATGCTCGACGACGAATGAAGCTAAAGCTAAATTGGAAGGAAAGTGAAAGACAGACTTTGAAACGGAAGCATATCGGCAGGAATTATTGAAGGTATTGAAAGCTTTAATTGTCATGATATTTGGTATATAGAAAGAGGGAAATAGATTATGGCAATAATGTGTTATTTGTAAGAGGTTTTGTATGCAAAAAATAATATTTGTGTGTTATATGCGCATACATAAATGTTAGACGACACATGCAAGGAAGTAATAGTATAGCAATGCACTAGGTTCGGTAATCTTAGAAATATGTATTAAGTTCCGGTTTGGTGTCTATTGCTTCTAGCCTTCTATTAACTGTTAAAGCTAAACTTTGGTGGTTTGATAAAACGATAGAGGAGCAACAATCCTTTTTGTTTCAAATATTTGAGATTCTGATTGACAAACGCTTACAAAAGCTGCCCCCTATTTTAAGACTCATACATAGCATTTGATGATAGCACGACTTGGATATCCATCATCGACTATACAATTATACACTTTCAAAGATCAAGAAAATGGAACCTAAAAGTGCAATGACGCTAGAAAATGGTGCATCACATAGATAAATAAGAATGTCTAGGAGATAAAACTAGCCTTTTTAACAAACAAAATGGTAGAAGTTGAATTAGGTTCAGGTCGCAGTATCAAAAGTGTATGGAACTCATATCAGATTCATATTTCTCCAACAGGTAGGCACGTAGCTAAGGTTCAGGTAAATCTATATTGCCCCTTAATGTCTAAAAATGGCACATAGTGACCGGTATTTGCACATGAACAGTCCAATAATAGACTCTTCTAAAATATTTTTTAGCTAATGTTCTCACATTTGCCACTATTAACTGAAGCTAATCAATGTGATAAATAAAGTTTAGTGGGTAAAATAGGTAATTCCAAATACCGTCTTAATATATATCTGCAATTTATTGCTTATATAAGACTATGGCGTGGTTGAGGTAAAGGAGAAAAGGACTCAGATAGGTGAGCTTTGCGAAATTGTAAAAGTCGTAAATTTGGGTTTCGTATGTGTTGTTAATATACAAAACTAGGAATTTAACTAATTCATTGTAATTGGTTTTGTTTGGATTCGCGACTTTTAAACGCCCACAACCATCAAGCGGCCAATAAGCAGCCTAACAAGACACACGCGGGGTAAGAATACAAAGGTATATTCTTCTTTATCTAAGAATCTGAAAAAAACAAACCTGATATGAGGTGACTTTTATCTTCAATAGTGGTTCAATTTAATTTCGGCTTTTTTTTTAACTTTGATGGTGTTTTTTTATTAGCAAAGACGTATAAAATAGTGGTTATAGCCATTGTGCAGAACATCTTCGTAAAGTTGGTATACAGTTTTATTGCATTTTTTATTTTATTTAGTCTTGGGTATAGGTTATTCGAACTCATACTCGACCGTTTTGCAGATTCGTAAGCCGCTTTTGGGTAGCCGACTTGGTCATGGTTTCTTGCAGTTACCGTGCGAATGTCTGCTTGCCACTTACTTTGCCGCTATTCCAGTTGTTCACGGCCTTTGTTAAGTATTTGATGGTCAGTTAATGATTTGTTGTTAATAGATTCTACAAAGGCGGGCTCGGATCAATAAGGCCGGTAACGAAAGTCAACTTCGGAAGAAACTATAAATCTTGCTTTTGTAATATGAATTTGTTTTGCGAGCATGAGTGTGTTTTATGATTTTGCTTAGCGGATTCGTCTTTTATGCACCATATGTTCAACAGGTGGAAGGTAGTACAATTAAGCTTGACCAGAGCCTGGTCATAGTCACGTATAATGTCAAATAGAAAGGGCTAGATGCATATCTTTATATAACCTGACCGAAACTATTAAAAACGATCTTATATAAAGCTTTATTTCAGAGGCTTATCTAAAATAGTGGCTAATAAGTAGTTCATGCAAAAAAAAAAAAAAAAAAAAAAAAACCCAAACACCCCGTAAGAATTATCACAAGGCAACACACAAAATAAAGATCACAAGGTTTGTGTGTTTCAGTCAACATGCGACTGTTATAACATACTTCTTTGGAAAAGGGGTTAGGATTTACAGTCAACGGTTGGGTAATGCTGTTTTGATTATATGTCCTGGTATATATTGACGTCGGTTGCTAGGGGTTATTATAGTAAGGCTTTTGCGATTTTTTCAACGTTGACTATTTATGCATTTGTTAAGTGGGTTATTAGTCTTAAACATTTGTGTTTCAACTGATTACAACAAGAAGGCTATAACGTTTGTGTGAAACCTCCTTCGAAAAGCAGTAATGTAACTTATTTTGAAGTGCCGTTGTTGCATAACCAAACAAGCTCTACAATATTTGACCGGGGCACACACAAAGATACATTTAATCAAGGTAACACAATTGACTATGCGTAGTTTAAACCTTATATTTATATCCGTAAAAGTCTAACCCTAAGTTTAATGCAAGTTTAACGAAAACACTTGATACGCATAATAAATATTGTTATTCACATGTTGCTACAAGCGCTTCGCTATACCACAAGATCATCTACCGCTTTATGCTAACAACTATGGTAAGTCATATTTTCAATAGTAAATGGCACAAATAAATGTTTTGCATATTTGTAGCAACTATTAACAGTTGAAAATATCTTAAATGTAGGAGTGGTCAGAAAAGATATTAATGAGAATGGTGCAGGTAAAAAACTTGAAAATGGTTCAGAAGTCAGTAACACACAATTGACAGATGAAATGGCAGCCAACAAAAACACAAATGTGCAATCAAAAAGACAATGTAGAAATAGAAATAATAACAATCGCAAAACAGGAATGATTACTCAAGGTAAGTAAATTGTATTTTCCTATTTTATATTTAACTTTTTCTTAGTTTTATACTAAAGTAGTCTCATAATGCCAATGTATTCTTGATTATATACAATGATTTTAACATAATTCAATTGCAGAAATGTCACCATCATACATTGATTTGGGCGATGCAGATTGGACATGCGAACATTGAAATGCATGTTTTTGGTATGGTGAGCATCTCAAACGGTATGACAAAGACAAGAAGATACGATATAATGGTTGCTGTAGAGTAGGCAAGGTTACTCTTGAATGTAATATTTACTTTGTACAAATTACTAATGTTTATAATAAATCAACTTATGATAATGTCTTTATAAATCATTTGTTTTATACCAACGGAATCATAGCGTCCCGCAGCAACGCGCGAGTTGACCCGCTCGTTTTGTATAATACTCCTATACCGTTAGCACGTACGCGATGACGGGCTCATGTGCATACGTATGCATATATTGAAGGCTAAGTTGTAGTTTTTTGTAATGCAGATATATGAAACAAAATTAGTATCAAGTGCATTATTGTTGCGTTCGGATAGCCTATAATTATATCTTATTTGTCATCTTATCCTTTTATATGTATCGAGTTATTTTTTCTGCTATTCTATGTGTCCAAATTGCATTTTACGTCACTTTTGAGTATTTTTTGACTTTTTTGCTTTTTAATTTACTAGTTATAATGCCCGCGCACGCGCGGGGTTTTTTCTTAAATTTTCAATAACGTATTTTTATTTATAAAAAAATAAAGAGCTTAACTTTCGTTTTTTGTTCTAGTTATAATTCTTAATTTTGATTTATAATTATATCTGGTGTATGTGGTAAAAGTTCATATATAGTATTTTCATAGACATAAGTCATCTCTATTTACAAAGTTTAACTACCGATGGTTGAAACCATTTATTTCTGTTTTTAAATTGAAGATCTTAATTCACATTGAAAATACAATTATATCGTCTGATAGTTCATTTTACCGAAACATATCATCCAATTAATGTGAGGAGCAACTTATTAAGTTAACTATGTAGAAAGGTGGCACCTAATAGAAAATGAAGAGATTTTCTTTCGAGTTATTAATAAATTTAATCTCATTTTCTCTTTGGTAGCCAAGAATGTTGATAATAGATCTTTTTTACTGCCAAGAATTTTGGTAGGGAGAACATGTTGGCTTGAAGTAAGCAAATACCACATGATTTGCATCTTTTTTAATTATATTAATGTGAGCATTAGGTTCTTATCATTATTATATTGTTCTTATAATTTATTAGTGTGTCAAACGTAAACAAAATGTGTTCAGTTAAGGCAAATACCTTTATGATACGCCCTTTAATAATTATTTGTCTAAAAAACGCCAAAAGTTAGTAACTTCAGTAGCTTCTGTTGAGTGTCTTGTAGCAAGACATAATAATATTAGCCTTGCACTTCTTTGATCAATTTGTATAATAATTCCATACATATCAAGCTCATTTATAACAATAATCAATACACAAATAAATACATCACAAAGTACTACTTTACTACCTAAACATTACATAAGCATTATGAGGGATTTTCACATTCAGATTTAATGGTAACCTGGAGTCTCAGTGTAGCTCCTCTGAGATTGGATCATAACATGATGATCTATAAATCTTGAATAAATTTGTCTTTAACTTTGACTTGTAGAAGGAGGTCATGGTAAACAGGCTGATTTTGGCGAAAGGGGTTTGTAGTACGGAATCATTGTTTTCTGAATAGGATTCATATTGCTTAGCAGCAGGCTGTAAGTATTAACACGTGGTTCCTAAAAATGTTCAACATTACCAAACATGGAGATAAATATGAAAAATAGTACACATGGAACCAGCCATTGTACCATCTCTTGTTGCTGTGTTCTAGACATTGAATAAGAAACTAAATGGTAAGTAGTAGATGTAGTGTTAGCGGATTTACATGTAGACACAAAACATGTTGGTATAATGTCCTCTTATAATGCGAGTATCACTTTTTTGGGTTTCGTAATTATCTTTATTTATCTCAAGTCTTCTGTGTAGATCACCTAAAGTTTCAACTCAAATGGGTCAAATTAAAGCTTTCCGGGAAAAAAATGGTCCAAACTAATCCACCTCGTTATTTATGTATGGCTCAATTCTGGCATGTTTTTTCTCAAATGCGTAACTTCATTTTTAAAAAGCTATCACTAACACACTCTCTAACTTTGGTTTTGTTAACATGTGTCTATGCTTTTACATCTTATTATTAAGTAAGGGTTTTAACAAAATAAAATAGAAACTATTAATAGTTTAATATATTTAAATGATTAAAAAGTAGGATAGTTAACCTTGTTTTCAAGATTGTAGTCCAAGCATCATCATCACCTTGGTATTGTTCCAAGTAATATTTTGAATCAAGTCAAGGTAAGCTTGCATACCATTGGACATCAAGTGCCTATCCAACCTACTCACCAATTTCATAAGATACAAATTTA
Source organism: Chrysanthemum makinoi (assembly GCA_910596185.1). Taxonomy (NCBI): domain Eukaryota; kingdom Viridiplantae; phylum Streptophyta; class Magnoliopsida; order Asterales; family Asteraceae; genus Chrysanthemum; species Chrysanthemum makinoi. The sequence continues at coordinate 133,036,485 of OU343219.1, forward strand.
TGATAACAAACTTACATCCAAACGACTACTTATGTGTTAGTGTACCTACCTCGATCTTGAGCAGTCAAGCTAAAAACTAAGGAATAGCTAAATGTACATATGAGCAGAAAATCGGACACTTTAGCATCGGTATCATCATATAGTACGTACCAAATAAATAAATCAGCTGTTGCGGAGCCCATTGCAAAAAGAATTGTGTTTTTATGAGCCAACATCAAAGCCGCCACAACCTGTAATCATCCAAAAACAAAAAGCCATCATCAAATTTCTCAAAACAAACACTAAAAGTTATAGCATAACTGAACCATGCATTTATAAAATCAAAACAATTAATAACTGAAAAAGAATTATGAAACATGATCACAAGTGATGAAGAAGAAGCCATGTCAAGATATTATAGTTGCAATAACCTTCGAAATTAATAGAAAAATATCACGCAATCATTAGTATACAAATTCATGAACGACAAACGAATAATAACAAACTTACACATTGAATGTATTGTGTCATCAGTTTTGTTTATAAGCATTAAAGACTATATACATGACATGAAAATATGTCAATTTACTTAATTGTTGAGTTGTTATACATAACTAACTTAAGTTATAGTTAGCAACACACGCTACTGACCTCAATTATCTACCTCAAGATTTGACCGATTCCCTTTCCATGTTATCCACATATAACCCTCTGAAAACCATCACAATATGAAAGACCCAATAATCAATTCAACATACATAATCAGATAACCCACAACCAAACAAATCAATCAATTTCAAGATAATTTAACGATAAGATTGGAGGAAAACAAAAACAATCCACAATTCATCAAAGTAATCAATGAAAGTATTGGTTTTGATAAGATGTAAAGTAAAGAATGATTTAATTGGTTGAATTTATCTTTATCGATTCACAAATTCACAACCCTGATTCCAAAGTTCTAAACCATACCTTCTATAAATGGATACTAATCCTTTTTTCTTAAAAATCATACCTTTGATTCATTGGGTAGCGATAGAATACATGGGAGTTGGAGACTCGAATAGGCAATTAAATTACACATACCTATTTATCATCATTCTTATGCTTCCACACTACAACATGAAGACCCTGCATCTCTATAATTCTTAGCAACTATATAAAAGATTACATTAACTCAAAGCCTTTGTGTTCATTAGCATCATATTAACGCTTGGCATCTATATGAAAAATATTACCTTTGTTGCTAACTACCTGTGTCCAAACAATGATGATCGGTTTCATGATGATTCGATTTGTTGGTGATGATGATTGATGATATCATATTATGATATAATGGCGTTGATTATGATAGACATGATTTATAAATTATCTAATAGCAATAGTATTTAGAAGTATATAAGGAATGCAACTCACATCACGATTGTAGGTTTAGGTTTTCATATTTGAGGTTTTTTTTTATAATTAAAAAACTTTTTAAAAAGTCAAATTAAAAAAAATATTACTAAATAAGGAATGAATTGATTTTTTTGAAATGAAAAATTCCCAATAGAGGTTTTGTTTTATTATATAAAAGATTAACACTCATATTATCTGAGAGGGGCAAAAAAGTCATAAAGCCCTATTGAAATGGCCATAAATCTAATTTTTACATACGGGCTCAAAGAGGAGGGGATTATATCTGAGATGCAAATAGAGCCTGGTTTTAAACATGAGCTCTATTCCTCGTTATAGAACATGTTTTTATATAAAAAACATGCTTTATGTGAATAAAAAAAATAAACATTTTATGCGATATTCCAGCCATTAAATGTTGTCGTAAAATAAATCTTGCATAAAATGTTTACAAGTGACTTAAATCATGAATATTCAGCAGATAAATCATAATAACATAGAGCCATTGAGATAAATCTTGTATAGCATATGACTACTCTAGCTGAGGTGGCCATTTGTTTTTTCAAAACCGACCGCTTCTCGACAGTCAACGAACCCTTCCGGTTAAAACCGGTTCGATTTTTATCGGATTGGGGTACAAAAACATGGACCGGTAGAACCTCGTTTCGATCGGTTTTAAAACCGGTTCTCACAAAAAACCAGTCGAACAGGTTCAAAATAACCGGTCCTAAATGTTAACATTGGGCTTTTTTGAGGCTCGATTTCGGGGGTTTTTGAGGTTGCGTTTTCTACACAATAAACTTAATAAACTTCAGCTTTTATTCAATAAACTTAATAAACTTTAAATTTTTTACAAAAGAAGCTCGGTTTTTAGGCATCGTGAGCATTTTTGATCAAGTTTGTGAGCGATTTTTGAATGTTTTTAGAGTGGACAGTCCTAAACCAAAGAGGAATTCTAATGTCGGATCGATGGCCAAACAATAAACAGAATAATCAAGAACAAGCAAATAACCGAATGCCCAATATGGGGGATTCTTTATTAGTCGTCAATAATAATCAGAAAACTGAGTTTATGAAACCCTAACAGAGATTATATGTCCAACCACCAAAGGAAACAAATCCCAGCCGAAATAAAAAATACGAAAAAGGAAACAAATCACAAAGTTCAAAATAAAGCATATAAGATAGAAAAAAGCCATTTTCGGCCCTCAATGATTCTGAATGGCTGGTGGTTGTGTCGTTATGTGTCGTTAACTGCATCAAATTCGGCTGGGCTTACTTCAAAATATGGGAGCCGGCTAAAAGCGCAAACTCCAGTTCACGAACTGTTTTTGTTCAAAGACGAGCGGAAAATGAAATCGTTAAGAAGAAATCGTTTATACCGTATAGGCAAGATGTTTTTGGGTTGTTTGGAAATGTTAACGGAATCGCAAAAATGCTCCCATTCTAGTTCTAGGATAAATAACAACAATTTTGTTTAAGTGTAAATATATCTCAACTGTTATGAATAATATTATGTGAATGCCCATATAACCCATAAGAAGCCCATGGCCCAATTAGCTATTAGGGTTTTACCTTAATGTATATCTTATATATACCCTTTTGTATATGATGAATAGAAGAATACTTTCTTTCTCTCAATTCTTGTTCACAACACGCTATCGACGCCTACCGCATTATTTATTTTGATTCGAGAGATACAAGGACGGATCTAAATTTTGGTTTACACGATTGAGACTTGAGGTAAGTTTTTGTTTACTGTTGATTAATGATTTATTGATTAGATGGTTGTCTCATGATATAAAACAATTTTATATAACCGATAAACAATGGGAAATTAATAAGATAATTAGATACCCACCGCTTATGTTATTGAATTCTTGTGGCATACAAATTCTCTAGACAATTCGAAGTAGATTTATTCTATGAGTTTCCTACTTACGTTGAAAACAAGTTATATATTGTACATTAAATTATATGTGGCTATAACAATGACATGTTTATAAAAGTTTTTTTGATTCCATGAGGTAATTCTTATACCATTGTTATATATCAATTCCATTATTGTTATAGCATATACGATTATTTTCAAGTAAAATAATATACAATTTTTTTGATAGTTTAACAAAAGAAAAAAAGAAGCTGTGAAAGTCATTCAAGAATTCATATGTATTTATGATATAAACTGATTTTACAAGATCTCCTAAATTAATTAATTTTCTTGTATACAATGTTCCAACTATTATAGCTTTTGTCAAAGGATTTAAAAAGTACTATCGTATCTTTAAAACTTGAGTTCATTCTACTTAACAAATTTACTATCTACTATCGAGTTATTCTTGCATGATATAAGTTATTTTGTATATAAGATTTTTAATAAACACAGAGCCATTAATATCATTGTTTGCGTCAATCTACACAATAGTTATGGACCTTTAGATTTTAGCACTAAAATTTAAACGCATAAAAATATCACATATATGTTAATCTAGAATATTCTCGTTGCCTATATTTGATGCGCATATGCGGAGTTTAGGTGTGAGTTTTGTAACATAATAGTTTAATAATAACCTTGAACTGACTTGCTAATGAGTAAAAAGCGGAAATTAGTTATTACTTATTTGCCTAATCTACAACTCCATATTCGTTTTGCAAGATAACTAGTTAGCTACTCAAATATACATGAATTATTTTTTTATGAAATTGATGAATTGTACGACATATATAAAGTAACCTTTATTCGATTATAATTCTTATATAAGTATGTATATCAGTGTATTTACACGTGTACTATATGATCACTTGTTAACAAACATTAATTATCATCTAGAATGGCTTACGCATATTGTTATCGTTGTTAATGTGGGTTTTAGTCTTATACTTATAGATTGTGTCGTAAACTCTCTCAATCGTAAATACTTCATATAGTTGTCGAACATGTTAATTAGATTACTATCTACTTTATTTTGGCATTATTTTTTTGAGTTTTGTTTGATATAATCGTATTAACTCACATAGTCACATATGTTGCTAGTATATAGTCTACTACTATGCCATCATACAGCTTAGACATACGAAAATAAACACTAATGCATTGATTTTTCATATAACATGAAAGAAACCTATAGAAAATTAAGGATAATTACTAAAGTGACATTGATAAATCTTGATGTATATATGTGATCTATATTTGGTTTAATTCTTTTTACTCTATTTAGAAGTTTGGTTACTAGTAGGATTAATATATACTCCATGTCTTATTCATTGATCATAGCATACTCCAATACAAATCTAGAGATTGCTAGCAATAATAATGCTTTGTTGTTGTCTTGGATGTTATTAATAGTCTTGGCGACATCATTATTAAGGAAAAATCAGAATTTGATACAAATTAAGTGTGAATTGTGTCATTGAGTTTGTTAAATATGCACGATTTATTTATCATCTGATTTTATTTGCTTGTGAGACACTTGATTTATTGATTAATGACATGCATGTGTTTTGAAAATTATGCAACTACATTAGTATGTATGTTTTATTATTTGATAATGTTATGGGCTATATGAATAACATACTAAACTATGTGAAAATTATAAAAGTGCTTATATCAATTTGATTGAGAAAATGTGATGTTGTATTAATATCTTCATATTATTTGTTCTTTACATAGAAAAGTGCAATTAAAGCATGTGTGGTCATAAAGTATAAGTTTATGAGCCAAGATATTTATAGTAATTGGCATGACCGGTTGGACCATCCCGAAGTCAATGATGATAATGAAATGTATAGAAGAACCATAAGTTTCTTTAAAGATAGATTTGATTGTTCTCGTGAGGAAGTTGATTGTTCATATATTCCCACCATATTAAAGTGCGGATTTTGTCCTATAAAGTTTTGGAAAAAATATAAAGGGGTGTATTCAGGCCTATACATCCGCCATGTGGATCATTTTGAGTTTTAAAATCGATGCATCGTCAAAATGATCATTAAAGACGCAACTTAAGGTTAGCGTGATGAATGGCTCGTCTTATAAAATGCGAGCATGGTTTTCCAAATTGTATCTTTGGAAATGGTGGTGAATACTTCCATATGTGAGCAATTATTGGAATAAGTGTCGATCTTAAAAGTAGCTCATGTTCGTACGCGAATTGCTTTTGTTGAAACGTTCATAAAACGTCTTCAGTTGATTGCAAAGCCAATAATTGTGAGAACAAAACTGTTAGTTTATGGGGCATGTAATTTTAAATGATAAAATATGAATCCGATCTTGCCAACAATTAATAATGAATTCTCCCCTCGTTAGAATGGTTTTGGTCACAAACCATATGTTTCCCATATAAAGTTTTATGTAAATGTGCGGAACATGTCTTGTAAATCCACCACAACACACAACAATGGGATGTTGAAATTGATAATTCATTCAGGGGAGAGAATGAGCAGCGAGAAATTTGGAATGAATTATGATATAAATGTTGATCCTCGTACTAAAGAATATGAACTTAAAGTTCAAGGGACAAATAACATTTCAGATCTAGTAAATGTCAGACTTGTTTAGTGACATAAAGAAGTGACTATATCATATATACGCTGCTAGTGCTCCAATTATAATGTATGTCCCAAAATGAAAACCAATGATTGGTACTAAGTCTATGACACGTCTACAACGTGATAGACTAATCGATTCCAAATAAAAGTCCTCGAATGAATAGATAAAATGGAGCAAGAAAATTCAGATGGTCTAATCGAGGTAATAAAGACCTCATAATAATTATCCTATATAGAAACTAGACATGAAGGTAATTGAGAAACCCCGGATACTTGAAAAACTATGAGATATCAATAAATGATATATTGGAATGTCTAGTAAAGTGTGGAATCAAAAGTATAAATGAATCGACGTCGATGGTGATATTGTATACAATAATACACATGGTAATGATTATGTAAATAAATAAGATAGCGCTATAATCATGTGAGGATCATGGAAGCATACCGCTGCAGAAGTGCAGTGATGTATAAATGAATGGCTAAAAGATATAAAGACGCAAAGAACTAATGAAAGATTGAAGTCTCTTGTGATGAGACATGGTTACTTGGACTTGAAGTCCGTACACATGAATGTCCAAAATTATTGGATATGCATCGGTCTTTGTGTGAAAGCAAAATTGAATTACTGGAATCATGATATTCAAGGCACAATTGATGGCACACATATATTTCACAAAGACTAGAAAATTATCTTGAGGAGACATGTTCTAATGTGGTGGATCCAATAATGTATTTTGTAATTATAGAAGTCGGGCAATGCGATAAATAATTGATATGCGTCTAAAAGAAAATGAATAGAGCTCATTTGAAGTTGAGATTTCATGAGGGATATAAAATGCATGAAGCATGTCTTGTGATTTAAAATGCTGAAAACATATAAGAAAGTTTTCAAGAATAACACTTGATCAAGTTGAATAAATCACTATATAGGTGAAAGGCAATATGATATTGGTTAAAAAATGAGCCATTGAAATAACAAAATTTACCCATGTTAGTTTTAAAGATATTTGTATTTGAATATGGTATAAGTTACATATGGTTTGATGAGGTAAATGTGAATGGAACTCATGAGGAGATTTTCAAGACAGTTGAATACTTTGAAATGAAATACAAAGTTTTATCTTGTTTTATGAATTAAAGATGAAATCATTGTTCATAAAGAAAGCTAAAGAAAGATGCTATATATCTTTATATGGATAAACGACGCCACGCTCATGAGGTCAATTGATTAAGAAAGACCCCTTTACTTTTAAAGATGATGATCACAATATAAATTTACATGTGTCATACTAATATGTGTATATGTGAAGTACAAGGATGTACTTAAATGAGATGTATGACGTATCTTAATCCTTAAATTGGATATGCGAACAACATGTAGAGAGTATTTATTCATGTGATTCTATCAAGACACATTAAGGTGTATTCACTGATTCAATGAGCTTAAGTGATGTGATCATCAGTGGGAGAGAAGATACGCGTTGCACTCTTTTTCCCTTGACCACGGTTTTGTCCCCATAGGGTTTTCCGGCAAGGTTTTAATGAGGCAACATCCCCAAGCGTATAAAGGAATTATGTATTTTTTTTCCTTCACTAGATTTTTGTCCCAATCGGGTTGTCTAGTAAGGTTTTAACGAGGCATAATCCTCAAATGGACATCCAAGGGGAGTGTTATGAATAATTATAATATGGATGTCCATATCTTACATGATACTGATTACAAGTATTTGAGTTATATTAGAAGATTACATATCTTCCATAATGTCTGACCCTCAATGGTCGATCTTAAACTGGATATGCATTTACAAGTGGAGGAACCGAAAATTCATGGCGTTCAGCTAAACGATCTCAGCGATTTCATCCAACCATGCGTAAAATCTAGTGATACATGAAGAAGTCAAGAATATGTTTGGCTAAGAAGTGTGATACAACATATACATAGATCATGTGGTAATTCCTCATAGAAGGTGGCACCAACAGTTTTTCATGAAGATAATGCATCATGTATTGCTCAACTTAAAGAAGGTTATATCATATAGGACGCTATTAACAAGTTCGTTCAAGCGAAATTTAGCGGATCTATTTATCAAGGCACTTCATACATCAATATTTAGGAAACTAAGTTACAACATTGGAATGCGACGACTCAAAGAGCTTAGTGATATAGTTATCAGAGGGAGACAATACGCTACTGCACTCTTTTGTCCTTAGTCATGGTTTTTCCCACGGGTTTTCCCCGGCAAGGTTTTAATGAGGCAAAGATTCTTAAAGCGTATTAATAATATGAACATCCAAGAGGGAGTGTTATGAATAATATTATGTGAATGCCCATATAACCCATAAAAAGCCCATGGCCCAATTAGCTATTAGGGTTTTGCCTTAATGTATATCTTATATATACCCTTTTGTATCACATACATTATGATGAATAGAAGAATACTTTCTTTCTCTCAATTCTTGTTCACAACATCAACGATATTTTTTGTTCTTCTATGACAAGGTCTATGATACGAGAGATCTTTATGATGTAAGTGTTAAACTGTAAACTATGAGCATACCAAAAAAGACTGATCAACGTTCTTTAATTACTTTATCTAGATCTCCTTTAAGTGTATTAAATATTGATTGTCAATTTTAGTGCTGAGCAAATCCAACTGAAACCCGACCTAAACTGACAAACCGACCTAACCGAACCAAACCAACATTTTTTGGTTCGGTTTCGGTTTTGTATATTTATTTCGGTTTTTTTGGGTTTCGGTTCAATTCGATTTTTGTCCGTTTTTTCGGTTCGAAACCCAAACCGAGGTACTCGGTTCGGTTTTGATGTATATTTCTCGGTTCGGTTCTCGGTTTGAATTTATTTTCGGTTTTCGAGTCGGGTCGGGGGGTTTTTTTTTGCTCGGGTCGGGTTTGACTCGATGCTCACCCCTAGTTAATTTGATAGGCAAAATACTTGCATCATAACTAGAAAGAAACTAGTAACGTAAAACTGCCAAGGTTGTCGTGTTTCAGCAACGGATGGCTTTTACACTAAAGTATATTTGACATACGAGATTATTAGGAGATTATACTTATTTTTGTAAAAAATAAGTTATTTAAAATAAATAGTTTTGTTTATCAAACGTAACCTATAAAAAAATATTAAAGAATAATTTTTTGTAATTTCTGAAAATTAAATTCTACTTCTTTTAACTTATAAAAAAAATTTATTTTTATGATCTCTCTCCATATCTACATTTTCATTTCTTGTTTCGGCGGCCTAAATGGATATAATGATATAACCAACTATATGAGGCACTTTATTTTGGATACTGACAATCCACTACATACCAATGAATGCATATAGACCGTTGGATCAAAAAGACATATCTTAATAATAAAAAACACGGAAGGAACACTCCTGCTAATTCAGCAAACATACCCCACCAATCCCACCCCAGACCTTTCACTTTCCCAAATTCCCTATCAACAAAATCTGCTCTTTCTCTCTCTAACCAATATAAAAAAATGTCATAAAAATTCAAAATCAACCGCTTTTAACCGTTAAAATCAAAGAAAAAACACAAAAATGGTAGAATCATCGAGTGCAGAAGCAGATCCACAAAAAAAAACGGTTAAAATGAACCTACTAAGTCTCAAGATGAAGGTATGATGCTTCCGACTAATTATTTAGATGTTTTATTAGAATCTCTAGTGATTTTGTATTTATTTATGAATATTATTGCTACTTATGAAGATTTTTGTGTATTTTTTTGTTGATTTTTGATGGGACACTGTGTGATGCATGTGATGATTATGTACTTGTTTGAGTTTTATTGAGGGATTGTTATAATAAATTGATGAATGTTGTTATAAAATACAGAAAAATAAATTTGTTTTGGTGTGATTTTTATTGTGATTATGACATGCATTTAGTTGTATTTTTTAGTGTTTAAATTTGGTTGAGTTTATGAGTAAAACACTTTGTATACATGGATGTACACCAAGTGTTTGATGAAATGTGTGAGTGAAAAGTATCATACGTGTAGTATCACCAGTGATATTTGAAGTTGAACTGTACATATGTATTATCACTAGTGATATTTGTATTATCACTTGTGAAATTTTTGTTTATTTGATAGGTTTTTTTGTTTACTTTTTAAGATTTATTATATGTCATGTATAGTATCACTTTTGATATTTTATTGTTATTGTTTTGTAATCATAGTTAAACTTTTTTTTTTTGCTAAAAGTTTTGATGAGATAATATTTATTGTGAGTAAATGTTGTTCTGTCGTCAATCAAATTTTTGACTCCATCTCCAGAGATTCATAAAATTAAAGGTATATTGTAACGTATAGTATGTCTCCTTTAGAAGAATTAACTGTGATAAAATCCCAATGTATGCGCGTTTGATTTAACATTTAGCTTATGTGTTATATCACCAGGATACATACACATTCAAGAGAATGCGTTATGTATACTTTCGTAGAATGTTATAATGGTATCCCTAAAACACGAATATTTATTCTACAAGTATGAACACTTTGCCGCTTTTGTAGATTTTAGTAGCTTATTGAGGGATTGTTGTGAAAGTTAGATGATTATTGTGATAATATGAGAGACTTAACAGGCTAAAATAAATATTGTGACTGTAACATGCTTTTGTTAGATTTGTGGTAGATATATGTGCATAATGGATTGATTGGGCATGCTTCGATATGTTTAAAAATGGTATTTGACTCTAGTATTAGTTGGTAGTATATCACTTATGATAAAACAGTTCCAATGATTGCTTATTGTTAGTATATCACCTGTGATACAACAGTGGCAACGATTGCTTATTTGTAGTATATCACTTGTGATACAACAATTGTAATGATTGCTTATTCGTAGTATATCACCTGTGATACAACAGTTGTAATGATTGCTTGTTGGTAGTATATTACCTATGATATTTGATGACGTATACTTATTCAGTTTATATATCACGTATGATATTAAAAAACAATGAATTATTCATACACTAACATGGTATATATTTTATGTAGATTTGAATATAAAACTGAGAACTATCAAGAAGCAAAAAAGCAGGGGCTGACGGTGAAAGGAAAAAGACCTTCGCGAAAAAACAACCAAGTCAAACTAAAGAAGTTAACAAAGAAACAAAGATCGCACCCGACAACACTAACAATACCAAGCAAATTAACAATATCCACTGCTAGACCTTTAAGCTTAGAAAACACGAAGAACAAAAACAGAAAACACATACACCACCAACAAATTTCGAAGAAACATCCGTGATATCACCTGTGATATAACAGATCTACAACCACCAATACCACCAACAAGAATCGCTGAACCGACAAAGAGACTACATGTAAGAAAGCAAAGACAAGCAGAAAAGAAGAAGATAAATGAAGAAGAAGAGGCTGCAAACTAAAAAGAATGAAGTGGGAAAGAAGACAAAATGAGTGGATGCTCATAAAGTCGACAAGAAGAAAGTTGTAGAAAATAAAAAGACAAAAGCATCAATTGGTAATTTTCTTTTGCTACTTAAATTGTAATTTTCTCTTGCTACTTAAATTGTAAACAATGGTAATTTCTATTCAGTTGTAAACAATGCTTTTGGTTTATCTGAATATAACTTCTTTTGGTAATTTTATTAGAGTATCACAAGTGATATTAAGGAAAAGTCAGATAAAAATACCATTGACTTCATGAAGAAAACTATAAAAATAAAAAAATGACATATTCTAAAAATCAAACAAAAATAGGATTAATTAAGCATTGCTTTTGAGTAATAGAACGATTCAGCAAAAAAAAGTCAACATATATATCAATTAAAGAATAATATTACAAGTGATATATGTCAAAAACAAGTAAAAACAAGTAAACACATAAATGATGTAAACATTTCATCATTTTCATGCTTTATCACAAGTGATAAAATGACAAAATATTTTATAAACTCACAAAGACATCATAAAAATTAATTCCAACTATTCATCACAAGAGATACATAAATTCTAATATATGACAAAGACGGGGCTTGGAACTAGGAAGCTCAGTTGCAATTGCTTTTCGCATAGTACCATCTTGACCAGTTACAATGATATTCGGATAACGCACAAAAGCTTTCTTGAATGCTTGGAGTAACCATACACAAGATTCAGTTGTTTCATTCTTAAGCAGACCAGAACCAATAGTAACGCATCTCGTGTGATTGTCAATTGCAGTAAAAGGCACAAAAACCATCGTGTACCTTGAAAGATAAATATCTCAAGTGATAATATATACAAAATGTACAAAAAAATAATGAAATCTCACAGGAGATATTACAAATTAAAAAACATACTTATTTGTTTTGTATGTGACATAAAAAGAGACGGTATCACCAAACTATTTGTGATTGCAATTTGCAAAAAAATGGCTCAATCAAATGAAAGAATCAACAACAACTGCAACTGTTGTTCAAAAAAGCACAAAAGCTTCACAAAACAAATTGAAGAAGCTCAAACAACTTTGATATCGCATATGATATCATAAGATCCTCCATTACCACAACTAATTCAACAAAATAAAAAAAAAAGCTAACACACCTGTGATATCATTGGTGACGTCAAATTTGATATCACCTGTGATATCAAATGTGATATCACTTGTGATATCAAATATGATATTACATTTGATATCACCTGTGATACAACTGAGAAACCAGCAATATAGAAAAGAGAAAAGGAGAAAAGCATAACCTCAAGTACAACACACTGGGTCTTTTTATCTTCTGCAATTAACCGACTTACATGATTCCAAATAGGGTTTAAGTTGCAATCAACAACCTTTCTTTTGAACTTTTCAAGTGGCCGAATATATGCAATCACATAAGGATTAGACTTCCCAATCATTTCCATGTTTTTCAAATTATTTGCCTTCACGATTGTTAAGGTAAGTAGTCCTTGTGGCTTAAGCTCTAGGTCACTGCGCAATTATCAAACAGTACATCAAATTTGCATCACCTCATATATAGAGTGATGGAGAAAGCAAAATACAAAACGCACTAAAATAATTCAAAAGGACGCCATTTAGAAAAATGAAAATAAGCATCAACTAATGCAACATAGGATATGATTACTCATTTACAATAACTATAGTGCACTTTGATTAATTCCCTAAAGCTTGTTTATTCAAATAAATATTTTTGATTTGGTTATATATGAAATGATGGACAAAACAGGAACATGTGATTGCTTTTTAACTTGTGCATTCCTCTCTTAGGCATTTTGTCAAACACATTCCATGCATCAAATTTTCATCAATTCACTCATCCCAAAATGATATCATACTAAAACCTAATGCTACTCACAATCTAAAACATAAAGTAAAAGTATCAAATAAACAAAATTTCACAAGTGTTAATACAAATATTACTAGTGATAATACACATATACAGTTCAACTTCAAATATCACTGGTGATACTACACGTACGATACATAGCAGATTCAAAACAACAATCAGACAAAAAAAAAGATTCAAATGCGCTAAAAACAAAAATTAAACTAACAACTTAATTAATAAGCAGAATTACATGAGCAGATAACAAGATTATCAAATATTTTTCACTCACACATTTCATCAAACACTTGGTGTGCAACTTAATAAGAAGGAATGTCAACAACTTGATCCACATAATTAACAACCGATCAACAACATTATCAACCGCAACAACATCAATCAAATCAACTTCGAAACGCATCGGTTCATTCAAATCAAAAGAAGACATAAAATGATGAAATGATCAGAGGTGATGATGAAATGATGATCGAATGGTGATGGTGATTGAATGGTGATGGTGATGGTGATCCAATTGATGATGATCAAACGGTAATAGTTGATTGGAATAACTACTTTTGGAGAGAAATGATGAGAGCGGTGGAGGAAAACACACCGTGAATCGCGGAAAAAAATGAAGCGAATGAACAAAAAAAATAAGAAAAGGCTTTATATAGTTGGGATAATTAAGGTTAAGCATATTAAATCTTAGGTTAATCCCCACCATTAGATCAAAATAGATGAATGGTGAGGATTTGTCTATTGGTAAGCACCAAAATAAAGGTATGCAAATGAAAATTCCTCCCAACTATATACTATTAACTTACACCTTGACCTATTAATCCAACAAACTCAACTCTATATTCTAAAAATATATCAGGTTTTAATTTGTCACACGTACGTCAATGCTAATTTACGTCCTTAACTTTAGCCGTCTGTTGACTTCCTTTTTTCACAAACATTTTGCGTAAAAAATGCATATATATCCCTCTCAAAGTAAATAATTGCATATATATCTTTTGTACAAGTTTTTTTAGCACATAGTACAATGGTTTTTATGCATGCTTTGGATATATATACAATTTTGCATTTTCAGAAGGATATATATGCAAAAGCCCCAAAAAATTAATACAATCATCGTCAAGAAGATTCGAAGAAAATCATATGGAGGTTCTATCAAATATATTTACATTTAAATGAAGCAACGAATTATACAAAACTGAGTCAACTTAATATCTAAAATGGAAGCATTTTCCCCATTCCATTAACATTAGCCAAACAACCCAACAAGATTTTGCCTATACGGTAAAAACGATTTCCTCTTAACACTTTCATTTTCCGCTCTTCTTTGCACGTAAAACTGTTCATGAACCGGACTCTGCACCTTCAATCGACCTGTGACTTTATGTTTTGGACTATCAACCTTCTTATTAGAACTTAACAACGCCATTGGCTTCACATTACATTCGCTATTGCTCCGCTTGAGCAAATAGCGGATGCCCCATCTTTTCGATCCACATCCTGATCCTGTTGAACTACTTTTCTTACATTTCGTCATTTGAGGTGAGGATGATCCAATATTTAACTTCGGCCTCCAAACACAAAATCTTCCGGACGGTATGTTGTCCATTTCATTAGCTTCTTCTGATTCTGATGACGATGAATATGAAGAGGAAACTAATTCTTCATCAACGAATAATTTCCTTAATGAGCTATTTATAGAAACAGATACATCAATCTTTTTGTCATCTTTTGATTTAGCTTCACGATCTATATCATCTAACACGAATGAAAATTCAAAATCTTCGTCTTCAACTTGGTCAAAATCCTGAAGTCGTGCTGAATGTTCTTCATGGATCACCTTATTGACAGCTTCGAATGTTAACGTATCAGAATAGTAATAGCTGAAACTTGGACTATCGAAGCCTAAATCTTCGATTTTACGTTGTGATTGCATTTTTCTTGAACTATAG
The DNA here is from genome assembly GCA_910596185.1 of Chrysanthemum makinoi. Taxonomy (NCBI): domain Eukaryota; kingdom Viridiplantae; phylum Streptophyta; class Magnoliopsida; order Asterales; family Asteraceae; genus Chrysanthemum; species Chrysanthemum makinoi. Next base: position 133,051,692 of record OU343219.1, read on the forward strand.
TATGTTTGATTTTCTTTGTTTAATTGAAGGAGCAGGTTGATGGATGAAAGAGTTTGGTAGCTCAAGGTACTTATATATAGATGGTTAATATATGTATTTCTTTTTATACAAGTAACGAGTCATGGCTGACGTAATATAATCCTCTACACCATTAGTAAAATAAAATAAATTATTGCACTTGTTCTCTACGCCGCCTTACTGTAAATATAATCAAAAACGTCGTTAAGATATTAATAAACGGTTATAGTTTAGTAGCTGGAACTTGCATGTGATATTCGTATTCATACATTTGATTAAGGTCATCTCATTACTCTTTATTCAATTCTGTATACTACTTGAAAGAATTTATTGCAATGCAGATAAATGAAATATATATATATATATATATATATATATATATATATATATATATATATATATATATATATATATATATATATATATATATATATATATATATATATATTCAAGGCTACTTGAAAGAACTCTGTATACGAACGCGATGACGGGCTCATGTGCATACGTATGCATATATTCAAGGCGAATTAGTTGTTGTAATTTTTTGCAATGCAGATAAATGAAAAAAATAAAATAAAAAATAGTATCAACTGCATTATTACTGTGTACGGATAATTGCCTCTAAATGCATCTTACTTGTCATCATATCCTTTTATATGTATCAAATTAAATTAATTTTTCTGTTGTTTTATATGCTCAAATTGCATTTTGTGTATTTTGTGATTTTTTTTCCTTCAAATTATTAACACTCGTGTTACACGGGAGGGGCAAAAAAGTCACAAATAACACATAAGTGACATAAAATGCAATTTGAGTACATAGAATAATAAAAAATTAATTCGATACATATAAAAAGATAGTGCGATAAGTAAGATACATTTAATTATCCCTTATTGTATCGTACTACACAGTGTTTTACTAAACACACTCACTAGTACAAAAAAAAAGTCATAGAGCCTTATTGAAAATGGTCATAAAACTCGGTTTTACACACGGGCTCAAAGGGGAAAGGACTATATTGGAGATGCAAATAGAGTCTGGTTTTAGAAACGGGCTCTATTCCTCGTTATAGAGCCCAGTTTTTTTTTTTATTAAAAAAAATATGGCTATATGTGAATAAAAAAATAAAAAATAAACATATTATGTCCTATATGAGCCATTAAATCGTATCAGAAGAACAAACATTGTATTGATTCAAACCAAGAAGATTCTCTCATGTTACAAGTTTACAAGTAACTTTCTATTGATACATTGAGATAAATCTTGCATAGCATATAATACTCTAGCAAAGAACACATGAAAAAGCTACAAGCTAAGTTAACTGACTACTTGAATGAAAATGTAAGCGAAAAATACATCATTGGTGTCACCATAACGTCTCTATATTGTGCGTTGCATGACCAAAACAGTGAGGTTTGATGAAGTTTGCGTCAACCCCAAATCCTACCGATATTTGAGAATAAAGCCACATGACGAATACATAATAACTCTTGACTTTACCCATCCTAATACAAGCTCCAAACCACAATAGTTATTGGCATAACACCACATTTACCGCCTAAAAAAACTAAAACAAGCATACTTTACCTTTGTTGCTCTATTCTGACACGGGATACTGGGAAGACATCTAGGACACTAAGAAGACCGTTTGAAAAAACAATCTTTGATGCAACCTTAAAACCATCATTGAGTCTCGACGCCAAAAATACTTCATCTAAAGCTACAAATCAAGTGTAAAACTATGGGTCTTCTAGGTTCGAGAATAATTAATCAAAGATACTGATCATTGTTTATAAGGTGTACATTTGTAAAACAATGTAATAATGTAACACAACTAAGTACATATCCATCAAGACGGAACTTCTTTCACATCAGTTACATGAGGAGACAACAAATAAACCAGGTTCTAAAATCACTCTCTCTTTAGATTTCATACACAAAAATATGTGAATATAGTAGTATTTGTGAATGAAGTTAATATGTAAGATTTGCATTGTTGCATCCTTTTAGATTTAGTTTGTTTGCAGAAACAATCAAGCAGTAAAACGATGTTAGATCCAAATTATCCTTTTAGATTTATTTTGTTTGGTCTCTAATAGTCAGTAGTTTGTGACCATTTTATTGTCACTAACAGTAACAGTGACGAACTGTTGGTCATTATTAGATATGTGACGAAAATTTTCGTCACTAACCGGGTACAATATGCTCACTAATTTCGTCATATATTAGTGACCAAGTATATTCTCGTCTTTGATACATCTAGTGGCGGGCCTATAGTGACGATAGTGACCACCCGAAATTTGGTCACTAAACAGTTTTGTGACCAGCTTTTACTATACACTGTTAGTGATGAAATTTCTTTGTCACTGAAAGGCTTTTTGCTCTTAGTCAATTGTATTATTTATATTATGATATGAGGTGAGATCAATACAAAACATATTTAATCTAAAGAACAAATCATAAAATCTCAACCATTCATTTTCTTTTCATCCAATGGATGAGATAAAAACAAAAATTAACAAAGGAGGGGTAAAAATGTAATTCTATAAAAACCCAATTTCTACCATTTTTTAAAAAACAACATATCTTGCAAACGGTAAATTTTCAAGCTACAAAAAATACACCATCGCGACGAGAAAAAAATCATCTTTCTATTGATATGCACTTTTATATACTTTCGACGAATTTTTTTTTCAAAATTTTCGTCCGTAAAAATCTCAATGATTCGTAAAAAAATCTCACCTTTATTCGTAAAAAGATGAACTTTTTTTTTTCTTCAAAATTTCGCCTAGAAAAATCCCACGGATTCGTAGAAAAATTCCACGGATTCGTAAAAGACGAACTTTTTTTCAAAATTTCCGTCCGTAAAAATCCCACGAGATTCGTAAAAAATCCCACGGAATTCGAAAATCCCACGGATTTCGTAAAAAAAATCCCACGGATTCGTTAAAAAAAAAATCCACGATTCGTAAAAATCCCACGGATTCGTAAAAGACGATTTTTTCAAAATTTCCGGCCCGTAAAAACTCACGGGATTCGTAAAAAAATCCCACATGATTCGTAAAAGACGAACTTTTTTTTTCAAAATTTCCGTCTAGAAAAATCCCACGGATTCGTGAAAAAAAATCCCCCTGATTCAGAAAAGACCTAACTTTTTTTCAAAATTTCCGTCCAGAAAAATCCCACAAGATTCGTAAAAAAATTCCATGGGATTCGTAAAAAAATCCCACGGGATTCGAAAAAAATTCACTTGTGATTTGTATAAATCACATGGGTCAGATTCCCAGGATTCTCGTGATAATCCCATGGGATTCTCAGATAATCCCATGGGATCAGATTATACATGTACCGGCGCGCCACACAAACGCAAAGAACAATGAGATTCACACACAAGAAATGCAAGTGTAGGAATATCTTACAAGATAATCATTAAGCTAAAAGTAAATCATGAATCCATATAATCAGATATAAATTGTCTATTAAAATGTTAAGGAAAAAAGCTTTCTAGACAGAGAAAGGAAAAAAGTCGTCGATGTGATAGAAGTTTTGTTCATCGATACACGTCACTTTGCTATTATCATCAGCACAAGGTAGCTCACTTTTCAACTTCCTTCCCCAAGTGCAACATAGATCAGATCCTATTCTGTTTAACAAAAAAAATACAAATTCAACAAAAATGTGATGTTTTTAGAAGAAATTAATACTCAATAACATCAATTTAAAAGTAATTACCCATAGATCATCCATCCAACACCTACAACCATAAACTTCCTATATGAGGGGAAATTCTCAAACCCATTATATACAATTCAAGATGGCATTAACAAAATGGGCGGATTTGGGTTTGTTGGGTAAAAGGTCAAAACGGGATTGGGTCAAAATTTGTTGTTGGTCAAAGCAGGTCGAATAAATTGAAGTGCTATAAAACTATGTCAACAGAAAACCAATCTAGCTTTTTTAATTAAGAAATTTAGGAGCTTTTTATATAATTGAATACAGTTCAGATGAATTTCGACCCATATGAACAGGTCACGAGTGTTCGTTTTAGTTAATACCTTAATCCATCTGACACGTTTAAAATACATGCATAACCAACATTGATCATTTAATTTTAAATATGTCAAAATTTTCGTCTCTACTAAAAAAGATTGACACTTCTTTTGAAAAATTTTAATCAAAAGAAAAAAAAAATGCAATAGTAATCAGTGACAAAATGATGTAGCTAACTTGAACAGATCCGCCCATCCGAAAAACCCTGAAGAAAGTTAGAGATTCATAGTTTCTACATTCGAAATTGATAACCTGAATCCCACATGTCCGATTACCAGTGACTCATCAAAGTCTTGTGTTGCTAACTGAATCTTGGAAAATGAAAGCTCACGACATGATTGTGGCGACTCTGAGGATGAAGAAGATCCACACTAATATTTTTTCTTCAACGAAAGAGATATATGAACCAAAGCATGATTTGAAGTTTAATAAAACAATTATTTATGGGCTTTTTTATAATCCATCTGGTTGGATGCCAAAAAATGCCAATTACTTAATTATAAAAAGATTATAGGTAGTTCCTTTGACAATATACATTGTTTAATTCCTTCGATTCCTTTGTCCAAAACATGACTCTTGTGTAGTGCATATATGCAAGTAACCCTGTATCTTGAAAATAAGCTAATACAGTCACAAAAGAAGCCAATACAGTAACAAAATAAGCTAATACAGTCACAAAAGTTCAAACTACTGGCTGAAAATAAGCTAATCCAAACACTCATTCCATCACCAAACATATCATTTCAAAAAACTTTTAAAATCAAAATAAGCAACATATCTCATCTATACAAAAATAATACAAAATAAACAATGAAGCAACGAATATTATACCTCACGATAAATCTCAAGCTTATTTCGCTCGGAAGGTAGCAATGAATCCGATTTGGACAACGAATCGGCTTGAGATAGTGCTATTTCATCTCCAATCTCCATTTTAACGGAAAGATTTTAGAAATTAGGGTTTGGCGGTGGTTTGACGGTGGTTTGGGGTGGTTTAAGGCATGGTTTGGGGGTGAGAGACAAAAACCGTTATCTTTGGGTGTGTGTGTGTACGTGTGTGTGTTTAGGGGTGGATTTGGGGGTATTGGTAGATAATACTAAATGACCAAAATGCCCCTCAGTATATTTATTTATTTTAATATAAACCATTGGATGAAAGAAGGATGAATGGTTGAGATCTTGTTATTTGTTCTTTAGATAAATGTTGTTTCGTATTGAACTTTTCTCATTATGATATATACTTTTAAATTAAGAAACACTCTACTATAAAAAACACTTTGCGAGTGCTATGCAAGAAAAGAAGAATAAGAAATTAATAATACTCTACTATATTTTATTAATGACGTAAAGGATTACCTTAGCCATGATAATTACTTGAATTTAGATTAGAAAACAGTCAAACACTCTATAAATACATTGTACTACCAAACTCTCCTTCATTCATCAACTTCACAGCTTGTCCTCCTTCAATTATACAAAAGATAAAAGAACGTCAAACTTACTTACTGAAATTCATCAATTAAAATGCAATCACAACAGAAAATCAAAGATTCTGGATTAAGTCCAAGCTTCAGCTGTTACTTTTCCGATAGCTTAACATCTAAAGCTGTCACCAAAGTTATCCGTGAAGAACACTTTGATAAAGACGAGTTTGAATTTTCATTCGTTTTAAACGAAAATGATGAAGATTCACCTAGAGATATATATGCACGAGACTTTACTGCTTTTCCTATTTTCAACCGCGGTCAAGATGGTGAAGTTAAACCTAAAGATGATAAGATAGATATATCAGTTTCGACTAATAGTAAACTATTCATTGATGAACAGCATGTATCTTCTTCATATGCATCATCAATGTCAGAAGAAGCTGACTCTGATGATGGATTGGAAAATATACCTTCCGGAACCTTTTGTGTATGGAAGCCAAAGGCAGAAACTGAATCATCATTGCCTGCAATGACAAAATGTAAGAAAAGTAGCTCAACTGGAATCGGATCGAAAAGATGTAGTATCTGCTATTTGCTCATGCGGAGCAAGAGCCAAGGCAAGGATCACCCTATGGTTTTGTTAGCCCCTAAGAAGGTGGGCAGTCCTAAACCAAAGAGGAATTCGGGTGAGGTTATTTCAAAATCTGGGAGCCGGCTGAAAGCGCAAACTCCAGTTCACGAACTGTTTTATGTTCAAAGACGAGCGGAAAATGAAATCGTTAAGAAGAAATCGTTTCTACCGCATAGGCAAGATGTTTTTGGGTTGTTTGGAAATGTTAACGGAATTGGAAAAATGCTCCCATTCTAGTTCTAGGATAAATAATAACAATTTTTTTTGACTAACTGTAAATATATCTCAATGATATTTTTTGTTCTTCTATGACAGGGTCTATGATACGAGAAATCTTTATGATGTAAGTGTTAAACCTTAAACTATATATATGAGCATACCAAAAAAGAATGATCAAGGTTCTTAGTTTACTTCATGTGGATCTCCTTTAAGTGTATTAATTATTGATGGTTAATTTGGTAGGCAAAATACTTGCATCATAACTAGAAAGAAACTAGAAACGTAAAGGCTAAGGGGCCGTTTAGTTGGTGAAAAATTTTCATGTTTTTCCGTTTCTAAATTTCTAGAGAAGGGAATGATTTTTCTCCTCTAGAAGAAATGGTAATTCAAAACTGGCTAAGTTGGAGTTATATTTGGAAATGAAAAGCCGTGGTATGCTGAAAGGAGATTGTGTTATTATTTGAAACGAAAAAGCTGGTAAGAAATAGAATTGGTGATTTTCATTTTTCTATTGAAATTGAAAATGAGAATTTCATGTTTTTGAAAATTATTGGAAAAAGTGCTTAATTAAATGGATTTTCAGTTTTTCCCTTTTCATATGAAAATTTTTCTGGAAAAATAGAATATTTCTCTCCAACTAAACGGCCCCTAAGCAGTTGGCTAAACATACCTAAAGGTATATTTAGCACATGAGATTATTAGAAGATTATATTTATTTTTATTTTAAAAAATTACCTAAAATATATACTACCTCCGTCTCAAATTTTATGTCCATTTTAACTTTTATAATCAAACTTTGACCAAATATGTTTTTTTGTATTATATAATGCTTAATGTAAGTTATATCAATGAAAATATATTTAAAACTCAATTTCATATATATATATTTTACATCAAGTATTATATAACACAAAAAGATATATTTAAAGTCAAAGTTTGATTGAAAAAATCAAAATGAACATAAAATTTGGGACGGAGAGAGTAGTTTTGTTTGACAAACTTAACTTATTAGAGATTACAAAATAATAATTTTATAATTTCTGAAAATCAAACGCTATTTCATTTATCTTATAAAAGTAATTTCTTTTTATGATCTCCCTCTTATCTACATCTCCATCGACATATTCATATCTAGTTCTAGCAACAGGTGGTTTTTTCATACATAGCCTAAATGGATACAATGATACTAGCAGGGTATCCGCGCGTTGCAGCGACAGACCCCTGTGATTCAAATTTTGACGAACAATATTTTGCTATTATATGATATGACTAATGTTGCCCTTGTCTTCATTCACCAACCACTTTGTCTTTCATGGTTTTACGGACAATAGATCGGTAGCTTAATTCAACGAACACGATAGTTCATCCCAATTCGAAGTTGCAGTTCAAAATATCAACCAAAGTTTTATCCGTAGTTCAAACTTGATTCGGCCCAAAATATCTTCACAAATACAACCCAATTTCAAAAAATTTGGTAGGATTTACGGCCCTTTTAGATGAGACGAGTAAAGTTGCACCCGTCGCGTTATGGCGGGCCTACTTTGTTTTTGATGGTTAGATTTTCTTTGAACTATTTTTTATTGGTTACGTGTTTTGTATTTTGGGTTCGATCACGGTTTTTGTGGTTTTGTAACTTATTACGGATGATTTCTTACTTTTAAGTTGTTATATTTTTTTTATACAAGTATTTTTTTGCTATATTTTAAGTTGTTATATTTATTTTATATAAGTATTTTTTTGGTTATTTTTTAAGTTGTTATTTGGTCATGTAAACATTTGGTTAGCTTTTTTAAGATGTATGTAATAGAATATTTGTTGAATTTGGTTGTGGGCTAACGTCATTTATTGCGGGTTTTGTTGTTTGCCATAAATTGCTATTGTTGGATATTGGATTTCACAAACACATCAAACCATTAACACAAGTGGGCGTATAAGTGGAATTCTAGAGAGAGAAAGTTAGAGGTTTAGGGAACTTAGTGAGAGAAAGTGAAAGATATTATTATGAGCTCCAACTCTCTACCTTGGGAGGTAGAGAGTATTTATAGTCTTACATAAAACGCCACACAACGGGCTGTGGATCAGGCATACAGTGGGTAAAGACCCGTCCGTCCTCCACGGTGTTACTTAACAAAATACTACTTAACTAAAATAATATGACTACGAGCATTCTAACGATTACATATACTTGAGGTGACCGACTCTTTAATACCGGGAATTTCTAATTCCTAACAATCTCCCCCTAAGGGAGGTCACCTCAACCATATACTAAAATGACATTGAATACAATCAGATATTACATTAACAATTGATCTTGCATTCTTGATGTAGTACATTGCTCCGAAGCTCGTAGTCATTGATTCCACTCATTGAATGTTTGGTTAATCCAAGTGGAGGTCTTTTACTGATCCACGTGATAATAATGTTGAGCCAGCTTTTGAGATCATCATCTAATAGAAAATCTCTGATACATCCATTGTGGTGTTGGTATTATGTGATGTTGTGACATTCGGACCGACATGCTCACATTCTGAATCATGATATATTCTCATCAGAGTAGCGGAAGCATTCGTTGATTCATGATATTGGCAGCAGCGTAGCAGAAGCATGGAGTGAAAATATCAGAGTCATTGATGCACTAATCATGATTTCTTTTGAGATGAATGTGTGAGGTGAGCATGCGGCTATGGATTGACCGCTTCATTCTGATCAGCTGCAAACGTCGGGGGGTACCTGCATAAGACAGTTAGCAATAAAGCGCACGAAAGTGTCTTTGAAAACTTTCGATGAATTGAGGTACACGGCCCACGGTTCCCCGTTGATCAGTACAAGTACTGCCTGTGATCAGGTAGGATTCCTAAGAATTTCCTTGACAGGGTTTCGCAGCTGTTCTAGCTGTTCTCAAACCGGAACGTCTCAAAGAAGACAACACGGAGTGAGTGAACCAGCAAATTGAGATTCACTGATTGATGAAAAATGATTTGAAAAACAATCGCGTATTGCTTGAAGAAAGAGTTTTGCAATACGACGAAGGTTTTAAGAGAAAGATCAATTTTCAATCAAAATACTTTTTGTATTAGAGAATGAGTACACATTCGACGTGCTAGCGAAAAGAAGAGATTCGCACATCGAACGGTTTTTCTAAAAGTATTTTCAATCAGAGATACTTTTTGAATTTGAAATGAATACACATTCGACGTGCTAAAGAAAAGAAGGTTTGCACATCGAACGGTTTTTCCAAAAGTATTCGTCAATTCCATTCATGGACCAAGGTAGATTCACGAATGAATCGCCCCATCGTTTCTGTCCAGTTGTCACAAGTTTGATCTTTAGAAAAGATCTCACATGTCACCTACCAAGAGCTTGTTTGATGTTGGCTCAAGAAGGATTTCCATCTTCATCGTGAATATTTACATATCACTCGGATGTTCTGGCAATACCACAAGGATAATGCGTAGGACTCAAGATATATCTCTACTTTCCACATTATGTGAAACAGCAAGTCTTCAAGAATTTAGTGTCCTAATGAGATATTATGGATGATCTCGTGGCTCTAGACTCAATTGTGCACATTTGGTTCCTATGCCAGAGACTATGGAGAGGGTCTCCTTCTTCAATATCAACAATCTCTAAAGAAAGTCGATAGATAATGTCGGTTCCCCGTGAGAATGAAACAAGCCCTTTTAAGAGGAACTTGAGTAGCTTGGGAAGTTGTAGTGCAGTGCATCACTGGGTCCATGATGTCTTGTCTTCAATACCAGAGTTACCTTAGTAAACACCATTAGCATATGTATTGAACCCGGTAAAATGGTTGTAGTGGGTTTCTCTTCCAAGGTTGAATTATTGAGGGCTATTTCTTTTCACCCTTTTCTCATTTCATTTCTTTTTCATTCTTCAACCCCTTCAGTGCTTACCGAGACTTCATAACTGGAACCTTGTTGGGTTTATTCCAGTTCTAGCTCTGTCTCAGTCCGCACTCTTCCCATATTCTCATTTTTCTCCTTTTTTCATCATACCTAAGAACTCTACACTAACTAGTGGATAGTCCCTGGGTAGATCCCTCCGGTTCTGGCGGATCATGGGAACACATACCTAACCTTATCGTCCTTATATCACCATACATAATGTAAAGTTGGTCGGTCTTTTTGGTATTGTTCATCTGCCATAGGAACCAATTGAAAATCATTTGAAAATCAATCCAGATACTTATGATATTTTATCAAAGCATTTTGTACCTGAATTGTTTTTTATATTTTTAGAATAAGTGCTCCCCCTCAACATGTGAATCAAGTATTTGAAATAGTTTTCCACACGGAGGCAAGAGAAAGAATTAACTTCTTTGATTACCATTTTAAAAAAATATCAACATCACTTCCCTAATCGAATCAAGTAGATAAAGCATTTTGGGGAAGGATGAGGTTTTCATGATTTTGCTCCCCTCAATATGTGCCTCGAGATTTGAAAAGAGTTTTGCACATCCTAGAGGGAACCTGCACCTTGAGATAAGTTATCACGTTTCAAATCATAGGTTTAAGATAGATGCTCCCCCTCAACATGTGCATGGAAAATTTGAAATCGTTGGTCATATGTGGGAAGGGGAGCTTGTACATCCTTATAAAACCATTTACCGAATTATCAGTTTTAAATCCAATTTTCTCCCCCGATCACAATTATCAAATCATTTGAGATTTGTGATCTCTTATAGATTTAAATTGATTTTGAAAGCTTTTAAGGAGAATTGTGACTTGATTATGAAAGCGTTTTAACTGATAATGATCGGATTTTAAGACTTTAGACTCCATTGATAAAACATGCTTGAATATCTTTTGAAAATAATTGAATGCCAAATAACTTTTTAATTTAATTGAAATCATTCTCCCCCTCAATCAATGACATAGGTTGTTGATTGAGAGATTGATATTTTGACAAATAAGTCCAGATGATTATAAAAAATAGAGACTGAGTTATTTTTCAAAGCAGTTAGTTTTCAGCAGATAAATGATTAAAGAATCAGAGCATGGAATTTTGAAAACATGATAAAGTATGGCTCTGTTCTTTCTTTGAAAAAGCGGGTTACTGCCTGAAATGACAATAAACCATTTTTTTTTCTCTTTCTCCCAAAAATAATTTTTGATTTTTTGATTTTTTTGATTTTTTTGATTTTTTTTTTTTTTTAAAAAAATTCGAACAACATCTAAAGTCCCGTGTCATTCTTTGAATGACAACATCAAGACCGTAGATATTATCGAATCGAGAGAAACATGACAAAAAGACAATATATATATATATATATTTTTTTGAAGATTTTTCTAATTTTTCAAATTTTTATGGATTTTGAAAGTTTTATATTTTTCTATTTGTTTTTTTTGAAGGTTTTATAATTTTGTATTTTGTTTTTCGAATAAATATTTACAAGAGATAAATTAGTTTAAGAGAATGATGAAATGAGTACCGAGATAAAGATATCGTTCAAACGGTGTAGAAGAAAGGAATAAACATCTCTTAAACTTTCGCCACCAAAGCATTCGAGGCTTCTAAGAAAATCGTCTGGACATGAGCCTTCTCAATTTGAATCTTTGGTAGCTTCCCCCCAAACCGAAAAACATCGAATAAAGACCATTTCCCTAAGAAGTAGAGTTGAATACAAAGCGGTCTCATTGATTGAAGCTCATCACCCTGAAGAACACGAGAACACCGAAGTAACAAGTTGAAACATTGATCGTCTCAGTGGTTATCAAATCCGGATTAACTGATTACGACCGATCACATGAACCTTCTGTGCATCCCCGATGTACACCTTACTCTTCGAGATTGACCAGTTGTCTATTTAGGGGAACAATATATCAACATCTTCATTTTACCAAGTGCATTCCAGTTATATAACATATAACCAATCAGCACATAATGTACACATGTACCCAACAAGAGTAGAGACGATGACATCCATGTAACATGTTGAGTCACTAATCATCTCTGTGGATGTCAACTCTGAAATAACTGAATTAGCTCGATCAAGTGAACATGTTGTGCATATAACCGGAAGCACTTTATCATAAACCGTATATAAGATGTCGATAGGCAGTATCATCTCACGTTCCAAATATTCTTCTCACATTTCTTCCAACTGAACACTGAAGTAACATAAACCAAAGGTCTCCAGAGACCACTTCCCCAAATAGTTGGAATAATATATCCTTCCCCCAAATGGTTTTGATACCTCGGAATCAGCAAAACATAATATATCCATAAACTTGAAATCTTGTGAGAAGAACTCAAATAGCCCAAATGAATCCTGTGAGAATCAACTGCTACATAAACTCTCTCTGACTATCTTTATCAACCCATATGTAGACAATTTGAAGTGACCACTGTTGAAGAAAAACCCAATATACCAAACTTGAAACTGAAGTCGAATTCCCTGCATTTGTGTCTTAAGCTTGCACTTAAAGATGGAAGAACGGTGTCGAGAATCTATGCTTCAAGCAAATCTCTAAGTACTCACACTCAAACAAGGTATGAGACATTAACACCTCTTGATATTATCCACATCGTCATCTGCATGTGACACTGAGTAAAACAACGTAACTCCTAATAGTGATAGTTAACCAGGTCTTCAACCATCCACTCCGACTGCTGGTAACTAGATAAACCAAGCCTTCAACTCAAATTCTTAAGCCCGAGCAAGTTATCAAATAAGAACACGCCTTTGTGAAGGTCAACTTCAATCTCAAATAAGTGATAAATGATTAACTCTGAAGTAATCAACTTGTGTCAAATGCCCAACATGTGAATAAACATACAACCGGATGTACATTCACCCACTGAATGAACCGGAACAAATGATGCCTCAACATCAATGTATTCTTCCTAAAAGTATTCATGTAGAGACTGATCTGGAGGATACACCAATAACTTCGAGCGGATGAGGTAGACATTTTCCTTGAAGTTCATGTGGTTGATTTATAGCATGCACGATGTGAGGAACAATAATCCATGAAGATTTGGCAAAGGAATACCAAAGAGTGGATCATTATTCATGAGTACAACTGCAATATTATGATAATCATTATCAACGCCTTGAGGAATAACTGGAGATAGGGCTTTTTGAGTAGTCTGAGTTGTACTTCTTTGATGATCATCAAACATATCTTGAACTCATGAATCACATATTCTTTGATGATCATCAAATATTCGCTAGCGGTTGTAAATACTCATCAAACATATCTTGAACCAATGAATCCCAAACAATAAATCCCATTTATCCTTAGTGAGTGAAACATTAGGCGTTGGAGGAGAGTCATCAAACTTTAAGTCGTATAACCATTATTCAAACATCCATCATCATTTAGTATATTCACTCTTCTCAGAAATCCCATTTATCCTTAGTGAGTGAGAGTCATCAAACTTTAAGTCGTATAACCATTATTCAAACATCCATCATCATTTAGTATATTCACTTCTTCTCCCCTCAAAAATTGCATCCGAAGTTGCCATTTTTGATTTAGCAAGTGAATAAGAGTATACATTAATGAATGTAGATCCACTTGATGACTGAATGAGCATGGGAGAAACATGAAGCTTGTTGATGAAGAATGTCGATGAGAATGGTCATAAACATGAAGATTTCTCTTCTTCTGAAGATAAAGCGCACTGAAGCGTACACTTTTCTTTTCTTTGAGGAACGGGGCCTGAAGTGTTATCTGCAGACGCCATAATGATGAAGTACGAGGCCTGAACTGATGTGAACAGACGTCATTGTTTAGAGCCCAGTTATATGTTTAGAGCTGCCCGAATCCAAATACCAAGGGACGACTTGTACGACCTGCTTTGGACAACAGACGAAGACAGAGAATTGGAAACATTGGATCCCCACGTGCTCATGGGGTCCTTTTGGTTAGCACAAACAATCTTTGAATCAGCAGAAACCCTAGGTGCAATGTCATTGTCACTAGGAGCTAAACTAGTAGAAGCATCAGACTTAGTCGAGGGACATTTTGTGCTTAATGGGATTATTCTACCAGTTGGCTTCCAAACCTTAACAGGCACTACTCTAGGCATAGTGGATCTAGTTAAGGGGCAAGGTTTGCCATTCGTGAATATTCGACCTGTTGCTTCCACTGAAATCCTACATTGGTAAAACCTTCCCTGTAGGTTTCCAGGATTGCTTAATCTGTTTCGCTCTCCAAACTTTCTTAACTGGGTTATGAATCTTAGACCTCGAAATAACACATCACATTTATCATGATTACCAGAAATTAAACATTTTTGCATGTTTTGCAGACAGCATAAGGCCTCGAATTAATTTTAGTAAGCTTAGAGCTAATACTAGAACTAACACGATTCTTTTGTTCAAATCAAACTTCTTGTCCCTATGGTGTTCTTTCACTTCCTTATCATGATCACTTTTAGTTTGCGTAATCCTATCCTTCTTTGCATAGCTTCTAGGTTTTGACCCGCTAACTTTAGTGTCAATCTTAACATCTGTAGAAGTAACGATGGGAACATTACATGGCTTCACTACTTTCTGCATTCCTGGTCTAGAAGTGCTGGGATCTGAAATTCTAGGAGGCACATCACAGGTTGTTTGCTTGAATTTTGACATGGAACAAGGCATATCAAGGGTCACATGCTTGGCTTTAGGCATAGAACAAGGCACCACTATTCTATCTCTCCTATTGCTAGATGTCGGACTTGTGACAATTACATACTCTAAGAGTTCCTGAGATCGTTTGGCATCCATGCAAGCATAGGCTATAGTACTATCAAAGGGTTTTTCTAATCTTTCATCTTCAACCATCTCACGGAGACCCTTCAAACTTTCCTTAAGGTATGAGAGATATGCTTTATGTGCAAGTTCATTATTCCTAATGTCGGGGAATATATAACATATCAATAGCATACTTATCACAATCAGAAACCTTAGGAACAGAATATTTGCAATTGGGGATTGGCAACTTTCCTTTCACCTCACGTTTCAGATTCTCAATATCGTTAAGTAAAGAAGTTATCTTTTCAATTTGTTTATCATGATTAACTTTAAATGAATCACATAACTCTTTGGTTTGATCATTAACCTTTGAAATTTCAGCTTTAAAACAATTATTTTCTTTTTGCAAGTTATCAATAATGTTTTGAAGTTGGAAATTCTGAGAATCTAAAGGTGGAGGCATATGGGAACCAGTCACATCCTTCTTTTCACCTTTCAGTTGTGAGACTTGGGTTCTCAATCTTCTGATCGTGTTACAATGAGCTCGAATCTGTTCATCACGTTTGCTAATTTCAAAAACTGCATCAAATTCAGGAGCATCCAAGGATGTCTTGATATTTGAGAGTTTTAACATTTTCTCTTAGATGTTGATATTTTAATTGCAAAGCAAGATGCTCAACTTCCAATTTAGAAAACTGTTTCACCAGTTTATCATGATCATCCTGTTCAATTTTCTCATGCAATTTAGAATTAGTTTTTCCAAGCTCAATGACACGATCATTGGAGACTTTCAGAGCAACAGATAATTCATGAAATTGAGAAGCATTAATGGAACAATTCGTAGTAGTGTAAAACACATCTTGAGTAATACATTCAGAAATAAGATTCTCATTCAAGGTATGCAAGTTCTTCCTCTCAATCTCATTATATTTTAATTCTCGCTCATAGTCACTAACCTCAACTATCATTGCATCAAATTCCTTTTCCATTTCTTTAATATCTGATTTTATCCCCTTTTAAGACTCTCAAAATGATCTTTTAGTTGTTTAAAGAAAGGCATGACCTCAGTTAGATAGCATTCTTTTGTTTGCTCAAAACCCCTTTCCCGCTTCAGTTATCCCAGTGGGTGTGATCCTTTTCTTACAAGTTTTCTCAAAATCGACAAATAGTTGAAGAATAACATATTGACTGATTAAGGTCTTGCTCTTAGTGGCAATAGTTCTAGGAACTAAATGCATTGGTGTATTTGGAGGATACACATTCGCTTTAGGGAATTTCCTACAAGGGGATTCTTTTCAACAAGATTTTCAGCTTTTTGCAAGTCCATATCCTTTTTCCAAAACACTTGTTCAGGGGTCAATAGAGTCTGAGGCTTAAACATGTTTAAGGATATCCAATTTTCCTTAGTGTAATCATGGGGTTTTATCGTTATCTTGTTCTTTTTACACTCAGGATCTTCTAGCTTCTTATTCATTTTCTCCCTAGTGACTTCATCTGATTTCTTATCTTCCTCGGTGCACTCAGTAACTAGTTTTTGTCTAGGCTTACGGATCTCATTACCATCATACAGTACCTTATGAGCTTCTCTAGCCTTTTTACAAGCCTCAGGGTTTGGTTCATCAACTAAGGCAACACTATGTTTGTCACTTAGAACTCTATGCTTAGTGATCATGTGAGCAGTCAGAATGGTGTTTCCTTGTACGTACAACTTATTTTCAAGCTTGTTTTTCAAAGTTTTAGATTAGAAAAATCATTCAAAAGTTTTGATTCCTTAGCACTAAATTCTTGCTTAAGCATTTTAACATTTTCTTGAAGTTCTTGTTTTTGCTTAGCAGTTTTAGAAAGCTTTTCATGTAAGGAGTTTAACTCTTGTTTTAACACTTCTTCTCTAAATTACTTTTTCTAATAATTGTACGCATTTGGTTATCCACTCCTAGCTCACGAGTAGTTAACTCAAACTTAGCACGCTGTTCATAGATGGCAACTTGATCCTTATATATGTTAAGCTCAGTGGTAAGGGAATCATCAGCACAAATGCAGCGTACTCATGCAGTTCATAATCATCATTTTGAGTAGAAGATGCACAACTAGGTACAGCAGAAACTTCCATGCAACTTACCTCAGCATTGACATGCACAGGTTGTGACGGGTGCATCTCTATCTTGGGTACATCCGAAGCTTCCATGGAGCGTTCCTTTGCATTAACTTGCACAGGTTGTGTCTGGTGCACCTCTCTCTCTTGTGAATTTGAGCACGAAGATTCCATTCTTTCATTATCCGACTCATCATTTTTTGTTGTCACTGACATTCTGCATTCAGCAACACCCGATTCTTCAACAGATACATTACCCAACTTATCACAACAATCTTTCAACTGCACCTGACACTCATTCACGTCTTCATTCTTTTGAGCAGATTCTTCAATGTACTTTTTCACATTATCCATGAGTTGGATAAATGTCTCAATGAATTCCTGAATTTCCATTCCAGTATGTTTTTTGAAGGAAATTCCAGTCAAGTGTTGATCGTAATCTGCTGAATATTCCCCACTGATGAATGGTTGAAATTGTTTGTAGATTACTTGAAGAGCTGCACTGGAACCATCCTTTTGAACCTCTTCATTGGTAAGTTGCAGCTTTAAATGTTCTAAGTTCAACAGCAAGCTTCTTGTCAATGTAGGTAAGTCCTGGCGAAAAAGAGCACTACATGTTCGATCCCCAGCTATGGATAATAGCTGTATGAGGTGCAGATGAAGTAGCTGATAGGGCTCAATGCTGCATTCCATTTGCATGGCATTCAGTAGCAGGTGCAATTCATTCTCATTGTACTCAGAACATGAAGATCTCACATCCTCATTGTTTAATTCAAACATCTTTAATCGTTCAGTGTAGCAATCATTAACATTATTGTCCACAGCATCATACAATTTAAGCACTTCTGAAATCACTGGGTCAGTAGAGTAAGACATGATGTGGTGGAATGCACGGGATTTTACAAGTCTATGATTTAAACCGAGAAATAGAATCTTTCGCGGGATTTTACTAAAATCAAGACCAAACCGTTAAGCAATGACCAATGGAATGTGTTAAGATGACTGATGGATCTACACAATGATAGACAATTGTGTGTTAGGTCTTATGATTGTTTGTGGGATAAGCAGAGATGTTGTTTGGTTGTGATTTGGGTTGGTTGTTGCACGATTTTATAGAGAAATTTAGATCTAAAATCTTAAAAGCTCAATAACTTCCTTTCGGAGAGGATTTGGGCCTCGAAAAATTCGTTTCACGACATCATGGTGAAATCTCACAATATTCAGGCTGTTCCGGTCGTTTTGACAGGTATTTCGCTGAAAACGGAGTTACGGATCAAAAGTTATGGCCGTTTGAAGTTTTGACGTAAAAAGTCAACTTTGGTCAAACCTCTTCTTCGTAAAAATCAACCAAGTCGCTAGAAGATAATGCACCAAGTCGCTAACACCTAATTCGCTACACCCCCAAGTCGCTAAAGTCCCAAGTCGCTAGACAAATGCAAGTCGCTAAGTAGTAACTCGCTAAGCCTCAAGTCGCTAGCAAAATTTTGGCAGCAATTCGCTACTCAAGTCGCTAAAACTTCAAGTCGCTAAAGAGCAACTCGCTACAGACCAAGTCGCTACCACCAAGTCGCTACCCGTAGTGGAGAGTCCACTACTTGTACTGTTAATCGCTAGGTCTAAGTCGCTAGCTCCAAAACTGTAACTCGCTACAAAATTGTGAAGCAAGTCGCTACGAAGAAAGAGATCCGTATATCAAGTCGCTAGCAAGAAAAACCACATAAACATCACTTTTCAATCCAAAAACAACCCAACCAAGATGATTCAAGCTTACCAAATGAAAACCTAAACACCTGTGATGATTCTAAACATAAAAGTACTAACAAAATCCAAGCTTTAACACAAGAAATCAACCAAATGATGCACAAACCACTAAACTTTTTCAAACTCAAAAACCACCTAAAAACCACTAGAAATCCAAAGATGTGTAAGATATGATCTAACCATGGCTCTGATACCAATTGTTGGATATTGGATTTCACAAACACATCAAACCATTAACACAAGTGGGCGTATAAGTGGAATTCTAGAGAGAGAAAGTTAGAGGTTTAGGGAACTTAGTGAGAGAAAGTGAAAGATATTATTATGAGCTCCAACTCTCTACCTTGGGAGGTAGAGAGTATTTATAGTCTTACATAAAACGCCACACAACGGGCTGTGGATCAGGCATACAGTGGGTAAAGACCCGTCCGTCCTCCACGGTGTTACTTAACAAAATACTACTTAACTAAAATAATATGACTACGAGCATTCTAACGATTACATATACTTGAGGTGACCGACTCTTTAATACCGGGAATTTCTAATTCCTAACAGCTATCTATTTATTTCGGACATTTTTTGTTATTTTTTTAAAGATGTACTATCTATACTACATATTAACGCGTTTAGGACTTTTTATAAAAGGAAGTCTTAAAAATGTAAGCCTACACACCTTTTTATAATGAGGTTTTCTAACTTGTGCCATAGAGGCATGAGTTTAGAAGCATTTATTAAACATAATTATTTCTTAAATTAAATTCATTTTCATGTAAAATGATATTAAACTTGGCAAGTAAAAGAAGTTTTGCAAAGTAATGATATCAACTTACATTTAATTATGGTAAATTTAGCTCATTAAATGATTTAAACATGTATCATCATGGCACATTGTAGAAAATCCCTTTTATAATTAGTAATTCATATAATTAAATTCTACATTATAATTATTACATTATAATGTATACTAATGGCACATTAAATTTTAGTATTAAAATGAATGTTACAAATTTACAATAATACAAATTTATATTTGTAATTTTTATTATAAGCATTCAAGTTTTACAAAATTCAAATAAGTATAAGTATGGATATCTATATTTGCATTAATATACTTTACTAAAATTCAAACACACATCTACTCTTTTCGAACTATCAAATGGGTAAACATTCAAATACTGACTTTTATTACATACCGCTTAAAAATCAAAGTACGAGAAAAACTGAAATGTTGAGTACCGCCGTTGCTTTGCGCGAGTACTATAGTTTGTTAAATATACTTTAAGGTAAAGCTTTTTTCTTTCTTTTTTTTTTCTTTTTTTTTAGATAAGCTGGATATATCTTGGGCATTGTCATTTTTGCAAGGCATTGATGGTCTGCCATCCTAGAGCCACTCAAATTATCATTTCTTTTCTCAACTATTATGCATTACTTAACTCTTTGATTTGCTTATTTATTAATTTGCTTCATCATTAGAAATTTATGTCTTTTATATTTTTACCTAACAAAAAGTCTTGTGAATCACCCCCTACCAAACGCCTCCTTAAATGATATCAAACCTATTATATACAGAATAATACTAATAACTTTGTTGCCCTATCATCCCATACACATTTCATACGCCTCCTTTTCACAAATCAGCCACCACACATTATTTCATTACTTAACTCAAAAACTAGCACCAAATACTCTTATTTTCTTTTTGATAAATCCGAATCAAAAACACCTTATCTTTCTTTCTTCTCAAAACAACACTATCCAAACCAAAAGATAATCATGAAACCATTTTTCCTTATTCCAAACCAGGAACACAAACATGTCTCTTGTGGTTCTCGTTACTTGACTCTTTTTGGCATCAAGATCTTGTGAAAATGAGGTCTCGGGTAAGTTGCTTTTTTTTTTAATCCGAACCACACAAATCCAAGACACAAGCCTTGAACCGTGGCTTTGTTGTTATGGTTTTGTTGGTTTTTGGTTTCAACAGATCGATGATGGGTTGTGTTGGATCATTATAGATCAACGATCATTTCAAAAATCAAACCCGAGGTCTTTTTATTTATTTTCGTTTAAGATCTTGAGGAGGATGCGATTTTTGTTGTGGTTTGTTGTATATGAGGAGATGAACCGTGATATTGTTGTAGCTATTTTTTGTTTCCGAATATGAGTGAGGACATAATCTGTTTTGCCTTTGTGTTTGTAGGGAGAGATGGATAATAGGTTTACGATGGAGACCGGTTTAATAGAAAAATGGAGTGTAGTGTGTGTTTTTATAGAAAAGCTGTTTCAATTGGTGTAAATCGTGGCGTAAATGGTCGGTTACAACTCTTGGCTGTTACAACTCAATTGTAATGAAATTAAAAATTGTATTGATGTATTAATTTAATAGACTTTGTAAAACACTTCTTTCTATTTTAAGTAATTTGTTGAATCTGAATTTTTAAGCTTTCTATTAATAGCATGTCCCAGATGTTTTATATAGTAGTATAGATAACCAACTCTACACTCTACTATTAACTTAGGGAAATGATATGTGCACGGACTGTTTTGATTAGTACACAGAAATTTGATGTTAAAATACCGTTATACCCTTAAACCCTTCAGCCATTTTTTTGTATCTTTACACTCAGGAACTGTTTTGCAGAATCACACACCTCCCTTTGCAGTAGATCAAATTGGTTTTTACTATTAAAACTAATTCCTCATTCTATAAAATCAGAAAGCTTGAGATGAGCATGCTAGAAAAAGAAGAATTCATGTTCGTTGTAGTTTAAAGAATATTTAATGCATTGGCATCTTATATGGTCCCTTTGAGTTCATACAACACCACCACAAATTTGGTATGGATTTTCTCACACTATTTAATCTGGTGATAATTTTGATAGTAGTGACCAATGTTGCAAAAATCGTGAATCGGTAGTCGGGCGGTCGACCATCCTGCAGCGATTAATCGGTTAAGGCGGGATTAATCAGTGATTAATCGGTTTAGCATTTCCTGCAATTTTGGGTATTTCTGGAGACCAAACTAAAGATCTTAACTGATTCCAAGCCTACTATATTTCCAAACTTCAATAAAAGGCTCCAATTCTGATTATGAGACCCATTGTGCGTTATAAGTGAAATAAACGATTCCCAAATTAAGTAGAATGCCTAAATTATTTTTTTTTAAAGTTGACTGATTTGGCCGATTTTGGCGATTCAACCGATTCAGCCGATTTTTTACCGATTCGGCCGATTTTTTACCGATTCGGCCTATTTTTGACTGATTAATGGCTGATTTTTTGCTTAGGCCGATTTTTCAAATTTTTTTTAAAAATCAACAAGGTATATGGCCGATTAACCGGCCGATTCAGCCGATTTTTGCAACATTGGTAGTGACGAAACATAAATTAGTTGGTTCAAACCACAAACTGCACCGCTACTCAAAATTTCTTACGAAGTTTTCGATTAAACAACAAAAACGCGGTAATCAAAGCTTAGTGACGGCCGCAGGCCTACAGTGGTGGTGGGTGTAGAGGGCGATGAGATACATGCACCGGTACACTACAACAAAATAGCTAACTTTTCACATTTTCTAAAGTATATTTTCACACTTTAAAAAGTGTAGAATTGAAAAGTTCACACTTAGATTGTGTGTGAACCATATGGGTGTAGCAAATAATTTCACCCTTCTAAATGTGAAGATCTATAAAAAGTTCACTCAAGTGTGATGATTTTGAAACAATTCTTCACACTTTCAAGTGTGATGGTTTTAAAATAAGTATTCACATTTTTAAGTGTGAACTTTTAATTCTTCACACTTTTAAGTGTGATGATTTAAAAAAATTCTTCACACTTTTAAGTGTGAACTTTTAATTCTTCACATTTTTAAGTGATGATTTTAAAAATTTTTACGTAGAATTCAGAAATCGCAAGTGGGGGTGTTTGTTTGATGTGAAAATGTGTTAATGATTTGAGGATATGAGAGTTAAATGGGAAGCATAAGGGTATAATAGTCTTGGAACATCAGTTTTCTGTGCACAAATCAAAACAATCCGTGTTAATATCATCTCCCATTAATTAACTTACAACTTGACAAACTAATCCCACAAACTCAACTCTATATTCTAAAAATATCAAGTTTTGTCAGATGTACGTTAAGAGTTGAGATCAATATACATCTCATATTTACCATATATCAAATAAACCAATCTTAGCCATCCATTTTTAATCAAAGTTAATAAAAAATCATTTCCACCTTTTTTTTTGAAAACAACATATCTTGCAAACGGTAAATCTTCAAACTATAAAAAATACACCATCGCGAAGAGAATTAAATTATTTTTCTATTAATATGCAATTTTCTATATTTTCGACAATTTTTTTTTTCAAAAATTCCGCCCAGAAAAATTATATATGATTTATAAAAATCATATATGATTTTTAAAAATCGAATCATATATGATTTTTACAAATCATATATAATTTTCAAAAATTATATATGATTTGTAAAAATCGAATCATATATGATTTTCACAAATCATATATGATTTTTCTGGGTCGAAATTTTGAAAAAAAAAATCGTTAAAAGTATATAGTAGTGCATATCTATAGAAAGATAATTTAATTCTCGTCGCGATGGTATGATTTTTATCGCGTAACAATTAACGGATTGCGAGATATTTAATTTTTTTAAAAAATGTTGAAAGTTTATCTTTTTTTTAAATAAATGACTATTATTGGTTAATTGGATATATGATAAATTTGAGATTTATATTGAATTTACATCCTTTCTTAACTTTAGCCGTTTGTTGACTTCCTTTTTTCACAAACATTTTGCGTAACCAAAACATTAATACAATCATCATCAAGAAGATTCGAAGACAATCATATGGAGATTCTATCAAATATATTTACATTTAAATGAAGCAACGAAATATACAAAACTGCGTCAACTTATATAATATCTAGAATGGAAGCATTTTCCCCATTCCATTAATATTAGCCAAACAACCCAACAAGATTTTGCCTATACGGTAAATACGATTTCCTCTTAACACTTTCATTTTCCGCTCTTCTTTGCACGTAAAATTGTTCATGAACCGGACTCTGCACCTTCAATTGACCTGCGACTTTATGTTTTGGACTATCAACCTTCTTATTAGAACTTAACAACGCCATTGGCTTCACATTACATTCGCTGTTGCTCCGCTTGAGCAAATAGCGGATACTCCATCTTTTCGATCCAGATCCTGTTGAACTACTTTTCTTACATTTCGTCATTTGAGGTGAGGATGATCCACTATTTAACTTTGGCCTCCAAACACAAAATCTTCCAGA
This sequence comes from Chrysanthemum makinoi, assembly GCA_910596185.1. NCBI lineage: Eukaryota > Viridiplantae > Streptophyta > Magnoliopsida > Asterales > Asteraceae > Chrysanthemum > Chrysanthemum makinoi. The sequence goes on from OU343219.1 coordinate 133,075,904, forward strand.
CGGTATGTTGTCCATTTCATTAGCTTCTTCTGATTCTGATGATGATGAATATGAAGAGGAAACCAATTCTTTATCAACGAATAATTTCCTTAATGAGCTATTTATAGAAACAGACACATCAATCTTCTTATCATCTTTTGCTTTAGCTTCACGATTTATATCATCTAACACGAATGAAAATTCAAAATCTTCGTCTTCAACTCGGTCAAAATCCTGAAGTCGTGCTGAATGTTCTTCATGGATCACCTTAGTGACAGCTTCGAATGTTAACGTATCAGAATAGTAATAGCTGAAACTTGGACTATCGAAGCCTAAATCTTCTATTTTACGTTGCGATTGCATTTTTAATTTCTTGAACTATAGTATGTCTGATTTTCTTTGTTCAGTTGAAGGAGCAGGGTGATGGATGAAAGAGTTTGGTAGCTCAAGGTACTTATATATAGATGGGTAATATATGTATTTCTTTTTATACAAGTAACGAGTCATCGCTGACGTATTCATCAACTAGTAAAATAAAGCAAATTGTTGGACTTGTTCTCTACGCCATACTGCAAGGAATCATGCATAAACATTAAATGTAAATTAATAAATGGTTATATTCCAGTTGCTGGAACTTGCATGTGATATTCGTATTGATACATTATCTACTTGAAATATTTTTTTATAATACTGCAAATAGCGTTAGTACGTACGCGATGACGGGCTTATGCGCATACGTATGGATATGCATATATTCAAAACTAGTTATTGTATAAACAAAAAGAAATTTAGTATATATTAAGTGCATTGTCATATGTTTACGGTTATGACAATTAAATACTACTATCATATTTCGAATCAGAGGATCTGAAATACTGGAGGTCGAGAGCCCCTCTCGATGCATCATATCCCATCAAATCGATGCCATACGTTTTGTTTTGGTTTTTTTTCTTCGTTTTTTAATCCCTGCTTTCACCTCTTCCCCTCTTTGCTACATCCCCCAACATGATTTGTGTAACATACCAGCAGCTAATTTTCAATGTATCAGTTGTTTATTAAAAGAATTTACTCCATCCGCGTACAAAAAAGGATGTCCATTAATAAAATAAACAATTTGTATTAGATGTAACGTACTATATATGCAAGTTTTTGATAAAATAACTATACTATTCTCACAATGTATACACCATTATTCTGCAATAATTAAATATAAGTAAATAATGAGTATTGATTAAAAAGTTAAAATAAAAAAAATAAGTAAATTGACAATAAAAAACAGAACGAAAAAAGTATGAAACAACAGTAAAGGAGAGTTGACATTCTAGAAGAGTATAACCAGCAAATCCATGACGTGTGATGTGTGGGAAGCAAGTTTGGAAACATTTTACGCATCTCAAACATATTCCGTAATTTGGTTTTTGATTATTTCGATCTCACAAAAGACAATCAGATACGAGTATCTTATTATTTTATGCCAAGAAAATCTTCATACAAAAATTTATTCACGGGTTTTGGTGTTAAGATAAAAGTTCCATACGGAACAAGTTTTATCTAAAGAACAAATGGTTAGATCTCAACCATCCATCCTTTTGAATCCAACGGATTAGATTAATCTACTTTTGAAACTAAAATTATACTAAGGGGTCATTTTTGTAATTTCACATTCTCATTATACTGAAAACGCAAAACGTGAAAACCACACACACAGCTTCACTCACACTCTCACCCTCTCAATATTCAGATCCCCAAAACCAACCGAAACCCTAAACCATCGCAATTCCACCAAATCCACCCCCCAAACCGCCACCAAACCACCTCCAAAACCACCGTGAAACCGTAATTATTCATTTAAAATGGATATTCGAGATGAATTAGCCCTATCTAAAGGCGATTCTTGCAAACCTCCTTCATCTAACGTTTCTGATAAAAGTAAGATTCGAAATTCATTTTTTAATTATTTTTTGCTTAATTAACATCAGTAGCTTATTTTGTGATTGAAATTTGTGATGGATGTGTTTTGTTTAGATAATGGTTTGTTAATTTGAATGATGTTTGGATCGGTTAGTTAAAGTTGTTGAGATTCTGTTATGATTTTGCACATTGCACTTTATGTAGTTTGATTTGATTTTGGATCGGTTAGTTGAAGTTGTTGAGATTCTGTTACGGTTTTGGTTGTTAAATAAGGAGATTCTGTTATGGTTTACGCGTTCTGACTTTATATAGTTTAATAATCTGTATGATGTTTGTTAAGTGATTTTTGGATTCGTTAAAGTTGTCGAGATTCTGTTATACTTTATGTTTTTGGACTGTATATAGCTTAATAGTCTAGACGGTTATATGTGACGTTGGAATTTAAGTAATTTGAATTGTGGTTGAGAAGATTTGAGTAGACATAGTTATTAGTTTTGAGCGTTTAAGCTGTTTGGTCGTGTTCGAGTTTAGCAGACAACACCACAAGGGTGGTTTGTCTTGGGTTCGGCTCACAGCACGACACCACCAAGGGGTGTTTGTTGCTCTCGGTTAAACACCAACCCGTGGGTTGTGTTTGTTTGTTCGCTGTCTCGCCAACACCAGGGTGTGTTTGTGGCGTGGGTTGACCTCGGCTAAAAGCTACCCATAAGGGTAGTGTTTGTATGTGTCTAACAGCAGCCCCAGGGGTGTGTTTGGCTTGTCTTGGTTCAATTTAAACGAGGAAATCAGAGGGCATTTGTTTGCGTGTTACAGCCACCCCACAAGGGTGTGCGTGGTTGTTCTGCTCGACCCACCATCGAGAGCTACCAAGGGTACACTTGGTTTGTTTGTTTCGAGTTTATAATTGCTGTAGTACTGATAGATTTAGATTAATTCTGTTAAGTATAGCTTATTTGCATCTGTGGTTAGCTTATTGTGTTGAATTAGATCATAGTTTGGCTTATATTTCATTTCTGCACACTCATCTGATCATCTGTGATAATCTATTGCTTGTGGTTCATGTGTGTATTTCCTGTCTTAATCTCATTCATAAGCTCTTTATTGGTTAACTGAATCTGTTGTGGGGTTGGTTGTAGTTTAGATTTGTAATTTGGCTTGTTAAAATTCTAAACAGTGTTAGAAAGGGTGTTTGGATCAGTTTATAGAATTAAGCTAGAGGTAGATTCTGTGGTTATTTGCAATTTCATTAGTCTTAGATAAGATTAGTTAGTGAATATAAGTCATAAAATTGCATCTACATTAGCTACATAGTCAATTTCATTTCTGAGTTAAATCTGAGATCATATCAGTTGAATTTAAGTAGCATTAGCTTGCATTTAGGATTAGAATCAATTAGTTTAGCTTATTTAGGTCTTATCTCATCTTAAATCATCATTTAGGATCAATTAGAAAGAATCAAATTTCACAAAAGTCAAGCATCCAAGTTTTCATAAAAAGTCAAAAATTCACTTTAGTCTTCAACTGCTGTTACTTATATATTTTTTAAATTTTCAATTCAAGCCCAAAACAGTTGTAAATCTGGATTTTGTAACTCTTGTTGGTGGTGTTCATCAAAGTATTTTTAGAATATTTTTGTGAATTTTACAAATCAGTTAAATCAAAGCTCAAACTTGGTCATTTTTCAAATAGTTGCCCTGTGCACAGAATCAGTATTCACTGATTCCGTCACAGCTCTTTCTTGAGCTTCTCAAGAGCTCATTACATGTGCTCATTTCATTGTTATTGTAAATTTGTATAACTGATGTTGGTATGCATATTTTGCTACTTGAAATATGGCTTGTTGTTGTGTTGTTAGTCTTGACTAAACCATAACAATGTTATTGTATGTTTCGAGTATATTATTTGGCTTACATACATGTGCTCATTTCATTGTTATTGTTTCAAGTTTATAATTTGGCTTACATACATGTGCTCATTTCATTGTTATTGTAAATTTGTATAACTGATGTTGGGATTCAGTATGAATCTCATGGGATTCGTAATGCATAGTTATTGTATATCTATTTTTTTTTTAAATTTTTTTATGTTAGGTGTTGTCACATTTTCCTGACGGAAGAAGTGGTTACCAAAATCTGATATCCTTCAAGCTGAAAAAAAGACGTCGCCGGCTAAAAAAGACAAGGTGCCGGCTGAAAAAAAGAAAGTGCTGGCTGAAAAAGACAAGGTGCCGGCTAAGAAGGTGTCGGAGAAGGCACCTGTTCAAAAGGAGAAGGTGCCGGACAAGGTGATGTCGAAGAAGGTTGCAGAGTCCAAGGAGCAAGGGGATAAGGCCAAGGACCAAGGAGCCAAGGATGCAGAGGCTGAGAAGGGTAAGAAGGCTGTTGGTAAGCTGTCTAGTTTTTTAAAGAAGCAAACGGATAAGTCGGCTAAGTTTGATAAGTCGGATAAGTCGGCTAAGGTTAAGCCAGTTGAGATCAAGATAATCAAGATAAATGTAAGAGTTTAAAGGTGTATCGAAAAAACCGAAAAAAGGTATATTTTTATCTCATGGGATTTATTAAGAGGATTTTGCATGCCCTTTTTTAGTTTGTTAAATCTGTTCTTAAATAAGCTAATGAATCCCATATGGATTCCTCACAATCCTATGTGGATTGTATCATGGTATTTTTTGATCAATATATTTATATCAAGTCTTTTATGTAGATTCTGCTGTTAAGCGATAAACCGAGTCAAGGTTGAACCCGGGTTCACCCAAAGATGAAGTTAAGCGTAAAAGGATTTTGTCTTTATCTCAATTAGAAGACAGAAAAAAAAAAAATTGAAGGTCAAGCAACAAAAAGGTATAGTTTTAATCTGTTGTTAATGTTGAGATTTATGTTAATTATCAGTTTTGAATCAGTTTAAGACAGAAGTTCTTCTAATTTTAGTAGTGAATTGCATTTTAGAAGTCATAAAGTAGTTTTATTTGGTTTTGATAAAGCGGTTTTAGTCCAAAAGGAGAAGGTGTCGGAGAAGGCACCTGTTCAAAAGGAGAAGGTGTCGGAGAAGGATGAAGAGGCCAAGGAGCAAAAGGGTAAGAAGGGTAAGAAGTTTGTTGGTAAGGAGCGAGGGGATAAGAATGTAAAGGAACAGGCAGAAAGGTAATGCCCTCGCACCACGATGCTACCCGCTTCAAATTTGTTTTTCTGTTATATGTACTTGAGCTTATTGTTGCACATCTAGCATTCCATGGGATTCATTGTGAATCCCATGGGATTCATTGTATGTGAATCCCATGGGATTTCTTCCTGAATCCCATGGGATTTCTACCTGAATCCCATGGGATTGTATGTGAATCCCATGGGATTCATTGTGATCCATGCAGGTTATGCATACAAGTTTTGAAATATAATATAAGTATGGGATTTTGTTGACCAACATATTTATAATGTCTTTTTTTACGATTGTGTGATGACATTAAAGATAATAAAAAGGTTTTGAAGGAAAGGGTTAGAAGCTAAGAGAAAGAGGGAGACTTCTGATGACGTTGATGATAAGAAGCTTGTAAAGAAGGAAGAATATGATGAAGAGGGGAAGTCGAAGAAGAAAGGTAAGAAGGAGTTGACGGCAGAAGAGAAGCGATGAAAAGTATGTTGCCATGTTTCCATTCTTCATTCACGGACAACACCTACACTCTTTTTTTCGCCATCCGTGACGTAAAGGTTGATATGAGGCGTTTTGGTGACATCGATTTAGTTAAGTTACACAAGTGTAACATAGATCACATTCCTTCAAGGTTGGGAAGGTATGTAGTTTCTAGATTTCATTCAGAAAGTTGTGAGTTGGTTTTGGAGAATGGCGAGTCAATCAAGGTCACTAGTTCAAAAATTCATGAGATATTAGGTGTTCCGTTTGGTGGTCAATCTCTTTTTTCTCTAGATGCTAGATCAGAAAATGATGACTTTGTGAGGAATTGGATCGGTCAGTTTTCATCCTAAAAACTCAAGGATGTCCGTGTTAATGACATTGCTAATAAATTGATCGAGTCTCGGGAAGCCGACTTCCTTTTTAAAGTCAACTGCACTTTTGCAAACTTGATGGGTGAGGTTGATGGGTTAAAGGGGAAGATATGTTTGGATGTTGTGTTAAGATTGCGTGAAGATACTGATGTTAAGGCTATTGATTGGTGTGACTTTATTTTTCTTGCCTTAAACGCCATAAAGTCCCAACAACGACATCTAATCATTATATTGGTCCATATACCTTCCTTGTTGTAAGTTTCTAAGTTTTGAACTCTATTTTTTTGATTATTAAACGTGTTTGTGTGTGATTTGTTATAACTTTCTTTACACTTTTTGTTTTTCGATTTTGTATCCGGATTCCACAAAGCATGAAAAGATTCCTTGTCGGACACGTCCTGCAATCCAAAGCTGGCCTTCATATTTAATGTCCCAACGACAGGATCTAGAACTTAAAGAAGAATGTTTTGGTTTGCTACCACTTCAACCAGAATGGACTGAATCCGAGGTTCAAGAGGCTGAAGAGTTTATTTGTATGGTTCGGAAGATTCTTTTTTGAAAGAGGTTCCTTTTAAAATTTTGTTATTTGTTTTACATTTATTGTTATTAAATGATATCAGTGTCGATTCAATACAGAATCCCATGGGATTCAATACAGAATCCCATGGGATTCACTACAAATCTTATAGAATTCATTATGAATCCCATGAGATTTGAAGTGAATCCATGGGATTCATCTGAATCCCATGGGATTCATCAAACTCAATGTTTTTCTCAAATGATGTTTTTCTGAAATGATATCGAGATGGATTCAATACATAATCCCATGGGATTCAATACAGAATCCCATGGGATTCTGTACTGAATCCCATGGGATTCAGATCGTATGAATCCCATGGGATTGCATCTCTGAATCCCATGGGATTCATACAAACTCCAATGTTTTTCTAAAATGATGTTTTTCTGAAATGGTATCAGTGTGGATTCAATACAGAATCCCATGGGATTCAATATGAGATTTGAAGTGAATCCCATGGATTTCGCATCAATCCCATGGGATTCATACAAACTCAATGTTTTTCTGAAATGATGTTTTTCTTTTCTTGTTTACAACCACAGAGAATCCCATGGGATTCACATGCAATTCAGTTAGAAATGAAATCCCATGGGATTCATTGCAATGAGCTTTATTATGACTATTACAATGTTTCTTATTTCAGGATTTGTTTAACAAACTTGAAAAAAAGTTAGAGTTTATTTGTGATGAAAAACTTGTTGTAGAAGATTATTTCGCGAAAGCAATGTCAGATTACCCCGGTGATGCAAAGTTGCATGAGCTACATAAAAAGTATGCTCCGAATTTTTCGCCAAGCGAAGCCATTAATTGAGGTTGTCGATGAAGGGAAGGATGATGATGCTCATGGTAATGGTAATGGGAAGGATGACGATGATAAGGATGATGATGCTGATGGTATTGGGAAGGATGAGAGATAACGATGATGAAGAGGATGACGATGATGAAGAGGATGACGATGATGATGGTAATGGGAAGGATGACGATGGTGATGAGGAGGATGATGATGACGGCGATGATAAGAATGGGAAGAAGGTAAGTTTAGAAGATTTGGTGGCGAGAGGCCGAAACAAGATGATGATAAAACTGTGGTTGAGAAGGATGAGGCTGAGAAGGAAGTTGATGAGGCTGAGAAGGATGAATCTGACAAAAAAAAAAGGATGAGGCTGAGAAGGAAGTTGATGCTAAGAAGGATGAGGCTGAGAAGGAAGTTGATGAGGCTGAGAAGGATGAATCTGATAAAAAAGAGGATGAGGCTGAGAAGGAAGTTGATGCTAAGAAGGATGAGGCTGAGAAGGAAGTTGATGAGGCTGAGAAGGATGAGGATGAGCCTGAGATCACGTGCACACCGGAGGGGTTAATCGCTAATGGATAGAAAATAATTTAGATAATGTTGATGAGATTATCATGTGTATAGTCACGGAGCACGCATATGTAATATTCTTGAATCTCTTTCTTTTTTACGAAAATTTTGTTTCTTTTTAATTAAATCTTTTTATTGTTTTCAGCAAGAATCGCTCAATGGAGGTCCGGATCCAATGATGCCGCATCCAACGACTCCTGAAAATATGGCTACTCGTGCTGGAAAGCGTGTGGTGAAACCTTCTTCGTACCTGTTATCTCCCTATATGAATAAGAAGACAAAGGTTGTAGCCAAAATTACAAGGCTGGAGTTTATTCTTGGAAATAGTTTGTTTGCGATGCAAGGCGACAAGTTGTAAGTTTAGATGTGTATTTTTAATATAGTTAATAAAAATTCACATCTAATCCCATGGGATTCAATATAGAATCCCATGGGATTCACTACAAATCCCATGAGATTTGTAGTGAATCCCATGGGATTCTGTATTGAATCCCATGGGATTCTGTTTTGAATCCCATGGGATTCTGTTTTGAATCCCATGGGATTCATACAAACTCCAATGTGATTCTGAAATGATTTTTTTTTTCTTTTTCTTGTTTACTCATATAGTGAGAGAATTTTTGAATCCCATTCTCGGGAGTTCACGGTGTTTTCAATTCGTTTGGCTATGGAAACATTAGCGCCCAGTTTGTGGATAGACGCCAATGTTATTGACTGTTGGAGTGCCATTCTGAATTATGAAGAAAGATTTAAAGAACATGGCTTTCCATCACGGCACTTTTTCCCAACCGGATGTATTGTAAGTATTTATTTCTGATTTGCTTAGTATTCTTATTTGTTTAATAAACACCCCCAAAGCAATACAAATCATAACATGATCTTGTAAATTGCATATACAGATAAAATCTATGTTTGATGGGACTTTGGCGTCTGAGGACAAAAAATTTGAAAGTTTTGAAAAGGAAATTTTAGCTCGTTTAGAGATAATGTTCTTGGCTTGGCTCTTGACGGCATTGACTTGGTATATTTTTTTTTATTATTATTTTTTGTTATAAATTGTTTTTTGTGTTTTTACTTTGGATTCATTTTATTATTTTTGTTTTTGTTAAAAGCAGGCTTTCTTTCAATATGCAATGGTGGCCACTTTTATGTCATCGTCATCGACCTTACCAAAACAAAGATCGATAACGATACTAGATAACATGGATTCGGGAGCAACATATGATTGAAATATAAAAACATGTGAACTACTTGTAAGTATTTTTTTTTGAACTTACTACTTGTAAGTATTTACTTTTACTGCAGAATCCCATGGGATTCTTTGATGAATACTTTATGATTTAAACATAATCCCATGGGATACATAATGAATCCCATGGGATTCTTTGATGAATACTTTATGATTTAAACATAATCCCATGGGATTCATACAGATTTCCATTTGAATCGCTATTGACATTTTCCCAGAATTCTAGTAATTTATGATATTTTTTTAAATAATTTTGTAGATAAAGTTGTTTTCCCGACACCTGAAGCTCTATGGTCACAAGAAACATGGTAACATTCTTAAAGCTAAACCAAAAGTACCAAAGCTAAAATGGAGAACAAAGAAAAATTTTAGTGATTGTGGTATTTTCACCATGGTACATATGGAATGTTACCATGGTGAACCTGCTACAAAATGGGATTGTGGTTGATTTCGAAGTCCTGCTGTGAAATGGATGGTTACAAGATGAGGCAGGTCGACATGTTGAGGCGACTAAGATTTAAGTTTGCTACCAAGATCTTGTTACATGAGATTAATATGCATGCTGGTAAGCTTATTGATCTAGCCAAAGAGTTTGATAAACTTCCTCGTCTAGAAAAGATGAACATAATTGTTGAAGCTATTAAGAATAGGGAAAAACGCGAAGTGATTCCAGAAAAGACTGAAAAGTTAGCCGTTGATCCAGTTGAAGCTATCAATTGTTGATCAGTTGATTGTAGAATGTTAGAAAACATGTTATTTGATGTTAGAGGAATGTTCTTTTGAAAACATGTGCATTGATGGTAGATGGTAGATCATTTTGAGAATGTTAGAATAGTTGAGAGTTTATGATGGAGTTTTTGAGAATGTTAGAACAGTTGAGAATTTATGATGGAGTTTTATAATGTTAACTGCTGTTTATATTTTATGTGAATTATACAGAATCCCATGGGATTCATTGTGAATCCCATGGGATTCATTGTGAATCCATGCAGATTATGCATACAATTTTTTAAATAGAATATAAGTATAGGATTTATTGTGAATCCCATGGGATTTATTGTGAATCCCATGGATTTCTAACTGAATCTCATGGGATTCATTGTGATCCATTCAGATTATCCACACAAGTTTTTAAACAGAATATAAATAACAAATATGTGAATTATACAGAATCCCATGGGATTTATTGTGAATCCATGCAGATTATCCACACAAGTTTTTAAACAGAATATAAATAACAAAGAAAAATAAATTTTCTTTTGGAAATCATCTAAAAAACATCTGAATATTCAATCTATATATTCAAGAAAATAATAAAAAGAACTAACAAAAAAGGAATATAAGTATTTTAATTTTTTTCAAACATCAGGTTGGTTTCCTTTCGCCTTGCCTTTGGGTTCATCGGAAAAGTTGTTTTCGTATGCAAGTTCGTCTTCTCTCCACAATGTCCACAAGGCTTCATTTGTTTCTTTTTAACTTGAAGCGCTTTTTCTCTTTCACTCTTTCGCCTTTCATTTCGCTTCGCTTCGAAATATTCCCTTTATTTCGTGCTTTTGTTGGATTGTTAACTATTTTCTTCTCAGGGTTAGAAATAGCAAAATGATCACCAATTACATCTCTTGTATTTCTTGAAGGGGGATTTGGCACCTCCGCCTCCACTTTTTTCAATGTCTTTAAATTTTCTACAAAAGCACCCATCTTCACTTTGTCTTTGCTCAACCGAAACAAACATTCATCCACCAGAAACGTTGCCTCATTTGTAAGTCTTTGAATTTCTTCATTTGTTTCACCATATCTGTTTCTTTTCCTTCTCAAATCAGGCGGTATTATATCTCTTGTCCAACGGTTCCATGAACATATTCCAAATTATCTTGTTTAAACGCTTCTTGAAATCAGTTTCATTGTATATTTCCTTACAAATCTGTAAATAAAATGATAAACACATGTAAACCACTGTCGGATTCCCAGATGAATCCCATGAGATTTAGAGAAGAATCCCATGGGATTCAGAAAAGAATCCCATGGGATTCAGAAAAGAATCCCATGGGATTCAGAAAAGAATCCCATGAGATTCAAAGAAGAATCCCATGGGATTCAGAAAGAATCCCATGAGATTCAGATAAAAACATTCAATAAATTACCTTTGCTGGAATTTTTTGGTGAATATGCCACATGCAAAGTCTATGTTTTGATTTAGTGAAAACGGCTTCAATGGCTCTTTTCATTTCCCCGTCTTGATCCGTCACCACCATCGTTGGTTCTTTAGAAAAAGCAGTCATGAATGCCTTTAGTACCCATGTGTAGGATTTAGTGTCTTCTTTTAAAAGCATTCCCGAACCAAGCGTGACACACTTTTTATGATTATCGACACCGGTAAATGGTACAAACACCATGTTGTATCTAAAAATAACATAACGTTTAGTGACAGAATAAAATGTGATTCTTGAATCCCATGAGATTCACTATGATCCATGTCTTTTTTTAATTTTACTTGCCAAGTATCTTTATGTGATTTAAAAACAATCCCATGGGATTCACAGAGAATCCAATGGGATTCTTAAGGATCCCTTGTGATTCATACAGATTACCATGTGATCCCTTGTATAATCCCATGGGATTCACATATAAATCCCATGGGATTTATAACAGAATCTTATGTGATTTTAATCAAAATAAATTATATTAAGAACAGACACTTACTTATTACACCTGAATGTTGCATCAAAAGATACTATGTCTCAAAACTCCTTAAAATTGCATTTTGCAACTTCATCGACCCAAAACATTGCGACTAACTCACTTTCTTCTACCTTATACTGAAATGTAAAGTTTGGCACATACAACTTTCTGTTTTCCATTTTATTTATAAGCATTTGTGCGTCACTTTCGGCTATGAAAATATTAATATTCGCGATGATTCTTAAAATTAGAAGATGTCCCATGTACATATTCATATCCACCTTTCATACTCGTTAACAAGTTGTGAGCCTGTGTTGCACCTATTTTGTTTGTTCTTGCTTTAACAACAAACATTTTTACTCTCGGTCATTTTTCTTTTCTTTTTTGTAAAATGTTTATACTCTTTTGGTATAAGCATATGATTGTGTTTTGCAATAAACTTAATTAGCTTGTATTTTCCGAAAGCGATATCCAATTCTAACCTTATCTGAGCTTGGCAACTTTGTTACATGTAGAGTTGTATTTCTTTTTGTTTCTCACGTGCTTAGGATCCAAATTGTCTACATTAATATGTCTCGGAGCTCCTTCTTTGTTACACATGATGTATTTGGCTTGTACAATTCAGTTTTTTAATCATTGTCTGCTTTTAATTTGAAACCCTCCCCGCTTCAAGATAGGTACTATACATATCTATAGCTTCCTCTATAGTATCATAGTATTTCCCCTCTTCTGGTACAACAATTCCTTACACATGAGGCTCCTAATATATCGATCCACCCGGTGTCTCGGTGTGTTCATATAAAGTTGGTCTTGGTGATCTCATAGAATCTGCATATAAAAAGAAAAATATTAAGGGATTAAGATTATAAAAAAAATGTGAATCCCATGGGATTTATATGTGAATCCCATGGGATTGTATGTGAATCCCATTGGATTCACTGGGAATCCCATAGGACTCACAATGAAGACCTTTATATTTTCATGTTGAATCCCATGGGATTCACATATAAATCCCATGGGATTCACATAAGATTCTGTTATAAATCCCATGAGACTCACAATGAAGACCTTTATATTTTCATGCTGAATCCCATCGGATTCACATATAAATCCCATGGGATTCACATATAAATCCCATGGGATTCACATAAGATTCACATATAAATCACTTGAATCCCATGGGATTTGCTTTTTTCAAAAAGAATTGAATCTAATAACATGTAAACCACTGGAATCCCATGGGATTTTGCATTTTTCCAACAACAATTGAATCTAAAAACATATAAACCACTGGAATCCCATGGGATTTGGCATTTTTACAACAACAATTGAATCTAATCACATGTAAACCACTGGAATCCCATGGGATTTAGCATTTTTACAACAAGAATTGAATCTAAAAACATGTAAACACTGGAATCCCATAAGATTTTGCATTTTTACAACAAGAATTGAATCTAAAAACATGTAAACACTGGAATCCCATGGGATTTAGCATTTTTACAACAAGAATTGAATCTAAAAACATGTAAACACTGGAATCCCATGGGATTTGGCATTTTTACAACAACAATTGAATCTAAAAACATGTAAACAGTGGAATCCCATGAGATTTAGCATTTTTACAACAACAATTGAATCTAAAAACATGTAAACACTGGAATCCCATGGGATTTAGCATTTTTACAGCAAGAATTGAATCAAGGAATTTACCAGTGGTTTCATTCACAGCATCATCTTTATCTTGACTTTCATCTACTGGAACTTCAATTAAATCGGTTTATATATCTTGGCATTATTTCCGGTTAATCGGTGGTGGTTCAATGGTGATTTGTACAGTTTGATGTGATGGTGACGGTTTTAATATATTTGATTCCGGCGGTGGTTTCTATTATTCCGGTTTGATTCAATGAATCCGGCGGCGGCGGTGGTGGTTCAATGGTGGTTTGATTCGTACGGTTTGATGGTGGTTTCAATGAATCCGGCGGCGGCTTCAATGAATCCGGTGGTGGTTTCATTATTCCGGCGTTGTTTCAATGAATTATGGCGTGGTTTCAATGAATCCGGCGAGAGGATGGAGATGAGATCTGGATTTGGGTTTTTTTGATGAAAGAGAAAGTGGTCCACGTTAAATGAGAGGATTTGGGGGTTTTTTTTGCTTTTATTGTAACATGTGATTTTACTAATATGCCCCTCCTTGTTATTTTTAGATGGAATGTGGACCATTGGATGAAAGAAGATTGAATGGTTGAGATCTTCTCATTTGTTCTTTGGATAACATTGGTTTTGCATGGATCTCATCTCTTGGTGTTAATTAATTCTTGATAATTATATGTAGAGAAAAGTTGAATGTGAAACATATTTTATCTAAAGATCAAATCATTTGATCTCAACCATCCATCCAATTTGAATTTAATGGTTTAGATTAATTGATATTATAATTTAATTATTTACTAAAGGGCCTTTTGGTAATTATATGATATTTCCTCACTTTCCACCTCTTTAATATAAAAACTCACTTTTCACATTTTTAAAACTCACTTTTAACAACATATAACCTCACTTTCCACCTCTTGCAAACGGTAAATCTTCATACTACGAAAAATACACTATCGCGACGAGAATTAAATCATCTTTTTATAGATATGCACTTTTATATACTTTCGACGAACTTTTTTTTCAAAATTTCCGTCCAGAAAAATCCCACGGATTAGTAAAAAATCCCATGGAATTAGTAAAAGATGATTTTTTTTCAAAATTTCCGTCCGAGAAAAATCCACGGGATTAGTAAAAGATGAACTTTTTTTTTCAAATTTCCGTCAGAAAAATCCCAGGATTAGTAAAAAGTCCCACGAGATTAAGTAAAGTCCCACGAGATTCATAAAAAAAATCTCACGGGATTAAGTAAAAATTCACTTGTGATTTGTTATTTTTTTTAAAATGCGATAAGAGATGAATTCAGGCAATTAGATCAACTAAAAGATTCACAACTACACTAAGATCAAACATAATATAAGTAACAAACATTATATATTCAAAGTAAACAAGATATATTAAAAGTGAACAAGAATTTTTTCATAACATTACACAACAAAATATAAAGTTCGTCTTTTTACGAATCCCATGGGATTGTTTTACAAATCACAAGTGAATTTTTTATGAATCTAGTGGGATTTTTTTACGAATCCCGTGGGATTTCCTGGACGGAAATTTTGAAAAAAAAAAGTTCGTCTTTTTACGAATCCCGTAAGATTTCTTTACGAATCCCGTGGGATTTTTCTGGACGAAAATTTTGAAAAAAAAGGTTCCAGCGATGGTGTATTTTTCGTAGCTTGAAGATTTACCGTTTGCAAGATATGTTGCTTTTTAAAAAAAGGTGGAAAGTGAATTTTTTATATTAAATGAGCTAAAATGCCAATTTTGCCCTCTCTTTGTTACTTTTGGCTTCATTTCAGTCATTAGATGAAAGGTGGATGAATTGTTGAGATTGACTTATTTGTTCTTTAAATAATACATGTTGTGCAAGGATCTCACCTCATTATATGTATGTGTTACTTTGGAGTAGCAAACAAGAATGAAATATTTTAGTAATCTACTAATTTATCGTGATCTTTATTTAATTTTTAAATCTTGCATGGGACCAGGGTGATCCCACCATTCTTCACCTTTTGGAGAATTTTTAAATCTTTATTTTTTTAAGAGCAGAGTGTTACGTAAACTATGACATTTTCATTCAATTGCAATACAAGACGGATATGCTTGAAGGAGATCTTCATACAATAAGAACGTTTGGTCTATTATGGTATTCATAGTTTGAAGTTTAAACCTTACATCTTAAAGATCTCTCGTGTCATAGACCTTGTTATTAGAAAAGAAAAATAATCTTATTGAAATATATTTACAATTAGTCAAACAAAATTGCTGTTATTTATTCTAGAACTAGAATGGGAGCATTTTTCCAATTCCGTTAACATTTCCAAACAACCCAAAGACATCTTGCCTATATGGTAGAAACGATTTCTTTTTAACGATTTCATTTTCCGCTCGTTTTTGAACATAAAACATTTCGTGAACTGGAGTTTGCGCTTTCAACCGGCTCCCATATTTTGAAACCTCACCCAAATTCCTCGGTTTAGGACTGTCCACCTTCTTAGGGGTTAACAAAACCATAGGGCGATCCTTAACGTCGCTATTGCTCCGCTTGAGCAAATAGCGAATACTCCATCTTTTCGATCCGGATCCTGTTGAGCTACTTTTCTTAGATTTTGTTATACTAGGTGACGATGATCCTCTTTCCGCCATTGGTCTCCAAACACAATATGTTCCGGAAGGTATATTTTGCAATTCATCATCAGAGTCAGCTTCTTCTGACTCTGACGATGAATATGAAGAAGATACATTTTGTTCATCAATGAATAGTTTCCGTAACGGACTATTAACTGAAACAGATATATCAATAATCTTATCATCTTTAGGTTTAACTTCACCATCTTGACCGCGGTTGAAAATAGGAAAAGCAGTCAAATCTCGTGCATAGACATCTCTAAAAGAATCTTCACCATCTTCGTTTAAAACGAATGAAAATTCAAACTCGTCTTTATCAAAGTGTTCTTCACGGATAACTTTGGCGACAGCTTTGGATGTTAAGCTATCGGAAAGGTAACAGCTGAAGCTTGGACTTAATCCAGAATCTTCGATTTTCTGTTGTGATTGCATTTCAATTGATGAATTTCAGTAAGTTTGATGTTCTTTTTTCTTTTGTATAATCGAAGGAGGACAGGTGATGGTATAACAAATTTGCAATCAATAAAGAAATTAGCCCAACAAGAGAAGAGAGATGAGGCTCACTTTGGGCCTGATGATGGTATAACAAATTTGCAAGGGGTAAAAGGAGATTCGTTGACCCAACAAAAAAATAAAAAAGGAGATGGTAACATTAGTAGCACAGGTGTCGAAGATGTCAGGGCATTGGAAGATGCACTTATTGAAAGTAATGAAAACAATAAGGAGAAGGATAACGAAAAAATTAGCAATCAAAATGACAACATCGATAAAGATAGATTCATCAAAAAACGGAAAGTCTCGTCGGGCGGCACGTATGAGAGGTGCTCGTTTGATCTTGGGATGGGGTCGAGTAAAGAACAGAGTGAAGGAGGGGGGAAAACGAGTAGAAGCAGAGGTAAATTAGCTAGATCAGTGAAGAGACAGAAGAGAAGACGCTCGAGTAACAATGGCGACGGAAGCAAAAGTAACCAAGAAGGACCATCCATGGCATATAAGGTACATACATCGGTCTCTGACTTAAGGAATGACAGTAATAATAACAAACACGGTGTTGACAAATCTGATAAAAACCCAACATGTTCAATCAATATGGAAAGAGTTAAAGTCATTGGAGAACAAATTGGTATCATATGGGAAACTAGAAAAGTGGGACATGAGGAAAGCGTGAATGGAGCAGGAAATGTGAATGTGTAGTTCAGTTGTGGGTCTTAATTCGCTTAGTTCAATGTTTACTATGAAAGTTATATCTATTAATATTCGTGGGGTGGGTTCGGATGACAAAAAAGGGTGGGTTAAAGCTATTCGACATAAGGAGAAGCCAGATATGATTGCCTTACAGGAAACTAAGAGTAGCATGCTTGATGAGTGGTGGATGGAGGACATATGGGGTAGTAGGAACTTCGGATATGTACAAAAGGAAGCTAGTGGTAGGTCGGGTGGATTGTTATTAGTTTGGGATAATAATATATTTACATGTAAGCAAGCAGTTGGAGATGAAAGATTCATTGCAGTAAAGGGAGAATGGAAGGGTATTGGTGGTGATATATTCTTCGTATGTATCTATGGGCCTCATGTGGGTCAACAGAAAACGTCTTTGTGGAACAGATTATTAAATTTGATGAACGGTGGGAATGATTCATGGTGTTTGTTTGGTGATTTTAATGAAGTTAGATGCGAAGATGACAGGAAAAATACACAATTCCAGGAAAAGGATGCGGATGAGTTTAATGAATTTATAAATTTAGCTCGTCTGGTGGAAATCCCGATGGGTGGTAGACGGTTCACAAGAATAAGTGATGACGGATTGAAGTTTAGTAAGCTGGACAGGTTCTTGGTTTCAGGCGTTAAAAATAAATGGAGTAATCTAGCGGTGATTGCATTAGACCGTAAGTTATCAGATCATTGTCCTATTTTATTGAAGGATATGGAAATCGATTTCGGACCGAAACCGTTTGGCGTTGACGTTGGCTTGAGGAAGCGACATAACTTCGGTGGTTTCGATGCATGGAATAAAGAGGTTAAAGGATCACGTCCCGATTGTAAGTTTAGGATAAACTCAAAATGTCAAGATCGCGCTAAAAGAATGGAGTAAAAGGAGGTTTGGGGCTATGGGCGAGGTGTATTGAGAACTATAAGAAGAAAGCCATGGAGTGGGAGATGGAAGCCGAAGTGCGTAATTTAGATGACAGGGAAGTGAAGGAGTGGTTAGAAACTAGACGTACGTGGATTGAAAAAGATAGAGAAAAGTGTTGTATGTTAAAGCAAAAGGCTAGAGTGAAGTGGGATGTAGATGGAGACGAGAATTCCAAATTTTTTCATACAATGATAAAAAGAAGGAATAACAAAAATAATATACGTGGTTTAATGGTGGATGGTAATTGGTGTGAAGATCCGGAGAAGATCAAAGATGAAATATATCTGTACTATAAATTGATATTCACATAATGCAACAAGTTAAGACCATATTTTAGATGTGAACAAGTGGCTAAGCTTTTGGATAGTCACGCTATGTCACTGGAAGTTGTGATTGAAGAAAAGGAGATTCGGGGCTAATTTGGGATTGTGGAGCGATAAGGCCCCGGTCCGGATGGCTTTAATTTTAAATATATTAAAAAGTTTTGGGAAATAATCAAGTGTGATTTAGTTGGGGCTGTGCGGTGGTTTTGGGAAAAGATGGAAGTGTCAAGAGGGTGTAATGCATCGTTTGTGACACTTATTCCTAAGGTTCGATCCCATTGGGCTTAAAGACTTCCGTCCCATTAGCTTAATTGGATGTTATTATAAAATCGTATCAAAGATTCTAGCGAAAAGGGTTAAAAAGATCATCGGGAATGTGGTGGGTGAGGTTCAAAATGCTTTTATTGAAGGTAGGTCTATATTGGATGGTATACTCATTGCTAATGAAACGGTGGAATTTTTGAAGAGGAAAAAGAGCAAAGGTTTGATATTTAAGGTAGACTTTGAAAAAGCATATGATAGTATTAACGGAGGTTTTGATTGATATTATGAAAAGAATGAACTTTGGAAACAAGTGGTGTACATGGGTCGAGACATGCTTGAGATCATCATCTATGTCCATTTTGGTAAATGGGTCTCCGACAAAAGAGTTTGGTTTGGAGAGGGAGGAGGCAAGGAGATCCGTTATCTCCATTCTTATTTATTATAGCGGCAGAAGGATTAAACGCAATTGTCAAAGAAGCGGTTGCCAAAGGTATATTTAAAGGGATTACGGTGGGTAAGGATGACATATGTATATCACATCTTCAATATCTGATGACACGGTATTTTTTGGTGAATGGGATAAGGAAAACGCACAAAATCTGATGTGTATTTTAAAATGTTTTGAGGAAGTGTCGGGTTTAAAAATAAATCTAAATAAAAGTAAATTGTACGTGTAGCGTTACATTGGGTGAGTTGGAGATTATGGCTCGTTACATGGGATGTAGTGTTGGAGAATTTCCATTTGTTTATTTGGGGCTTCCTATTGGGTCGAGTATGAGACGGGTAAATACTTGGAGGCCGGTGGTAGAAAATTTCAAAAGAAGATTAACCGAATGGAGAGCTAAAACGATGTCCTTTGGTGGAAGATTGACGTTGATTAAATCGGTCCTTGGTAGTTTACCGTTGTATTATTTCTCGATGTTCCATGTGCCTTCGTGTGTGATAAAACAACTTGAGAGTGTAAGGAAAGATTTTTTTTGGGGTGGGGTGGGTGAAAGTAATAAAATATCATGGGTAAAATGGGATACTATTCTCTCTTCTTATGGGGTGGGTGGGTTAAATATTGGGTCTTTAAGGGCAAAAATTGGGCTTTATTGGGTAAATGGTGGTGGAGATTTTGGGTGGAGGGGGACGTGTTATGGGTAAAGGTGATTAGGAGTATTTATGGTATGGACGGGGGGTTAGGGACTTTAGAGGCACTTAGAGGTAGTAGGGGGGGTGTGGAACGACATAATAAAGGCCGGTTTTGATATAAATAAAGTGGGGGTAGGATTCACTTCATCAATTGTAAAAGAAAGGGGTGTGGGAATATACGCTTTTGGTTGGATAGATGGATAGATAATCGGAGGTTATGTGATAGATTTCCTAGGTTATATCACTTAGATAGGAGAAAGGAGGCAAAGGTAGCGGAAATGTGTATTTGGGTTGATGACAGGTGGTCTTGGGTTTGGGATTGGGTAAGAGAACCAAGAGGTAGAGGTTGTAGCGAGTTGGAGGATTTGGTAGGTATTTTAAGTTCTATCACGTTGTCTCATGATTGTAGGGATCATTGGAGATGGGCACTCAACGAGGATGGAAAGTTTGCGGTTAAAGATCTTGCAAGATTGGTGGATGAGATATGGCTTCAAGCAGATAGATCGGGTCACGAAACCATGTGGAATAAACTTGCTCCAAAGAAGGTTAACATATTTGTATGGCGTGTTTTGAAAGGTAGGCTCGGTTAAGTAACGAGTTAGATAAAAGAGGTATTGACTTGAACACACTTTTATGTCCTTGTTGTGATGATAATGTGGAAACAATTGATCATTCCTTGTTATTATGCAATATGGCATGGAGCGTTTGGTTAAAAAATTTTGAATGGTGGAAAGGTGGGAATTTAGATGTGTTTACAATAGGCGATTTATTAAAACATGATGGCTTTAATTCACAATCAGTAGAGAATAAAAAGTGGTGGCAAGTGGTGGTGTGGGTACCGGTTATTTCATTTGGAAAGAACGTAACAATCGGTCTTTAGTAATAAAGTAGCAAGTTTAAAACAAGATAGTTCAAGATATTCAACTGAAGAGTTTCGGTGGATCTCGCGACGGCAAAAAAAGGGTCATGGTCTTGGGAAAAATGGTTACATGATCCTAACACAGGCAAAGTCTATGCTTTGGTGTAATATATTCAAGACCGGAGGTTTTGGAGGAGATTGATACTGATACAGGCGTGTTTGTTTCACTTGGTGTGTTTGTGTGGCCACTCATATGGTGGTTTTTTTAATTTGTAAGTTTCTCTTTTGTATATGTTTTTTCCAGGGGCTCGCTATTTTAATCGGCTTGT
This sequence comes from Chrysanthemum makinoi, assembly GCA_910596185.1. NCBI lineage: Eukaryota > Viridiplantae > Streptophyta > Magnoliopsida > Asterales > Asteraceae > Chrysanthemum > Chrysanthemum makinoi. The sequence continues at coordinate 133,096,984 of OU343219.1, forward strand.
TGATGTAGCGGGTTGCCTTTGTTTGTATCTTGGTTTGTTTTGCTAGTAATATATCATCTGCCTTTCGAAAAAAAAAAGGAGGACGAGCTGTGAAGTTAATGAATGAAGGAGAGTCTGGTAGCACAGTGTATTTATAGTGTGTTTTCTAATCTAAGTTTTAATAAGTAAATTAGCATGGCTGAGGTAATCCTTTATGTCATTAATAAAATAGTATAGCAGAGTATTAGTAATTTATTATTGTTCTTTCTTGCATAGCACTCACAAAGTGTTTTTTACTAGTGTTGCTTAATGTAAATATTTATTTCATATAATAAATAGGGACCCTAATAAATAATAGTTTTTTTACGTCAGATAGTTTTCTAGTTAGATTCAGCACTTTGCAAGATACTTCCTGGACACCAACTCCAAGCTTTATCGTGATGTCAGTCAAATACTGGAAAATTGTTGTCTCGTATCAAAGAAAAAAGTAACACAAGAACTTTTCATATGTTTCTCGTACACTTTATAGTGTAAACAAAAATGGCGTCCGTTGACACCTTTTTGTGTTGATAAAAAAAAAAGTTTATCAATAAACACCAAAATCATGATGTTAAATAAATAAATAAATAATAAAAAACCTCAAAATTATAAACTTTTGCTACTTACTTTTCAAAAAGTTTCACTAAAAAAATTGAATTCTAGTGACAAACCTGTGTCGATGTTTTTTTTTTTTTTTTTTTTTTATAGTAAAGTACTAACAAAAGTTTAAAGAACAGACTTGGTAATACAAAAAGATTCTTGTAAACAAAGTTTATTAATAAACTAATTAAATTTCAGTTTGTGACAATCACCAAGGAAGATAAATCCACATCTTCGCTAGTCTGGCTTCAAATCCGTGGAAGGAGATTGTTCGTAAGTCGATGATAAATGAGTTGCATTTCAGCAATACTATAGGGAGATAGAATTTCGAATGGCACGACACTGGGGAAAAGTCACATTTTTATGAAACGATTGTACCTTCAACTTCAAGAGACCGCATGCCGATATGAGCATTCGGAAAACTTCGTTTTTGTGGCTCAAAAGTCAAAAGTCTTGAAAAAATGCAGCTATTGATTGGTTCATTACATAGTTATATATCAACCATCCCCTTTTGTGTATCTGTAATCATTTCTAGCTCTTCATTGATTTTAATGAAAGTGCGGTGTTAGAAAAAAACAATCAATGATTAAGAAAAATAACAACGTAGTATACACATCAAACTTGTCAAATGATAACAAATACAAGATACAATGGAACATGCATGAACGCGATTATTGCATATAATATACCAAATAATGTATGTTTCATTTTACTAAAATCATTTAAACTATTGTTGAACATATTTTAGGTGATAGACACTGACATTTTACGTACAATCTTAGGCCAGTGACAGTGGTCGATCGAGATGCATGGGTCGACCGATTCTAAAGTCGGTCGAGCCCAATGTGGCATTTTAAAGAAAAATCGGTCGGCCGAGCTTGTTTAGGGAAATATGGGTCACAAATGTGACCGATTTGCCAAACAAAGTTATTACCGTTTCATATTTAAAAAAACTTTTTAAAAACAATTCAAAAAAAGTTACCGTTTGTATTAAAAAAAAAAGAAAAAAAAAAAAAAACAAACAAACAAATTTTACTACTTTACAATCTTATAAATACCAACCTCAAACACACAATTCAAACAACTTCTCATCCATATTTATCATGTCAAAAAAAAAAAAAAAAAAAAAAAAAAAAAAAAAAAAAACTCCCACATCAAAAAACCGACGATCCCGACTACCCCAAATTACACCGAATTTGAATTCACATCGGATTCAAATTTTGAATTAACCGGCATAACACCACAACAAAATCGGGGTCTTCGCTTTCGTGCTCCCACTTTTGAATATCCAACACGACTACCACAACCGAATCAAAGTCAAAACCCATTTTATATTAATCGTCAATTTGTCCCATCGCAACGTCCTAATATGGACTATCACCAAGAACCAAGTGGGTCATCGTATTATCCTAACATGGATTTCTCGCTGTCTTCCCAATCGTATCAAATGTATTCCCCGATTCATAGTGCTAATCTTGATATGGATTTTGAGGATTATATGGCAGACTATCCTACTCAACAATACTCGACTCAAAACTATCCGAGTCAATATGCTTCGATGGGGCAAGGTTCGGGTCACGGTTCGTACCACGGTTCCATGCCTGTTGAAGACGATGACGATGTCGAAGAGACGTCACCCGTCAAACCAAAGAAGCCTTCGAGATGTGCTACAAAGGTGAAGGACAAATGTAAAAAAGCCGAACCAACCAATAAGAACGAACTATAGACAAAGGCGGAAAAGATCGCGCTTTGTAGAGCTTGGGTTTATGTGTCGGAAAATTCCGAGAGAGGAAATGCTATCATCAGGAAGAGGTTTTGGGAGGAGGTGATAGAGTACTTTGAAATGAAAACTGGTTCACTAAGAACATACGACTCGATCACGACCAAATGGACGAATATGATTTGTAGTAGGGTTGGGAATTTTTGTGGTATTATGGATAATATCAAGGCTAATCATGGAAGTGGTGAGAGTGATGCAGACGATAAAGAAAAAGCTCTAAGAGAATACCGTGTGATTAAAGGTCATGATTTTATATTGGAAGATTGTTGGAAAATTTTGAGGAATATTGATGCTTGAAAGAATATTGAGATGTCTGCTTTCAGAACGAATAGTCGGACAAAATCAAAGCGTTCTACAACTACCTCGGGGTCAACACAAGGTCTTTTGAATTTTCAATACGTGGATGATTCTGATGATGAGGAACAGACTAGAGAATCATGACGAGAAGGTCGTGACGCAGCAAGGAAGAAATCATCCTCCTCCTCTCGTGATCCACCAAAATCATTTGTTAGTTCGTTAGCCAAAACCTTTTTCAAATTCAAGCCGTCAAAACTGGAAAAAAAAATAAGGGTATGGAAGAGGCATACATAAAGTTGAGGGAAAAAGAGTTGGGGATGAAAAGAGAGAAAATTAAGCTCCAAAAACAGCAAATAGCATAAATGGCCCAATCAACCCGGCAACAAGACTTAATTTTCTACAATACACCAATCGACCCAAATTTGCCCTCATGACAACTACAAGAACTGATGGATATTAAGGCTTCAATCAAGGCACGCTACCACTTAGATTATTAGTTTAAATTTTTAATTCGTATTGTAATTTTTTTATTTTTAATGAATAATTTTAAATTTATTATTTAAAATGTTTGAATTAAAAAAAATAACTCGGTCACCGATTGTGGCAATTTGGTCGTGTCTTATCATCGGAGTGAAAAAACTGATGTGCCAGAGAGAATTCAGTCACCGACTGTGTCCAGCCTTAAAGATTAAAAAAGTAATAAATCAGTTGCAGATATGAATTATCATCCAATTAAGTTAACTAACTTGTATAAATCAATCTTATATATGCACGCGCGTTGAACTATTAATAGCCTATTAACTTGTAGTATCGCATCTCAATTAATTATATATAAAAACAGAAAATTCAAATATATAACGAGTTTCACTAAGAGCATTATGTGTCGTGACTAACCTTCATCTCTTCATCACCGCCATACCACCTCCACATCACTATAACAAACCTCCACAACTAACCCCCCCCCACCAACAAACCTCAACTTACTCATTTGAGACCCATCACTTACAACTTTATTTTTTTTATTCAAATTTTCAAATAAACTAAATTCATTTAATTAAAAATAAACATTATACAACACAATAAAAAATATACGAAACGTAAAATATACGGTAAAAAAACATTATTAATTTTAACTTTTGAATTAAAAAAAAATCAAATCACTTTTTTTTAAACAGTACAGTTTGAGCAGGATTATTTAAATTCAGATTCAAAATCAAAATCAAAATCAAAATCATACTGCCTATATATACAATTCTACCAGAAGTTGAAGTTTCACACAACTCACACACAAAAATATCTCGCAAAGATTTCTCTCAACAATTCTCAAGTCCACCACAACTGCCAGAAACTACAACACAATTCCCAAGTCCACCACAACTGCTCGAAACTACCTTTCCACAAGAATTTGAAGTTTATTCAACTCTACCGGAAAATGTATTTCTGGTTTTCCAATCGGAAAATGTATTTGTAAACACTCCTCCTCCTAACAATCCACCTGTTAACACTCCACAGGTGGACCTCCAAAACAATCTGTTTGGGTTTAGTGAGGCTTATCTTCATGAACTTGAACAGGACGAGGAAAATCTTAGAGATTAGAGAAAACGAGCAGCCTGCGAGGAAGCTGCGCTTTAACAGAAGCCGGGAAGTGATTATCTTAGGCGTAACTGGTCCGACATCATGTTAGGAAAGTATTATGATGGTGAGTTTAGATCCTCTTCGGTGACGGGGTTACAACTCGATAATTAAGTATTCTTAATTCGTATTTTCAATTAGTTTGGTGGTAGTTTTTATTAAGCGTATTATGTATTTCTTTGTTTTCACTTTAATTTTCAATTAATTTAGTATTTTAACTTAAATGTTCAATGTAATTTGTGTGTTTAATTTTAGGGCAAATGACAAAAAAATGCATCGAACTTGACACTTTTTATGATTGTGTGTAGCCAACTATTTTTTTTCTTATTGTGTGTACCGAACTTTCAAAATTCGATCATTATGTGTATTTTGTGACTATTCTGCCATGTAAAATGACCATTTTACCTTTTGAAATTTGAAAAAAGTAAGGGTAAAATAGTCACAAAATACACAATAATCAATTTTGAAAGTTCAAGACACACAATAAAAAAATAGTTGGCTACAAACAATCATAAAAGTGTCGTTCGAGGTCGATTTTTCATTATTTACTTAATTTTATGTTTGCATTTTTTTTTACATATCATTTTTAAACAAAATACATTTCATCTTCATCTTCCATGTGATAAACTACAACAAAATACATTTCATCTTCATGTTAAAAACGTATACCTCATCCAACCTGTTGTCATGCAGACGAAGAGGTGACTGACGGCGAGCCACCGCACGCTAGGGCGGTGTCACGGCGAGGAAGGCGAAGTGCCACATGGGCACGGCGAGGTCCACGCGGCAAAGAAGAAAAAAACTCGGTCAAGTAATTTTTCTGTCAAACGATATGATCATAAAATCAATGAAAATATTGGATGCTTCATTATGATTAAGAAAACTTAATAAAGGAGAGTTGACATTCTAGAAGGGTATAACCAGCACATCCACGAGGCGAGTTGTGTAGGAAGCAAACCTTTTTTATACGAGGCATTTCACTTTCACTATTCCATATATTAATCCATATATGTATCAGGTAGAACGAATCTAATTCATATCTTATTCTGTTAAGTATAGAAAATGTTTAATAGGGCATTTTTAAAATTAAGTAGTTTGAAGTAATGTCTAAATTAGTCATTTATTAATAAGAAGAGGTTTTTGTGGTTCACCTAGTATTTGATCCGGATAGTTGAACAATTTTGGGGTTTGGATGCACAAAGCGTTTGATCTCTGACTCAACTAACAAACATTGTCAAGTTCAAGTACAAAGATGAGATTCACACATTGAAGGAATGCAATTCGACCCAGTAAAAAACTTAATCTGCTTGAATTCTTATTAAGGCTTCATTGATATATAACATCTACAAAACTGAGCTCTAGTTCAGCTTTCTTAATCTAGCTCCCATGAGGCCATGACTAGTTTCAAACTTCTCCAGCTGAGTACATATATCTTTCTCAGGATGAATGAAAATTTGTATTGCTAAACGTTTCAAGGTAGTAAATCAAGTTCGTGTTTAGTTATGTGACTAAATTAAACTCATTCGCAAAATCAACTATGACATGCTCATAGCTAATTAAAGTACCATACAATATCCTCAAAAGTCTCTTGTATATTATATCATGCATTGAAACATATTTACAGTTCATTAAACAAAATTGCTTATACAAATTTACAAATTCTAGAAGGGTAGCATTTTCCCCATCCCATTAACATTTCCAAACAACCCAACTAGATTTTGCCTATACGGTAGAAACGATTTTCTCCTAACAATTTCATTTTCGGCTCGTCTTTGAACATAAAATGTTTCATGAACCGGACTCAGCCCCTTCAAACGGCTCACGGTTCTTGTAACCTCAACAAAATTCCGTTTCTGCTTAGAGCTTACCAATACCATTGACTCCTTGCCTTCGCTATTGCAACGCCTGAGCAAATAGCGGAAACTCCACCTTTTCGACCCAGATCCAGTTGAACTACTTTTTTTACATTTTGTCATTGCAGGTGAAGATGATCCACTTTCAGCCTTTGGCCTCCATACACAAAATGATCCTGAAGGTATATTTTCTAATTCATTGTCAGAGTCAGCTTCTTCTGACTCTGACGATGAAGACAAAAATTCTTCATCAATGAATAGTTTACGTAACGGACTAGTAATTGAAACAGATACATCAATCTTCTCATCCTTTGATTTAACCTCATGATCTGGATCGCGTTTGAAAACAGGAAAAACTGGCCAACTTCGTGAATCCATATCATTATGAGAAACTTCTTCGAATGAAAAATCAAATTCGTCTTCACTGACAACGCCAGATTCGTTAAATTGTTCAGCCAGTTGTTCTTCCATCACCTTGGCGACTGCCTTAGATGTTAAGCTATCGGAAGAGTAACAGCTGAAGCTTGGACTTACTCCAGAATCTTCGATTTCTAGTTGTGATTGCATTTTATTGAATTTGAATAAGTTTGATGATTTTTGTATAATTGAATGAGAACAGGTTGATGAATGAATGAGAGTTTGGTAGCAAAGGTATTTAGAGAGCTAGGTGTGGCAACAAGGTATAAGTTCGTCGTCGCGCCACCTCAGCGCCACATCAGCATCTCATTTTCCCACAACTAACCACAACAAACCCCCTCCTCACTCATAACAAACCTCAACCTCTTCATTTGGGCCCCACCATTACCACTTTATTTTTTTTATTCAATTTTCATTTCCAAATAAACTAAATAAATTCATTTCATTCAAATTAAAAATACAATACATAAAAAAACAACACTTACTAATAAAAACGATACAAAAAAAAAACGACACGGGTAAAAAAAAATACAACACACGGGTAAAAAAAAATACAACACACGGGTAAAAAAAAACGACACGGGTAAAAAAAAATACAACACACGAGTAAAAAATACTACTCGTCCATGATTTGATGATATTTCTTGACTAGACGTTCCTTCCTCTTGCGGATGATTTACGCTTTCACCGGGTCGGGATTGGTACTCGGATATATCATGAGAAAATCCATCTCGATCTTCTCTTGCCACGTTTTTTCCTTCTCCCGCCTCGCCTAGTAACAAGCCCTTTGAGCATCGGCTTTTTGAGCATATATTTCGGATATATGTCCCGAAAAACTACTCGTTTGACTTCCACCGAGCTTGCGGCTTGGCGTTGAAGTCGACTTCTTCTTTCGACGCTCGTTTGCATACATCTCTTTCGGGCGAGGTCGTTTGTCCGGCCCGAATATATCCTCGAGACATGTAACGTCAATAGGATCTTCGGCATCCCACTTGGGATAATTTTTCAAAACAGCCCAACATTTTTCATACAAAAATTCCCTCCCACCAAACGATGCATAAAGTTAACTTTGGCATTCTCGACATGATCTTGGTCATTTTCACCACTTCGACGCTGAAGATGTTTGTAAATAGCGTTGAACTTCTGGCAATCACCGTTAATCCTTGTCCATTTACCGGTTATCATGTTCTTGCCACGGCGGTTATCGGTTGTCTTAGAATTGAACATTTCGAGAATGTCGTTCCAAAACCACTCCTCTGGACGGTCATTGCCCATATCTTTATCTTGGGAAATTTCTATCCAACAACTGCGCAAAGTAACATTTCTTCAGACTTGGTCCACTTCCTCCCCGTCCACTTGTGCTATGACTTCAACATCTTCGTCATCGTCCCTGTCCAAATCTACTGCAGCTTTTTGCCTTGACTTTTTGCCCTGTCTTTTGCTGGTTCACGTGCTTTTGGAACTTTGAATTGTGAACCGGTCGGTTGTGATTCCATTTGGGGCAATTGTGGAGACTGTGACGGGTTAAAAAACTGTCGAGATTGTGACGGGTTAAAAAACTGCGGTGATGGAAATCGGTTGGGGTAACTTGCGAAACCTTGTTGAAACCGATATTGTTGGTTAAGAAAGATTTCTTGTGGAGACGGGTTGGAATTGGTCGAAGAAGGGGTAGACGGGTTTGAAAAACCCCCGTATTGTTGTGCGTTTGAGTTAAGTAGATTTGTCAAGTATCCTCCGTCATGTGGGTTTTGAGACATTGTGTAAAATGATATTGTTGGTTAAGAAAGATTTGTTATGTATTTTGGGTTTGAAGATGTGTAAAATGAAGATGATGATAGTTTATATAGGAGTGGTGGGTTTTAAAAAAAAAAATTAATTTAAAAAAAAAAGTTAACGTTTGAAAATGTTTACGTTATAAAACGTAAACTTATGCTTTGTCGACGAATCACTCGTCGTCCCCACGATTTGTTAGCCAACGGCGCAGCCACAACGGCTTCGGTGTGGCGGCGCCCGGCCGGCCACGTAGGCGACGGCGAGCCACAACGCCCCCACACCGTCCACTCTTATAGTGTTCTTTATTTTCTTAATTTGAATAATTATTCTAACATGGCTGAGGTAATCCTTTACGTCATTTGTAAAATATACTCCGTAACAGATTATTAAAATTGTTCTTTCCTTGCATGACACATATACGGAGTATGTAGATCGATCGAGTGATTTCTAGTTAATTCATATGTAGCCCGTTCTTTTCTTGCATAACACTCACAAAGTTTTGCTAGTTCAATTTATGCTTCAAATTTTTGGAAGTACAAAAGAAGACTAAAATTATTTGCTGGTCCGGTACCTGGTAGTGGTAAGGTGTTCACATTGTCTAATTAGAGACTAATAAGGTATCTAGATTCAAGCCTAATAAGTATAACATATGTCTACACATGTATTCTACAATATATATTTTACTATAAATTATTCAATTCAAATAAGTATATTGTCATATATTCTTTAATATTAATATAAAAAAGCTTGTGTCTCAATGATACCTCATATTGTGTGAGAATGTCCTCAACTAAATGGTTGTAGGTTCAAATCTTGCTTAGAACATGTAAAATATATTTTTAGTGTAAAATTTAGTGAGATAATTAAAATTGTAGTTCAAATTAAAAAAAAAAAAAAAAAAAAAGTATTTTTGTGAGGAATGCACACAAAATCTCCTTGGAAGATTACTGCAAAGGTTATGTTATACCTACCTCTAGGGGTGTCATTCGGGCTGACCCGACCCGAACCCGACCCGACCCGAACCCGACCCGAGCCAATTCGGGTCGGGTCAATCGGGTTCAAAATATATTCGTCAATCGGGTCAACCCGAATTGACGAAGTTTTAAACAAGGTCGGGTTGGGTATGTTTTTAGCCTTAACCCGACCGAACCCGACCAACCGACTAACCGGTTCAACTACACTTTTACAATATAAAATACTCGGGTTGACCCCGAACCCGAATTGACCCGACCGATTGACCCGACCGAGTTGACCCGAACCGAATTGACCCGACCGAGTTGACCGAGTTTTAAACAAGGTCGGGTTGGTATGTTTTTATGGCTTGACCCGAGTTGACCCGACCCGAGTTGACCCGAACCCGGCCGGGTCAACCCGAATAACACCCCTACCTACCTCTAACCCACCTTAAAAGAGGAGTAAAGATTAAATAATAATAATAATAATAATAATAATAATAATAATAATAATCTCTTAGTTTACAGTACAACACAGTTTTTTTATCAGTTTACGTTTCGTGTTTTCTGTCAGCTTTAAGTTTTTGACTTATTAAACTTTATATTTTTTGTTTCGTACTTTCAGTTTAATAGTTTTTTGATATAAACAAAATTATAAAAAAAAAAAAAAATTAAATAAAAAGGAAAAAAGAGGAGGTACAACCGGCTTTTTTGGGGTTACTGTCCCTTAGAGGGTAAGGTGTGGTAACGAGAGGCACCTCGCCAAACCTACGTGGCTCTCGCCACCACACGAGGACCATTCACCACCCTTCGTTATTAGGCTACTCGCTCTTTGTCTGTGTGACGAGAAGAAATGCGTACTTTTTTTTGCAGGAAACGTTATCAAACGTGATAGAATCTAGTAACGTGATAGATTTTGAGATCGTTTAAGAGCTAGATTGTTTAGATCTAATCTATGATGAATAATAACAAAAGCGGAATATTCAAATAAAGAATTAATGTTATTAACAAGGTTTTTCATCATTATCATTCATATCATTCACAACTAGCCCAAATTATACTTTGATCAGTAGAAGAACGTGTTATCTAAACTATAACAAGGAATTAAAGATCCTTGAGGCTAAAAATAACTAATCTAGGCATCTGCTTAGAAAACTCAAGCCTGAACACACACTATTTATCCGACTACATATTTTTGTGCACACATAAAACATACGACCTATATATCTTTATATAATAGAGATATCTAGGTTTACAAAGGACTCATAACTGTATTAGGAATGTAAATCTTCCTAACTTTAATCATTATCTTTTAAGGAATCTTCTATAATCTTCCATCATTTGTAGAATTGCTTCTTTGTCTTTTAAGTCCTCTTTGTTTCATATTTGCTTCATTCTTCTTTTATTGTTTTGTATTGTCAACTCAATATAATTTCCAACAATCTTCTCATAGTTGATAATTACAAACAATCTTCTTGATCGTCCATGAATGAAACAATCTTCCCCTTAAGCTCAACTCATGCGAACTTGCATAACATGTTATACCACCAAGGATCTATAAGTTGCAAAACTTCTATGTAAAATCTTCTTCCCCTTTTTGTCATTATCCATTAGGAGACGCTAAATAGATGCAACTTTGATTTTGACAACCTCAAACCAATATCACACTTCTAATCCAGCCTTCCAATGTCTCAAATTACCCTCTATAACGCATAATAAGAATAATGAATTCAAGACAGTAGAAACTTAAACTAGCAGTAGTAATAACGACTTACAGTAGTAAAAACCTTCACCTCATGTGGTTCATGTAAATGATTAAACACTTTATAATATGCTTCCCCTAAAATCCATGTGTTAACCATTTCTTGAATCTCCAAATCTGTAGGCTTCTTGTAATGATTACTGTTAAAGAAAACTAAGTATAACGAACTTGATCTTTGAAGTAGAATAACCCAAACTTATGTCTTATGTCATGTACTATCTACGTGACTTTGAACTTATACAAACACCAAAAGTATAAGTAGATCGCAACCTCTTGACAAAATCCTCGTCTTCTATGAGATACTAAACACTACAATGTAACTCCTTTAAGTGATAGCAAAGACTAGTTGCTAGATTTGACAAGTCTTTGTCACAACGTTATAAGAGGAATGGTTGTACATCATAAATAATTCACGTACAAGCATGCAATACAACAATAGAATGAGTTTCTTATAAATAGGACTGATGTGAAGACTTTTGGAGGAGACAAAACACAATAAATTAACTTACAGGAAAGCTAGCATAGCCATGATTCCATGAACCATTTCATACATTACAAACTCTTATTATATTCTAATGTATATACTTTATGCGTCCATACTGACATGATCGTCGGAGGAGGTTCCTCCGGGCTTAGCCCGGAGACCTCTTTAACGATCTTTCTTTGTCCTTTCAACACTACTACCGAAGACCCGAAGGTCAAGGTCAAAACAAGTTAGACGATTAATCAAGCACCTTGCCGAATGTAGATTTTGGTAGCATCATTTGGCACCATCCGTAACCCAAACAAAATACTTGCCTCGTATGCTCACCGGGTATTCTCACTAACCTATGTCCTATTTCCGTCTCGAATAAGCTCGTTGAGTTGAGTAGACCACATGAGCGTTTCAAAGGTAATAACCTGAGACTTGTCAAAACCATAAAGTATGATAATATACTTAATCTAATCTAACACCTATTTGATCCATAAATATTGGGAAATAAACATATTTTTTTTAAACCATACATATATTATTTCAAACTATGCTCATACTGGACTAGCCAATATTCTATGCAATATATGTTGAATTTTAAGACTTCTAATTGGATGATCCGTACTATACCGATAATCCTCAAAACTTGGTCGACTAATGCTTGTGTAGCAGATGATTTGAGGAGGATCCCGGTTTGAGTTAAGTTACATGATGTCCATATGGTTGCGCACACAGGTGATGGTTTAAGTATGATTGCTTCGAAACTCGATACACCCATGCTCCTTGACTCATATACAATTACAATGTGTGAGGAGTCGCTGTGTAGGAATAGTTATGCTCGAGCACTTATTGAGTTAAAATATTGACAATGAATTCATAGATTGCTTGGTGGCTGCAGTTCCCTTCTTGGATAAACCCGGTTACACTCGTATGACCATTCGAGTTGAGTACGAATGGATACCTCCGAAATGTAGTGCATGTAAGATATTTAATAATACGAATAGTCAATGTGTAAAGAATATTATTGTTCCAAAACCAAATATTACACTGAAGGTTGCAGCAATACCAAAGGTTGCTCCGAATAAGGACCAAGGTGATGGATTAATTTACAGTAGTTAGACGTAAATGGTCACACTCTAGGAAATATGAAGGTGTTTCTTTAAACAAGAAAGTTGAATATCGGCTTGTTGGGAAAAAACCAATGACGAGTGTGGGGTCTTCATCTGATAAACAAGCAAAAAGGAATGACGTGTCCACATCTAAGGCCACCTCGAATAACATGTCAACATCCAGACAACAAAATGTGGAGGTAAACACAAGGAACCCTTTTGATGTACTTAACAGTTTAGATAATGGAAATAATTGTGAGAATGTGCCTATTAGTCTGTCGAATAATACACCTAGTGGGGCTCCATAGTGGAATTGGGAAAACAGGTCAAATAAAGTCATGGAGAGTTTGGGAATAGTTCGTATACGGACTGATCAGACTGTAATCAAAGTCCAACTTCCTTAGCTTGAAAACTCAATGATATTGAAAAGCTATTGCTTGAGGGGAAGTTCGTACTAGTGGGCGATGATGGAAATCTAATGACAGCGAAACCTGTGGGAACAAGCACACAATTGAGTTCTTCGAGAATGAAACCAGTGGCAACAAATACACAACTGAGTTCTTCGAATGTGTGTGATGAACATGATACCAATTCAGAAGTGGAGGATATACATGATGAAACTGCGAATTTCATGGCTTCTAAATCTAGGGGAAGTGGATTCGAGACCAAGAGCTTGTACGAACAATGGAAGGATACGAGGGATGATGATCCATATGATCAATATGATGATGACTTTTGAGTATAATATGCATGAACTATCCGTTAAACAATTAGTTTTCTGTGATGCTTGGGATATCAAGGTTCGTGGTCGAAAGAATTCGTAGATTATGTTTGATTCATTAGATTCAAATGTAATCTAGTTATAGTCGTTATTTCATTTATAAAACTAGGTTGTTGTTATGTTAGCCTTACCGCCTATGTAACGAGCTGAGATGTAGAATTTCACCCATATCCATTGTACTTAAAAACGTCTTTTGGAGTAATACATTTACCGAAAAAACCCTTTACTCAAAGGATTGTCATTTCATTCATCACCATCTTCAAGCTCGTACCATTTCTTTGCCGTTTGTTCTGTCTGCTTTACAGATTGCAGATATATTTACCAAGTCTAACTATGGCCCGAGTTTTCGTTTTTTATTTGGCAAACTCTAAATGTTCCTCGCTGCAACATTATGAGTTTGAGGAGGGGTGTTAGTTAATAAGGTCCAACTGTGTCGGCCCATTAGTCCATCTAGCATTAAAGCATCGTTTCTCTTTTATTAAATGTTGCTTGTACAAACTTTTGTTTTATCAACTAATACAAGTTTATTAGTTTGCTAGTTTTTATGGTAGTACTATCGCATCTCGAGTCAAAATAGAATAACACATTAACTATTATATGCAGAGATATAATGTAAATCATGAACATGTATATTAATGAATGGTTCCACTAGCTTTGGAATTTTCATGTGTAAATCATATTGTCAGATTTAGGTAGAGCTCGATCGACACTCTATTTACTTTTATAAGAAAAAAATAATGATACATAGTCATCATGTTTCGTATAATACTTCATACTTGGAGCGTATATTGAAAGTTCGCTAATTTTCTGTAATATATAGAAAACCAGAAAATAAGTTAGCATCTTAATTAGTTCATCTATCTACGTACGAAGTTTAAAGCCTCATGCACTCGATTTATATTAATATACGACTCGAATTTGGTGAAAGGAATGACCTACTGCAATATTACCTTGGTGGCTTGGTATATATCAGAAAAAAGAACTTGATTGAATAGTGTTTTGGAGAATGGTTCATGGTTTATTCGATCTACACCTATCATACTAAAGAAATGGACGCCTAATGTCAATCTACTTAAGGAAGATCCGAATTCGGTTCCCATTTAGGTAAAAATCCATGATATTCCTATTTTGGCATTTACTGCAGACGGAATGAGTGAGATGACTACTAAGCTTGGTAACCCGATTATGTTTGATTTGTATACGAGTTCTATGTGTCTTCAATCATGGGGGCGTATGGATTATGCTCGTGCATTGATTGATATTCGGGCTGATAAGGAGTTAAAGGAGGAGATGGTTATTGTTATTCCTAATATGAAAGATGATGGAGAGGTTCTTCACATGGTGTGGGTGGAGTATGAGTCGGAACCACCTAAATGTGGTGTGTGTATGATATGTGGGCATAATAATAGGTTATGTCGAAAATTAACTGTTGAAAAACCAAAGAATGATGGTTTCCAAAAGCCTCCTAGACAGACTTCTCATGGTACTAATGTGGGACCTAAGTTTCAGTTTAAACATAAGAAACAAGTTTACCAAGCCGTCTCTAATAAGAATGTTACTAGTTCAAGTGGTATGAAAAAGAATTCTGAAGTAGGGACGAGGTCAGATAATCCTTTTGACAGGCTTAATTCGATTGAGAAAGATGATGAGCTTGGTTCAAATGGGGTTGTCCAATTCAGGTAAGAAAGTTGTCCAAGATGTGGTTGGCACGACATATGGTAGTCTAAGTACTACACATTTGGTTGCAAGGATTAATGAACTAGAAAGTCATGTGCTTGATGGAAAGCTTTTGCCAGTGAATGATGATTAGAAGCCGCTGAAACCTTGTAAATTAACGCTTCCAAGTTCTTCTTATGTGGCCTTTAAAAGGTTGATGATCAAATTAATGAGGATAGTGAGAGTGAAGTGTTCGAGGTATATAACGAAACTGTCAGTTTTATAGCTTTTACGAGCTCCAATGTTAATAAAGGTTCTAAAAGCGGCAGTGGAGTGAAAAATAAAAGCTTGTATGAACAATGAAAGAAAACTTATGATGAAGACGTGATTTTGATGATTGTGTTGATCCTGGTTTTACTGATGCTCAAATGCAGTATGTTGATGCCTTTGATATTAGTCCTCGTGATCAACTTTGATAGCATTTTAGTAGGTCTCATAAGTGTGGCATGCTATTCTTATAATAGTTTAGGTTTGAAGCACAATTGGTACGTTTATTTTTGCTTAGTTTTGGGCTAAGATATGAGATTCATCCACATTTGTTACACTTAATTTTTTTTAAGTAATAAATTTACCGAAAAAATCCTTTAACAAAAAAAAAGAAAGTAACTTTTTCTGCGAATCTAGTTATAGATAAAGTCATCCATATCTCAATGGAAATAAGAATTAATGATGTTGAAATACTAACTAGATGCCTTAAAATGAATTCGGGAGTAATAATTAAAGCTTCTCGGTAATTGACATTCTAGAAAGGGTATAATATAACCAACAAATCCGCAAGGTGAGCTGTGCGGGAATTGAAGCAAGCTTAAATACGAGGCTGAGCTGTGCGGGAATAACCAACTAATATGAATATAAAGTATTAAAAACTCTCTCTACTATGTGTGAGAGAGAAAAAAACGAGGGTTGGGAAAACAACAAGGGATGGGAAAAGGTTATCAACAAAAGAAGACAAAAGGAAGGGAGAGGAAGAAGAAAAGAAGAGGGAGAGCGGGGAAAGGATGTCGTTAAATTCTTTGTGTCTAATATCCCTAATTTATGTCGACCATGGGATTTAGCAACTACCCTTGAAAAGTTTGGTTCAATAGTCGGGGTATATATTGCTCGAAAGAGAAATACAAAAGGAGATAGGTTTGGTTTTGTTACTTTCAAAGGGATCAATGATAAAGAGGATATGGAGAAGAAGCTGAAAGGGACGAAACTTGGTAGGTTTACATTGGAGATAAAAATAGCTAGGTATGCAGCAGAGAATGGATCGATAGGGACTGGAGGAGGTACTCGTAAAGCTAGGCATAATCCAGGGGAGGCTAGAGGTGGTCCGCGCCCTTCTGTCCCTTCTCCGGTGGGTGTTAGTAAAGGTATCCATGTTGGAAGATCGTTTTTAAGTGTTGTGAAAGATCATGGAGGAATGGAGCTGAAAGGGATTGATATCCTCATTGATCCCTCGGTGAATGAGATGTCCAAGTTTCATGAAATTGCTCCAGTGGCAAGATGTGAATGCTTTGAAAAGTTATCTAACCTTGGATCCTTATTACCAAATCTCAAAGAATATGTGTTAGCCTTAATAGTTTTTATTAGAAGTGATGGTCATTCACGTTTAGGAACTTTGTAACGTGTGTTAGATATCGTGATAGAATAAGTCAACGGGCTCGTGGATTGGACTAAGCTAAATGGCTAGGCGTTATGATTATGCTAGCCGTTTGAAGCTTAAGTATCCAAAGCCCAATCCATGTCCAACCCACGAAAAGCCCAAGCAAAGCCTTTTAGGGCATCAAGTCACTTGGACTATAAATACCCCTCAAATGGTCATTTGAGGGGTGTGCTTGAAAGTGTGTGTGTGTGTGTTTTCCTTTGAAGTAATACAACATATTGTGTTTATCTTATACTCTCACATACACGAATTCATATTCAAGTCACCATCTTTCTCATCTTATTTCTAAGCTTTGTTTGTGTTTGTGTTTCACGTTTTATACGCGTAACTTGGGTTACGTGTGTTGGGTTTGCTTGGTAAAGTGATAAGGTTGATATATCTTAGGTCCTACAATTGGTATCAATCGCCTAACAATGGTTTAGGAGTGTTTGTGTTTGTTTTGAAGGGTTACGCGTAAAAGGCTCTCGTTATACGTTTTTGTCACGCTTAAAGCTTTAATTTTTGCACTTTAAAATTCAAGATTCTTGTGGTTTAAGGTTTATTTGGTGCTAAAGTTTCAGTTTTTGCAAAAGTTCAGTAGCTTTACGTGTTTTTCTTCAATTTTAAGCTCGTATTTGGTTATTGGTCATTTCTACTCGTAACTTTTCTAAGCACTTTGGGTGAAAAAGGTCAACATTTTGGGTTAGTCGAGTGTTTTAAGGATTTACGTGCAAAAGAAATCATTTGAATCGTTGGAAATTTCTTACGAGTAGAAGTCAAAAGGTCAAAACCCTAGTTTTCTAATCGTAACTTTTGGTGAAGAATCTTCGACAGACTTTCAGTGCTTCCCTCACTTGGATAAGTGTGTGGAACACTTCGACTTGTGGATATCTCTACGCGGATGTGGCTGTAAAAGGATTTTTGGTTCTTAACCATAGTTTACGCATAAGCTAAAAGCTTACGAGTAACTCTACGCGTAACTTCAAAATTACGCGTAAGGTTTACGAGTAACTTTTTGTCTACGCATAAGCTTAAGGTTACGCTTAAGGTTCCTACGCATAAGGTTTCTACGCTTTAAGGTTTCTACGCAAGGTTTCTACGCTTAAGGTTTCTACGATTAAGGTTTCTACGCATAAGCTTCCTACGCATAAGATCCTATAGCATAAGCACGGATCCTACGCCTAAGCCTCGTCTACTGTAACTGTTTCTACGCTAAGCTCTTCATTTTTCAAAAAAAAAAAAAAAAAAATTGGCGGGAAAACTTGAGTAAAATTGAGTAAAATTTAAATTTTTGAGGAGACTAAACGTTCAATTTTTACGCGAGATTCAAATTTTGGTATAACTGTGAAAATTTTGGTCAAAAATTCAAATTTTTGGGCCTAAATTCAAATTTTTCGGGTCAAATTTGGCGTCAAAATTGTTATAACTCAAAATTTTCATACGTCCTTAGAATTGATTTTTATAGTGAATTTCAAATTTTGGGCGAAATTTTTTAAGAACTAAGGTTACGAGTACGACTTTCGGAAACACCTCAACTGAACTTAATCTTCATCAACCACAACTCCTTTATCGTTGAATCGATCCTACATCAACTTTATCAGATCATACCTTCATCAATGGCAACTCAACAAGACATTCATGCAGCCGGTGCCGAAAACCGTCCTCCTATGTTGGAAAAAGGTGGTTATCTTCAATGGACAAGTCGTATGCCTCGTTACATCAAGACCAAACCTAATGGTAAACTCATGATTAAATCCATTCAGGATGGACCCTTCATACCTCGACAAGTCCAAGACCGGAAATCGATGCAACACCTCCCGTCCCACCACTTTTTCGTCTTCAAAAAGACACTGAATACTCTGAAGAGGATCGAAACAAGTCAAGCAGATGACATGGCAATTCATATTATACAACTGGGTCTACCAAGAGACATCTTTGCTGCTGTAGACAGCTTGAAACACATGTGGGAACGTGTTAGGCGACTTTGTCATGGAACAAATCGGTCAACAAGACACGAGAACAAGTTGCTAACGCATGGGAGAAGTTTACATCTACTCCGTGAGAATTCATTGAATCCTACTATGGAAGGTTTTGTACTTTAATGAATGAGCTGATCGGAAACAAGTTGACACCCAGAACTATCGTGAGCAACATCAAGTTCTTGAACAATCTACCAGAAGAATGGGGACGATATGTCACTATTGTCAACCAAACAAAGGACTTACATCAAGTGAACTTTGATCAACTCAACGATTTTTAAAACAAAACCAAAATGAAGTGAATGAAGTCGGGCAAGAAAGATTAGCAAAGAATCATGATCCATTGGCACTCATTGCAAAGACTCAAACTTCGGTGAATACACAACAACAAGCTTCATCATCTTCCACTAACAACAACTTGCGGCAATACATCCCTCAACAACAAAACTATCCACCTGAACAACAACATTACCAGGAACAAGGAATCACGGATCTTGAAATGGAACCAGAAGAAGCTTTGTCACAAGCATTTGTATTATTGGGTAAAGCATTCAGCGGTCGCTATTCCACACCAACTAACAACAACCAAAGGATTTCATCAAACACTCGCAGCAGCAAATTGCAGTAGCCGGTGTGAACATGGGCAATCAAGGTCAAATGGTTGGAGTTATTGGGAATCACCGAGGATATGCTACTAGATTTCGAATGGGTAATCAGCGGTTCGAATCGAGGTAATCGAGATGGGTCAATGTTGGAAATAGAGTAGTGGGTAATCGAATGGGAATGTTGCAGTACCAAGAGTTGGGAATTATGGAAATGTGAATCGGGTAATCAGGTTAAGTGTTATAACTCACAAGTATTGGGTCACATGGCAAGGAATTGTCCAACTAAGCGAAAAAGAAAGATCTTCGTATCTTCGAAAAGTTATTCTGTTGGCACAAAAGGAACAATCTGGACTTCAATTGAGCGCTGAGGAACATGACTTCATGGCTATTATGGATGATTTGGAAGACCTCGAAGAACTCAATGCAAATGCATCTTCATGGTAAATCTTCAGAGACTAAGTACGACACTGATTCGACGCACCTCCGCCTATGACGCCAACGCAAGATGTCGAGGTACCAATCAGCGATCCATGCTATAACAATGTCATATTTGATGTGTTTACTCATGGCGAACAGCATTCTGTGACATCAGCACCTACTTATGATACATACATGGA
This sequence comes from Chrysanthemum makinoi, assembly GCA_910596185.1. Taxonomy (NCBI): domain Eukaryota; kingdom Viridiplantae; phylum Streptophyta; class Magnoliopsida; order Asterales; family Asteraceae; genus Chrysanthemum; species Chrysanthemum makinoi. The sequence continues at coordinate 133,116,975 of OU343219.1, forward strand.
CAATCCGAGTTGTAGCAATACTAACTCTGAAACTCCAAATATGGATCCTAGTGGAGGCGTGTGGCACAAAATCTGAGACCGATGAGGAAACTCGCTCTTATTTTGAATCATTAATCAACAACTGTGGCATTGAAATTGAGAAAGTTAAAAGGTCAATCGCGATGTTAAGGCCGCGAATGCCAAATTGACCACTGAGCTTGAGAGTTACAAGGAGAACGCAAAAGCTTTTGAATTTCGAGAAAACAAAGAATCAATTAGAAATTGGTTATCGAAATTTGGTTTGAAAAGAATTGCAAATAAAGTATAACACACTTGATGTGAATTCGAACTTGAAAATTAAATCTTTAAACAAGGAAATTTCTGATTTAAATAACCAACATTCCAAACAAAAAGACATGTTTTCTAATCTTGAAAAAGAGAAGAAGCAGATTGATTCTTGATTTTTCAAAACGAGAAGATTCTCTTCTTGATGAAATTCTTGATAAGAATGAAAAGATAAAAACTTTGGAAAATTTGCTTCTTAAACGGGTCATTCTGCTCCAACAATCAAGATGCTTTCTAATCAAGTAAATCCGCGTTTTCATACTAACAATAGAATGGCACTTGGTAACGACCCTTCCTCGTTCCTCAAGAAAGCTGAAATCTCGAATGTGTTAAACAATAGAAAAGCTTTACATGAACCCATTATTGTTCGTGATTCTCTTGAAACGTTAGAACTATCCGAGGAGAGTAGATCAAAAATGAAACAAAAGAATCCGGAAATCAAACCAATTGATTATAACAAATGGAACAAAATTAACGGAATTACTTTTGTTAATCAAAAAGAAAAATCAAAGTTCTCCATCACACCAAGTGTTTCAAACAAAGAGTCAACACTGTTTCAAAATTGTTTCAAAACCGGTCGTTGTCTCAAAATCTCTTTCGAACATTGAACAAATGTCTTTAAACAATCCTTTTAACTCAAGTGATGCGAGAAGTATTTTAGACAATGTGAAAACGAGAATTGTGGATCTTCAAGACATTGTTAAAACTAAAACCACTATTACACCTAATAACTGGTTCTCTAGTTTTGACATCGAACAAAGAAAGTTTTTTCAAACTCAAATTGCCCTCAGTGAATGCCATCAGGTGCAAGGGTAATTCATTTTGAACAAGCATTTTGAAAGAAACGGTGACTTTCTCAAGGACCATAAATCCCGGTAAAGCAAGCTCTGTGTGTTGAACAAATCAAAGTTTTGGAAACTTTAAATGATTCTCTCTTCGAAGATGTTCTGACTAATGATATTATGTCCATCATTTTGCAAACATATTCTGTTGAAGATCATGAAAGACTCGATCTGAGACCTCCAAAATTGTTTCAAAATATGAAAAATCACTTGAGAAACTTGAAAAGAAAATGTCTCATATTTTAAACAACTTGATCGAAAAACTGAGGAATGCAAGTATGACAAATTGTCGTATGAGCGTGCCTACAATGACATGAAAGCGAAAAATGATCTTTTGAGGGCTCAATGGAATGTCAAAAGGAAAGGCAAGTGGATAATCTGTGATTAAAACCATTGATCGGAGAAAGCAAATGTTCCCAAACCGGTTTTAAAACCAAAAATGTCTGTTTCAATGCCTCCTCCAAAAGTCAATGAGAAAAATGTTTCATCAAAACCAGTAACTCCACTTGCCTAAACATAATGTTGATAAAGGAAAAGCGGTTATCGAAACCAATGTTTTAGCTCGGCCTTTTAAGATGAGTACTACTAATGCGTCTGCCTCCACATCTAAAACATCTGGAACAAACGTCATAAGTTTAGAAAAGCACTCTAAAGAGACTAGGACAATGAAACCACTTCTAGATAAGATTGTGAATCCTAATGAGTGTGCCTTACCTTCTACAAGACTAGGAAGCACCTCTAGGAGCAGCAGACTAAAGCCTAAGAGCAATACAAGGAACAATAGAGTCTTGCTTGCCTCTAAGAGTAGTCTCTTGAATAAAGAGAAGAAAGTAGAAAAACACCCTAGGAATTTACCGCTTTGTAATAAGAAAGACATTTCATCTGAATGTAATGAACCTATGAAATCTGCTAAGTTTAATGAATCATGAATCTTTGTTTAACTTGCAATAAATCTTTATCTAATGTTCATGATGATTGTGTTTCTAAGAATGAGATTGTTAAGCCTGTTAAGAAGAATGTTCCCAAAAGAACTTATGCTAAACGAATAGGAAGACTAGTTACGAGACTTAGGCTTTACACTACTGATAGGGAGCATAATGTTTACTTTAGGGATGACATTTGGAAACCCACAGGTAGAACTTTCACACTCGAGAATGGTAGAATGAGTGATGCACCTGTCTTACATATAGACAACTTCTATGAGTGTGATCCGGATTTTACCTCTAACCCAACGGAACCAAACTCAAAACGGTTTCCAAAATCTTCTTCTTCGTGATTGGCGTGGTTATCGAAATATGTCTTTGGATCGTCGACCGGGTTGCTCCAAGCACATGACCGAATCTGAAGTCTGCCGATCAATTTCGATGCGAAATTCATGGGAACCGTCGCTTTCGGAAATGATCAAGTAGCAGCTATCATGGGTTATGGAGATCTACCTTTTGGAAATTATTTGATCACTGGGCAGATTTCGTGTGGATGCTGATTTAGAGGTTGCTTTTAGGAAAAATGCTTGCTTCGTTAGAAACTTGGATGGCACCGATCTCTTTACCGGAAATCGTGATACAAACTTGTATGCTATCGACATCAATCAAATGGCCTCTTCATCACCAATATGTCTTATGACACGCGCATCCGAACACGATCCCGTTGTGTCATAGACGGTTATCCCATCTCAATTTCGACACCATCAACAAAATTGCCAAAGACAACATCGCCAACGGACTTCCAAAGTTCAAATACACCAAGGATCACTTATGTCCATCATGCGAACAAGGAAAAGCAAAAGAGCATCATATAAACCCAAATCCGCACCTAGTTCGGAAGCAAAGTTGCATATGTTGCACATGGACTTATGTGGCCCAATGAGAGTTGAAAGCATTAATGGGAAAAAGTATATTCTTGTCATCGTCGATGATTATTCAAGATATACATGGGTTAAGTTCGATATCAAAAGAGCGAAGCACCAAGCATCATCATCACCTTTTGAAACGAATTCAAGTACTTCTTCAAACTCCCTAGGGTTGTAGAAACGTAATCAATTCACTAATCGAGGAGTTAAGATCTTATTTTGAAGATGTTGGAATCACACATCGCACATCGGTTGTTAGAACTCCACAGCAGAATGGGGTAGTTGAAAGAAGAAATAGAAATCTTGTGGAAGCTGCTCGCACAATGCTAATCTATTCTCGTGCACCGTTATTTCTATGGGTTGATGTTGTTGCCGTTTGCTTGTTTCACTGAACCGATCCTAATCCATCCAAGGTTCAATAAAACCCCATATGAGCTTGTGAACAACAGAAAACCGGATATCTATTACTTTCATGTTTGGCCTGCTACTATCTACGAGCAATGAGAGAGAAGATCTAGGTAAACTAAAAGCAAAAGGTGATATTGGAATCTTCATTGGATATTCAGATAACTCGAGGGCATTATGGGTGTATAACAGGAGAACTAGGAGGATCATGGAGACGATGAATGTGAAGTTTGACGAACTTTCACAGCGATTATGGCTTCGAGAGACTATTTCTAACCCGCACTAAACCGGCTGACTTCGGACACATCGATTCGGGACTCGTACCTCAAAGAGCTCAATCAACTTCATTTGACAATCCTAAAGAACAAGAATGGGAGAATTTCTTTGAGTTGATGTTCGATGAATACTATGGTGGAACTTCGACAAATGCATCAAACCATCATTCCGCTGCGCACCGCCAATATCATCCTCCATCACCAACAAAAGATGCATCTACAACGGTCGAAACCAATGCACCAACTCCATCTACATCATCTACATCTACTACGCTTATTGCACCCGCTCTACCGCCAGTTGATGAGCAAAACCAAAACCAAAACGATGAAACGTTAGATGAAGACTTATTTGAAAACCCGGATACTTAAATCACCGAATCTTCCCATACTACGAGAACCATCTAACTTCGCATACATTATAACCAACGGTATCCTTCTACTCTAAAGTGGACTAAAGACCATCCGATTGAACAAGTTATTGGTGAACCTTCAAGGCCAATTCAGACGAGACGCCAACTTGCCACCGACATTGACTTATGCATTTACCTTTGCTCAATTAGCAATATCGAGCCAAAGAACATTCATGAGGCAATGGCGTAACCCGCATGGATAGAAGCAATGCAAGAGGAACTTCTCCAATACCGTCTACAAGACTCTTGGGATATGGTTCCAAGACCAATTGACATTCAAGTCATTGATCTCAAATGGTTATGGAAGAACAAAAGGGATGAAGAGATGACTGAATTACAACAAAGCTCGTCTTGTGGGATACTGCAGACAAGAGGAAGGGATAGACTTTGAAGAGTCATTCGCGTAGGTAGCTAGACTAGAAGCGGTCGAGATATTCTTAGCCTACGCCACAAAACATCACGGTTTATCGATGGACATTAAGACCGCTCTTGAATGGAACTCGAAAAAAAGAAGTGTAATGCGGAGTCGCCTAAGGCTTCATAGACATGAATCATCCGACTACGTCCTACAAACTCAAAAAGGCAATATATGGATTGAAACAAGCTCGAGAGCGTGGGTATGACGAACGTCCTCTTTCCTTATCCTAAACAATTTCACCAAAGGCAGCTTGATCCTACCTTGTTTACACAAAAATGCAAAACGACATTTTGATTGTTCAGGATTTACGTGGGACGACATCATTTTTAGGTCCACTAATCCGAATCTTTCAAAACATTTTGAAAATCTCATGAAAAGTAAATTTGAAATGTCCATGATGAGGGAACTAAAATTCTTTCTTGGTTTACAAATACATCAATCCCCTCGTGGAATTTTTATAAATCAAGCTAAATACACAACGAAGATTTTGAAAAATCATGGTATGGATAATTGTGATTCTGTCGGAACACCAATGGTAACTTCACCAAAATTTGGAGCCGATTTGTTTGGGAAACCTATTGATCCGAAGAAATATCGGAGCATGATTGGTTCTCTCATGTATCTTACTGCTAGTCGACGGATATTCATTTTGTTGTTTGCTTATTAGCACGGTTCGAGCAAAGCCTACCGAATTGCACCTCAAAGAGGTTAAACGGATCTTTCGGTTTTCGAAGACATCCATTCACATGGGACTTTGGTATCCGAAGGAACCGGATTTGATCTAATTGCCTTTCGGATGCGACCACGCAGTGATCATTACGCAAAAAGTACATCCGAGGAGCACAATTTTGGGTGAAAAGTTAGTAAGTCGGTCTTCAAAGAAACAAGATTGCACTTTGCACTATTCAACCAAGGCGTAGTATGTGTCTCTATCTCGCGTGTTGTGCTCAAGTTCTATGGATGAGAAGCAACTCAGATTATGGCTTTATTTTCGATAAAATACCTATGTATTATGACTCGAAAAGTGCCATAGCCATATCATGCAATCCTGCTCATCACTCAAAGACTAAGCATATCCGTGTCCGCTATCACTTCATCAAAGAGTACTCGAAAATGGTATGCTTGTTGAATTATTCTTCGTGAAGACGATACCAACTCGCCGATTTATTAACTAAAGCCCTTCCAAAAGAAAGGTTTGAGTATTTAGTTCGACGAATTGAATGCAAGCCTAACCCCGAGGAGTTAGAACGTCTTCTCGATTCTTCTTGAAAATGATTTTCCAAGAAGCTTAAAAATATTTTGAAAAACAAAATACAACATTTGAAAAACCTACAAAAGCAAAATATAAAAATATAAAATCTTTCAAAAATTCAAAACAATAGAAAATCAAAAATCCAAAATATTCTTCTCCGCGACATGTCTCTCGTTATAATCGATATTCTCAGACGCTTCTAGAAATGTCATTCAACAATGATACGGAATGTATGTACTTGAGATGTTGAGCGAGTTATTTATTTGTTTTCTAAAACATGTCGCTCTCTCAAATTTCTTCAAATAGGCTTTCTGATACATACATCGATCGAAACCCGGACTAAAAATGATGACTTTTGATTATTTCAGATCAAAACTCGTGTTTTCAAAGAAAAATGTAGTGTACTCAAAAAGATTGTACATTTAAAAATGGTGAGAAATCATCATCATCTTGAGCACCTTTTCAGATTGTTCAAAAGATTTTTCAAAATCTTTCAAAATATTTTGTGCTCAAGATAACTCCCTATAAAACCCTTTAATTGATTATGCTTTATTAAAGGGGAGTATAAAACTAAAATGTTCCATATTCATGCTTAAATCAAATCCGTTTGTCTCCCCAAAAGATTCTAAAATGTTGTTTAATCCGTTGATATAAAAAATATCACGAATATGCTATTTTTGAGGGGGAGAAATGTGATTAAAATGTGATCAAAATGTTTTATGATCGTGGTTTGAATCTCAAAATGAGCTCACTGAGGCAGGAACCAATGAATTGACGGGAATCTAAGTTAGTAAATGTACCATCTCGAGAAACTTGTGATAGACATGCACCTTCATGGGTCTAACCTCCTTTTCAAGGAATGTTTACAACTTCAAGTTAGTTATTAGAGCTAGTTGTCACCTAAAAACCGACAATGGAACTCTTTAACTAGGCAACGTCTTGAGTGTCTCGTGGGGAATTGTCTATCATGAGCCGATCAATTCAAAAAAAAAAGTGCGAACTCTACCCTCGATGTGCAGATTTTTGTCAAAACTTATAAGCACATGAAGAGGGAGTGTTTACGAAAATATAAAACTCATGGAGTGTCTCAAACATGTTTTCTATCATAAACACTCTGTGAGATTTTCAAGAAAAATGGTTTAATGGCAACAATAGGACAGTCATGGAGTTATAAGGTGACTAAGGATAGGAAATTCGTCCTATGATCCGCCAGAGTCGGAGGGGATCTACCAAGGACATCACCAATAGTTTAGAACTAGAAGTCCTTAGGTATGATTGAAAAAGGAGTAATGTGAGAAAGGAGAAAGAAGGGGTTGAAGAATTAAAAGAAATGTAATGAAAAAGGGTGAAAAGAAATAGCCCTCCATATTCAACCTTAGGGCAAAAACCGGGTTCAATACATATACTCTTGGTTGTCACTAGATGACACCGGTATTGAAGACAAAGACGTCATGGACCCAGGACGCCTTCTGACTAAACCTTCTAACTACTCAATTCCTCTTAAAAGGATTTGTTTCATTCTCACTGGGAACCCTACATAATCTATTAACTCTCTCTTAGAGATTGTTGGTATTGAAGAAGGAGACCCTCTCCCAAGTCTCTGCTCAGGAAAATCATAATGCACTTATTGAGTCTAGAACCACGAGATTCATCAAAAGATCTCATAGGAACACATGACATGACATAGCTTGTTGTTCATCAATAAGGACACAAGTGATATATTATAGATTCCTACGCAGATCTTAGCAATTTGCCGAAACATTTATGAGAAGTTTCACATATGTGATCTTCGATTGAATGGAAACTCCTTCCGTGGTCAACATCAAGCGACGGCGGCGGGTCACTTCGGTAACTCCCCGTGGATTACGAGTGTGTCTCAAAGCGGTCTACGATCGTGAGGTGATGCTTGGTGTACCTCAACGACTCATCGAATCTGTAGAGATGTACTGGTATATCGCGTTATCTCACTTGTGGGACTCAGGTTCAGAACGGCCCTTGTGAGAATTAGAGACGTTTTTCACACTATCGTTAACACCCTCGAAACTCAAACTTGTAAGTGCCGGAATCCGCTTATTACTAACTGTTTTTATGTTTTCTTCTTATGGAAGCTCGGGAGCGGATGGATCGTGCAGGGCTTCGCCACATGCTCATACCAACGGCACATGAAAGTTCTCATCACAATCAAAGGCTACACAAAGTTTAAAGACTCGAGAACTACATCATTGGTAACCAAAAGACAAATAGAAGTGTGAGCATGGTGGAAAGGCGTGGAGACACCTAACGAAAGTTGACAACGGCAGACAACCACATTATCCGATCACAAAGCATGAAGGAACAAAGAATCAAGACTATTCTATATCTACGCACAAAGTTCTAGCTCAAAGAAAGTAAAGATCTTATCAAGTGGAGCATCGTTTGAATGACCACCCCTTAGGGGGAGATTGTTAGCCTTAATAGTTTTTATTAGAAGTGATGGTCATTCACGTTTAGGAACTTTGTAACGTGTGTTAGATATCGTGATAGAATAGTCAACGGGCGCGTGGATTGGACTAAGCTAAATGGCTAGGCGTTATGATTATGCTATCCGTTTGAAGCTTAAGTATCCAAAGCCCAATCCATGTCCAACCCACGAAAAGCCCAAGCAAAGCCTTTTAGGGCATCAAGTCACTTGGACTATAAATACTCCTCAAATGGTCATTTGAGGGGTGTGCTTGAAAGTGTGTGTGTGTGTTTTTCCTTTGAAATAAACATCATATTGTTTCATCATTCTCTTCACATACATACGCATAACATATCATTCAAGTCACCAACATCTTAATCTTTCCTTCATTATTTACGCATAACTTGTGTTTGGTTTCACGTGGTTAAACTTGTATTTGTGTTGGGTTTGTGATAAGGTTGATAGATATAAGGTCCTACAATATGTCTCGAGTGTTCAATACCTGGGTGGATTCTTAATATTATTGGTTTGTGATAACAAGTCAAAAGTGGGTGAGCTCTTTTCGAAGAAGGAGTTGTGGGGTGGGTGGTTCAACAAGATTGAGGTTTGGCGAGGGCAATCCCTCCCTTTTGAACGGCTCGCCTGGATTGAAATTGTTGGGGTTCCTATCCATCTAGCATCACCATCGTTAATTAATAAAATCGGTGGACATTTTGGAAAGGTAATATATCCATCATCTCTCAATGATAACTCCACTAACCGCGCTATGGAAGGTATTGGTATCCTGGTGGGTGAAGGCAAAAAAATCAAGGAAGTTGTATCCTTGTCATGGAGGAATAAGAAGTACCAGGTGTGGATCTCGGAAAAAGTGATCGATTGGGTTCCTAGTTGTGTCATATCCGGTAAGGATGGCCTGTGTCCTTTGGGAGTGGGATTCCAAGGCCCGGTCTCTTCCGCAGCGGAGTCAAACGAGTTAGAAGATGGAGAGGTTAGAGATGACGATTGGAATCAGGTGCATGGGAATATTGAAGTTAACGAGGGGTTGGTGCATGGGGAAGAGGAGGAATTTAATAGGGTGGCGCATGGGATATTTAATGTTAATGCTTGTGATAATAATAATGAGGAAGGACTTTTGAATACTTTCTCTTTTGCGGCTGCACGTGAGGAGAAAATCAGTGGGGATAGTCAAAGACTTAATGTTGACTGGAACTCTCTTAATTTTGGGCTTTCCCCTAGGCCCAGAAAAAGGCCCAGGGAGTCGGATCCATTTTCACTTGATGCACTATTGGGCCTAAATGGTAGAAACAATAATGAGACCAGGATGGAGTCTACTGAACATATGGAGAATACCTCTCATATGAATACAGAGCTAACCAACAACCTTGACCTTAACTCTACTCCTATTATTCCAACAATGGTGGTTAATAATTCTCGAGACACTGGGGATCCTTATCAAAACGAGTCGGATGTCGTGCGTGAGGTTCAAGAAACAATAGAGATGGGCAAGAAAGTGGGAGTAGATCTTTCTCTGGTTCAAGAGCAAGTCAAAGGAGTGATCAATGAAGGTATGAATCCCGTTTTCCAATGAATATTTTGTCGATAAATATCAAAGGTATAGGAGGGGAGAGGAAATCAAATTGGATTAGAAAAATTTTGAGTAAGGATAAAGTTTCTTTTCTTGCTCTTCAAGAGACGCAAAGTGGGGGGTTAGGCGAAGGGGAGATTAAACAGTATTGGGGGAAGTCTAATTTCGATTTCAAAGTGGTGAATCCTAACGGCAGGTCTGGGGGTCTGATTAGTGTGTGGGATCCGGCCGTTTTCAAAAAAGTTGATTGTCATAAAAGTGATAATTTCATGGTGGTGACTGGTTATATTAAAGGCAATTGTGAGTTAGTTTCCATCGCGAATATTTATGCTCCTCATAGTAGGCTGGAAAAACAAAGAATTTGGGAGGAGTTGAAGATGACGATTGATGGTAATAACAAGCTGTGGTTTTTGATAGGAGATTTTAATACGGTTAGAAATAGTGATGAAAGAAAAGGATCTAAATTCAAGAAAAATTGCGCCCTTAATTTTAACGAATTCATAGATTCTTTGGACCTTCACGAATATGCTATGAAAGGTAGCAGATTCACATATCTTAAGGAGGACGAGAGGGGGAAGAAGTTTAGTAAGATTGACCGGTGTTTGGTGAGTAGGGGGTTGTGGATAAATGGCCCGAGGCATGTCTCAGATCGCTCCCTAGGTTGCACTCTGATCACAATCCTATTTTGTTGTCCGTCCTGGATATAAATTTTGGCCCTAAACCCTTTCGGGTTTTTAATTCATGGCTAGATAATCCGCAATGTGTAGAGGTTGTTTCAAGCTCACGAGAGACTTTGAGTTTGGTGGGGCTCCTGATGTCAAATTAATTAAGAAGTTTGGTTGTTTACGTCAAAAGCTGAAAGAATGGAGAAACGAATTGATTCAAAAGGAGAGTGAGGAAGTTGAGGTTTGTAAAAAAGAGCTGGAAGAGCTTGATCTCGTTATGGAATCTGAAGAACTTTCAGAAGATGAAGAGTGGTCTAGAAATGAATGTAAAAGGAAATTGGATGAGATTGAAGACCGAAGAATGAAGGATTTAAAACAACGATCTAGGATTAAATGGGCATCTGATGGAGATGGTAACACACGTTATTTTCATGGTTTGATAAATAACAGGAAGCTAAGTAATGTGATTCACGGGCTCAAGGTGGGGGACGAATGGATCTCAAAACCTATGATGATTAAAAAGCGTATTTTTTATTTTTTCAAAGAAAAGTTTAGTGAACAATGGAATGAGAGACCTCCATTGAACTGTGATGTCGAGAATAAGCTTTCGGATGAAGCGGCTAGTTCTCTAATTAAAAGGATTTCAAAGGAAGAGATTAAGAACGCCGTCTTTGATTGTGGGGAAGACCGGGCTCCTGGCCCAGATGGCATTTCTTTTAAATATATCAAACGCTTTTGGGAATTCTTCGAAGATGATTTTAGTGCTCTCTTTGAGTATTTCCACAAAGGTAGGGGCTGAGTAGGGGATGCAACGCAACCTTTATAACTTTGATTCCCAAAGTTAGAGACCCGGTTAATCTTAACGATTATAGACCGATTACCCTGGTGGGGGTGGTTTGTAAAATCATATCTATAAGTATTGGATTTAAGAATTAAACAGGTTTTGAGTCCGTTGATTTCCTTTAATCAGTCGGCCTTCTTAAGTAACCGCCTCATTCTTGACGGGCCCCTGATCCTGAATGAGATCATATCGTGGGCTAAAAGGAATAAACGGAAAACCCTTATTTTCAAGGTTGATTTTAATAAAGCTTATGACAATGTCAACTGGGGTTTCTTATGGCCTGGTGATGACTCAGATGGGTTTCCCAGAACTTTGGTGTAAATGGATTTATGGCATTCTTTCGTCGGCTAGATCAGCGGTTTTGGTGAATGGTTCTCACACTTTTGAATTCCAATGTTGTAAAGGTATGCGCCAAGGAGATCCGATTTCACCTTTTCTCTTTTTAATTATCATGGAAGGTCTTTCTAGCATGATGAGAAAGGCTGGTAATAATGGATCGTTTGGGGGTATTTCCCTCGCTAACCATGGTCCTACTATCTCTCACATTTTATATGCTGACGACTGCACTTTCTTAGGTGAATGGTCTATTCTCAATATAAAAAAAGTTAACCAAATTCTCTGATGTTTCTATATATGTTCTGGTCTTAAGATTAATATGGGGAAATCTCAAATTTTTGGCGTGTGTGTGGAGGATTCAGAGGTGAGAAATGTAGCAAATAGTGTCTCATGTATATCAGGGAGTGCTCCTTTTGATTATCTGGGCATTCGAGTGGGGGTAACATGAATAGAATCGCCAATTGGGACTTTATGTTTGATATTTTTAACTCGAGCTATCCAGTGGAAAGCTTCTTGCCTTTCCATTGGGGGTAGAGTGGCGTTAATTAAGCGGTGCTGGAAAATCTCCCAACATATTATCTGTCTTTGTTTAAGGCACCGGCTAAGGTTTTGGATGGGTTAGAAGGTATCATAAAAACGTTTTTGTGGGGCGGGTCATCGGAGTCTAGGAAAATTCATTGGGTAGCTTGGGATAGAGTCGCTTCCTCGGTGAATGTTGGCGGCCTTGGTTTGAGTAATCTTAAAGATGTCAATATTGCTCATTTATCTAAATGGGTGTGGCGTTATAGATGTGAGCATGGTAGCCTTTGGAGGCATGTTGTGGATTCTATTCATGGCTCTCCTAGATGTTGGTCCTCTCTCCCGGTATGTAGTTCGATGTCTGGAGTTTGGTCATCCATCGTGAAGCTGATTTCCAAAGTCAGCATCGCTGGTGTTAACCTTAGTCAGTTATTCAAAGGCATGGTGGGGAATGGGAACAACATTCGTTTTTGACTTGACCCCTGGATTGGGGACAGAGCCCTAAAAGATGAGTTTCCGTTGTTGTTTAAGAAATATAAGATGAAGAAGTGTTTGGTTAGCGATAAGTTTAATCCGGTGAGGGGTAGATTCGAGGGGCAGTGGGATGTTTTAGAGGGTGCGTTGTCCATTCTTGAAGTCGGGGAAAGACAACGTACGGGTACTATGCTCGAGGGTCAAACGCTGAGTGATCATGGTGACAAATGGAGCTGGATTTTCAGGGACTCGAAAGGCTTTAGTGTGAAATCAGTCAAAGATTTCCTTAGAGGTGACAAGGATTATAGCAATCGGTTTATCTTCAAATGGTCTAAATGGGTTACAAAGAAATGCAACATTCTTATGTGGAGAGTGGGTTTGAATCGGGTTCCCACAATGGACCTGCTTTCAGCTCGTAACTGTGCTTTCGATACTTTGGAATACAACTTATGTAAAACTGAAGATGAATCGGTGGAGCACCTTTTCTGTTCTTGTATGGTGTCTATGGATATCTGGTATAGGGTAGGGCATTGCTGTAAGTTGCCCCCTATTTTCTTGTTTTCTTGTCGCGACATTTTTGATCTTCACAAGGGATTGGGTCTGGATAAGAAGAAGAGAGAAGCGTTGATGGGCATCTTTTTCTCCACGTCTTTGGTGTATATGGAATGAGGAATATGAGCGGATTTGACAACATAAATGTTGATAGCCGGAAGATCTTCCAAGACATCAAGGCTCTTAGCTTTCTATGGTATTGTAATAGGTCGAATAATTGTTCGATAGATTGGAAAGATTGGTACTTTTTCAACCTCTTGTAATCGGTTAGTTTGGTTGGGCCTCCTTGTTTTGGGGAGTGCCGTTTTCCTGTGAATAATAGTTAACTTTCAATATATATATATATATATATATATATATATATATATATATATATATATATGCTTTGGAAACAGGTTACACATTTCTCTTTCAAGATTCCATATTCTAATCACGTTATCCATTTATTAGAAATTCAAGTTATATTAATGCATGTATAGAAAATATATGGTCGGAAAGAAATAATAGTTACGACATCAACATAAGTATCATCTTACAAACATATATATTAAAATAAAAATGTCTAGTATAACAAAAACATACCATTAGAGCATTGCTCCAATGGTATTACACCCCTACAACAAACGTACAGTTAGCCGATCAAGAGGGCTTTTTGAATAATAGGTGTTGGGTTCAATTCTAACTCCTGGATAAAAGGTCACTGGAACAAGTGCTGATTGCCTGAATCGGCAGACAAAATGAATGCACGGGGTCATAGTTAATGAATTTGCTCAGTTTTTTATTCTCTTTACGCTTTACATAACAATCTCTATTTCTTTGCATTTTGCTTCATATTGAATTGATACATGTAACCTATTCAATGTATTATAAATATTGGGAGAATGATTTGCACACTTATGTATGGCACAACTGCGTAAAGCCTAAATGATGTGTCCTAATAAAAAAAAGAGTATACAAATCAATTTCCTATAAAAACCCATTATTATATGATATTGAGGGCCTGTTTGGTTTGTAGATGGGGTTTAGGATTTGGAATTAGATTTAGATTTGGATTTAGTATAGGTTTTTCATTAAATGAAAAGAGACAAAAATACAATAAAATAATATATTATTTATCTTTTAAATTAATGTAATTTATAAAATTTAAATATGATACAATTTTAAAAATGAAACAGAAGTAATATAAGTGGTAGAGGTTGAAGGAGGGCTCACAAAAATGAAAAGATTCGATCAAAGTAGTCAAGAGAGAAATGATTAGTAGATAGCTAAATATCTGATATGTGGAAAACTAGAAGGGGGGGGGGGGGTTGAATAGTTTTGCCAATTAAAACTTTCTTTTAATCTATTTAGATTGACTTATGTCAATCTATTTGGATGTGTGTTAGATGTTGATAAACAAGCATATAAAGGTAAGTAATGAAAAGATAAGAGTAAGAAGCACAAAACCACAACACGAGTATTTATAGTGGTTCGACTACAAGGACACCTTCCTTGCCCTACTCCACTCCCCGAGTCACCTACTCGAGTTCGTAATCACTACACCAATCTCCTTATGGCGGAAAGCCTTCACAACGTCGCCCTTTTTCGGTGCTAGGCTAACCACGGGTTCTTTCACTCCAGGTGAACCACACCTACACACAACGTGCCCTTTTATAAGGTACTAGGCTAAGTACCTAGTTCTTTCACTCCAAGGTGAACTACACCTTCTAGCGTCGCCTACCCTTTTATTAGGTACTAGGCTAAGCACCTAGTTCCATTGCAATGGAGGAACTACTACCACACTACCAACGACTAATCCCAAAGGAGATCTACTCCTTTACAACATCATCAAGGATATCAATATCCTTGGATCTAATAGATCTATCTACCATATCGAATGTACATCTAAGGCACCTTTCACTAATGCCTTTGACTAGATCTACAAGACACCTTTCACTAATGTCTTGTGTCTTCACTTCTAAGCACCTTTCACTAATGCTTCTTGCTTTTCTTGGCACCTACCACAATACATCCTATAGACGATAGATACCCTTCACTAATATCTTAGTCTTGACACTTGAGACATCTTTCACTAATGTCTTCAATACTACACTTCTTTGAAGAAAGAAAGGAATCATCAACAAGAAGACTTCAGTAGCCTTGATGATGAGGAAGCATGGCAACTCATGGACTTGAGCTTGCTCGACTTCAAAGGTGGTGATCTTGCCTTTAAGAGGAACCTAAGAAATAATGAAGAAATGGCTCACTATTTATAGAGGAAAAATCCTACTGTTCCCCGGATCCCACGGATCCCTACCACAAGGGATCCGGCTAGCACAAAGCTAGGGATCCGTTGAACGCTCCTCTTTGCCCATGGGTATTTTGGTTATGGGTCATGGGTCATGGGTTGAACCATGGATCTTTGGCTAGATACAATGTATCTTTAAGTGCAATGCACTTAGTCACTTGGGTATGGGTTGATCCATGGGTTATGGATATTATCCATGTGCGATATAAGCATGATGTCATGCAATGGGTTATGGGTCAAGATCCATGGGGCATGGGCTTTGGGTTGTACCCAACTACATTCAATGTATTTGCCCAATGGGTTGTGATACTTAAGTTTCTACCCATTTATATTACCCAATATACTACATACTAGTTATGTGTATATTTTATCCAAATATGTAAACACTAGTTGTTGTACATATGTATTACTAAATCATAAAATCACTTATACTTGTTTTAGTGTTTTATGTGAAAATGTGAATATGTTAGAAACTATTAGTTCAAACCATTTATGTATTTTATTTGTTTCAAATGATTTCGTTTGTTATCGACAAAACATTAGAAGATGGTAAAATATAAATAAACGTTTTACGGCTTATTTGTATTAACAATCTCCCCTTTTTTGTTGATGACAAAACATAAAATATTTTAAGGAAAACTAAAATTGTAAAAGTTTGAATTTGTAGTTTTACTTTCTTCTCCTTTTGTTGAATCAAAAGTGTTTGAAGGAAAGAAACACATCGTTTTTAAGAAAAACATGTGAAAGAAATAAAAATAGAAGGAAATAGAGAGCAAGTAACGGGAAAGGATCTCGTCTTTACTCCCCCTTGACGAGTCCATCCCATATGATGAAGTCGAAAGAAAGTGATACTAACCTAGTTTGTTTGCAAGTAAGTTTGCAAAAGATTTCGTCTAAGTGACGAATGTACTCCCCTTGATGATTGCAATTTTGCAAGGGGATGTCATGAAATGTAAACCTAGTATTGCAAGTAATTTGCAATGTATTGCTTTGACATAAAGCTCCCCTAGCTTTAGGATGTCAAAGTCTTCATGTGTAAATTGAATAACTACAAAACAAAAGTTAGAAAGCAAGTATAATTCACAATTTCCTGCAAATGTGGTTCAAGTTAGTAGAAAGAAAGCTTTCATGCTACGGATCCCACGGTTCCTCACGGTAGGGATCCGTGAAATTATGAGGGATCCGTATTAGTGCTTTAATTCGGCAAAGGTGATATAACAAGTAATGTTATCACGAAAATGAGATATGAATACAAAGTAATCATATGCTCAACAAAATAACAAGTAGCATGTAATTCCATTTAATAAAACTAGAGTTATGATATACATGACTCTAAAACTAAGAAAATAAGAAAATACATGACTAGGAATTTCTAAACCAACTATCGCTTGATGCTAGGACACCACTAAAATCTTCTAGCTCGAGTTTTGTTTAGGTTTAATCTCGTCGAAACGTTCGAGGAGATGATAGAACATGAAACGTTGGTCTTCTGGTACTTCATGTATCAAACTTTCAACATGTTGACAATGATAGCAATCTTTGTCATGGCTAGGTAGTGGTGGTGGAATAAATGAAATGGCGATCTGAAGGATCAAGTGAAGCGGCTTGTGGAGCTTCAAACGATGGAGGGATTGGTGGAGGGGCATTTGAGAATGGCTCGACCAAGAATGATGGTGGTGGTAGAGAAGTGTCAACTTCCATATGGTGGGGTGGTTGACTTTGATGATTTCTCATAATCCAAATGGGATTATATGATGGAAGCGAAAAAGGTAGCGAGGACAAGTGTTGACTCAACACCTTGATTTTGTAGCATTATTCCTCCTAATGAGGAGAATGTTGTCAGCGAAAGAGGATGAGACGGCCTAGGAGGCAAGTCCTCTAAATTGTAGAGGTGTGGTGATGATAGTGGGAATGTAAATGAAATAGCTCTAGGAACTAATGGTGATGGTTTAGTGGAGATGATATTGTTTGGCCTAGGAGGTATGGTGGTATTTGGCATTGGTAGTTTTGTGGGTACTATCCTTTTAGGAATTGGTTTGATTGGATGAAGAAGGATCCTATCATTTGTTGGCTTAGGAGATGATTCGTTGAAGAGATTTCGTGTATAACACGAGCCTTTTCATGGGTGGTTCTTTGGTGGATAAGTTACTACTTGGGGTTTTCCTCATGATGAGATGATTTCAAGAGGTTTGTAAGGATTTCTAAAGTGCTGAAAGTTAGGATAAGAGTGATGACTATGGAGGTCCTAACAAAGTGGTTTATAAACCAAGAGATTTGGCAAGTGCATTTAAGCTTTAAGCCACTAGGATTCATTGGAATGTGATGATTAACATGCACAAGAGTCAACTTCAGAGTTTGCACTGATCTAGGAACTCATTTAAGATGAGATGGAGTGTTTGAGTTAGGAAGATGAGTTGAAATGATTGTTTTAGCAAGATTTTGGCATAAACTGTCACCCGGATCCCACGGTTCCCTTCTCATAGGGATCCGTCTAGGCTAATCCTACGGATCCGGCCTTCAGCAGTTATGAAAGAGTGGAAATGATGTTTCTAAGATCTAAGACCTATAACATCTTGAGTGTTTCATCCTCCTAAGTGTTTTTTAAATGAAGGGGTGCTTAAGTACTTGAAGGTAATGAATGATGTAGCTAATGATTGTCTTTTATGGAAGGATTTGGAACTTCTAAGAGTGCCAATGGATGAACAAGGATGACACTAAAGATTTAGAGTGTCAATTGAAGCTAAATGATCCTAGAGATCAGGTTGTGACTTAGGATAGTGTTTTGGAAAATATCCTAGAAGCTTTGAGATGGGAAAAACTAGAGTTTGATCAACTTTGATCAATTTTGAGGTAAGGATGAATTATGATCAATTTTGCCATAATCGAAAGATTTCTAAGACTAAATGTGAGGATTAAGTAAAAGATGAAGTGTGAGTTTGAGAGCGGAAGAGTAATGGATTAAAATGTGAAATGGTGGATCTACAAGCGTCTTAGAGTGTGATCTAGGTGAGTTATGTGTGAGTAGGAAGGATCAACCTATCTTGATAAGGACTTAATTTGACTTAAGACACTATGTTTAGCTTAGTGTGAGGTGTTCTAAGGATATGTTTGAAATATAATGCTTGCAATTGCATCTTCTGTTTGCCGGATCCCACGATTCCCTAAGTCTAGGGATCCGTCTAGCACAATCTTTGGGATCCGTCCATCCTTCCCGCTGAGAGACCTTTTCTAAAGGTATGCAATGATCTTGACAATGCATTATATCTCAAGGATAGCCTAAAAGAGTATAATACTAAGATATCAAACGTAAAATGTTTTATTTCATGAAGGAAATTGGATTACATTGATAAAGCACAGTACAAGAAGAATTGATCCTATTTTGGAATACTACTAGTTTCCTTGAGTGTTTCGCTAGGAGGATCATTATGTGATTGATGAGTGTTGGTGGAATCAAGAATGAAGAAAGTATTCATGAGAGATATGTTTAGCGGTTCCATCATCTTGTTCTGAAATGCATACGGACTTTGAAATTGAAGATGGAAGTGCATAACATTATGATAGAAGCGTGTCAAGAACATTCCATAAGGGATGAGTTTATTCTTGGAGCCTTGAAGATTTGCAATTATTCTTGCGAAGTAGGCGAGGTGTATGGTTGTTGTGTTAGCAAACAAGTACAACATGTGAGCACAACAAGCGGGAAGAATTTCGATTTCCCCTAAGGCTCAAACATTTTCACGTAGGATGAGTGCAAGAGGCTTGTACTCTTCTCGGATATCCTTGTAAAGATAATGTTTGGATCGGAGTAATATGGTCGAGTTTTGCATATTATGCGATTTAAATCTTCCAGGGAGGGTATGTGTGAACAATATGGACTATTTTCTTCTTAAAGAAGTTGAAGAGAGAATCAAGAGACCAATCTTCGATGAACGCACATTGTCCATGATTTGGAATCCGAAAGATGTGAGCAAAATGCCCAAGGGTTAGAGTAAACTTTTGGTTTTTGATATAAAACCAAAGAGATAGAGAATGTCGATTCGCGAGCGAGTTCGACTTGTGAAGAATTCCATTATGAACCTTGGACATCTCTTCTCGTTGATTTCAAGAAGACATTCTAGTCCTATGGCTCGTGGGAGGTATTGATACCTTCTTGAATTGTAGAAGGTGTCTACAATCTGCGTCCTTCGTGGAAGTGACGGTTTGAGATTATTGAACCCACGGACATGACGCGGGTGTGTTGGGTTGAGAGATGTTGGAGTGTAGACTCTAGTGAGTGAAAAATCAAACTCATATTCATGCGTCATAGTTGAACCTATAGAAATGATAAGTTAATAAAAGAGATGTTTGTGGTCAACCTATGATAATCTAATGTTTTTACTAGATTTTTATTAACAATGGTATTTAACACTTTAACTTACTCAAGGTTTTGACTTTCTAGTGGATTATTACATTTAGAAGGATAGTGGTTTTTAATTTGCATGAAAAACTGTTTTCCAGGGGACGGATCCCACGGTTCCTTTCAAAAGGATCCGCTAGTATAACAGGGATCCGTAGATCGTAATTGAGAACCGATTATATGCTTAACAGGTTTTTAGATCTCATAGTTTTATACCAAGATATATGTTTTAACCTACATTTTCTTTTAACATACATACATGACTTCTAATGTATCACGAAGGAGTATGAAACAAATAAATCAAAAGAAATGACAAACACATTATGATAATAATAACCTAGATAACTAGATTATTAGTAATATTGCATTTCAATACTAAGGATGATACAAAGGATTGGGTATATGATCCCAATGTAGATTAACAACACAAAGTAAATGTCTCCATATGTGAACTTCATCATAGGGAACACAAGTGCAATGAGTGTTAAGGCGATGAGCACGAGTGCGATGTAAACCACGTTGATGACGAATCTTCTTGGTTTCGGTTGAGATGGAATGAGGAAAGATGAGAAATTTTGAATGAGAGGAAGAAATTGGAAGATTTGAAAAAGAGAGTGAGGTTTGGTAGAGTGAGGCGGTGGTAGGGGTTATTTATAGAGAAGGAGGAATTTTGAAATTAGGTGTTTTGTTTTATTATAGGATTAAAAGAAATAAAACATAAGTTTTATATACCACGACTATAGGCAGAGAGAAATATAACGTATGTGAGAAAAAGGCTTCCTAATGAAGCTTTATGTAAAACATGTAATTGCACAAAAGATAATTATATAAATACCTAAATAGGTATACTTAATTATCAAGCAAAGTAAGAAGAAAATCATACCTCTAGCGCACTTAGGAATGTCTTTTACAAATGACACATGTCACTTAGGCGATTCCATCTCCTTTGAGATTTAAGATACCTTCTTAAGGAAGGTATTCTTATAGCGACTTTTAAAGAAACTTGGGTGGGTATGAGCTTTGACTAATCAACATGACAAAGAAGATTAGTGCAATTAAATGAGAAAAAGTAAATAAGAAAAATGTACTATCAAATCAACATCCAAACATATAGTTTGAAAGACATGGTGTTTGTTTTATGAAAAACAACTTCTGTAGTTTTCAATTAACTTATAGATGAGTATCAAGTTTTAAAGTACAATATACTTCAAGAAACTTGGCTTGAAGCTCCGATGCCAATTGTGGAAAAACTAGAAGGGGGGGTTGAATAGTTTTGCCAATTAAAACTTCCTTTTAATATATTTAGATTGACTTATGTCAATCTATTTGAATAATGTGTGTTGAATGTTGATAAACAAGCATATAAAGGTAAGTAATGAAAAGATAAGAGTAAGAAGCACAAAACCACAACACAGGTATTTATAGTGGTTCCATTCAAGACACCTTCCGCCTACTCTCCCTCGAGTCACCTACCGAGGTTAAGTAATCACTACACCAATCTCCTTATGGCGGGAAGCCTTCACAGCGTCGCCTACCCTTTTTCGGTGCTAGGCTAACCACCCGGTTCTTCGGCTCCAAGGTGAACCACACCTACACAGCGTCACCTACCCTTTATAAGGTACTAGGCTAAGTACCTAGTTCTTTCACTCCAAGGTGAACTACACCTTCTGGCGATGGCCTGCCACTTTGAGGGTACTAGGCTGGCACCTAGTTCCATTGCGGAGGAACTACTACCTACCGCCATGACTAATCCCAAAAGGAGATCTACTCCTTTACAACATCATCAAGGATATCAATATCCTTGGATCTAATACTAGTCTATCTTGTACATGAAACACACCATCGAATGTACATCACAAAGGCAACTACTAATGCCTTTGACTAGATCACAAGACACCTTTACTTTCTTGTCTTCCTTCAGCACCTTTCCTAATGCTTCTTTGATCTTGACTTCCTAAGCACCTACCACAGAATAGCACCTCTATGGAAGCGATAGATACTTCTTAATATCTTGATGTTGACGTGAACATCTTTCACTAATGTCTTCCAACACTTTTACACTCGCTGAA
>OU343219.1:133139010-133301320 GCA_910596185.1 Chrysanthemum makinoi
TTACAACTTACAAAACCCAATCAACTTCAAATGCAACTACAAATCCAAAGTGCTATACATGATCTCCCACAATATTTTACTACTACTTAAACCTAATCTAGTGCATATCATTCTGTTCCAACATCTAAAGAGCATGAAGATGAGCATGACCGCCACATCTATCACACTAAATGCCGGATTTGCCTTTGTCTCTCTCAAGATAACCACCCATTCGGTTTCTTATCACGATGGTCGGAGCTACAAGACTTCTATAACCACATGCTAAGTGGTCAAAAAGTAATAGCTGGTTGATTGATGAAAACGTTGATGATGGAGAAAAATAAAGGTTTCCTTTGTGCTTCCTCCATGTATTTCAACCAAAATGCAACCCATCCACCCTTCCCTAGCATTTATGCTATGTGTGTTGATGCACCAAAACTGTGTAAAGAGAGACCAAGCACCACCTTTCTACCCATAGGAAGTGCAAGTGATTGCTGCTCGAGGACCGCATTGAGGCAGAGGTGCCGAGGGTTGGGAGTAAGATGTTCTCCTTTATAGTAGTCATCAATCATCGCAGATACACTTGGATTCTCTACACTATCATCTTCTTCCGGCGATGGAGAAAAGGTGATTTTTAGGTCGAGGATCATAAGGATATGGAAAGAATCAAGGAAATCACCGGATGATGATGATGATGATGGAGAAGAGGTTGGATTTACAACCTCTGATTTAGTATTCATGGTTTTTAGTGGTGAATTATGGTTTATGGCATTTTTGGGGTTTGTGGTAGAATTTAGGGTTTGTGAAGAAGATTTGGGGATATTGTGAAGAGATAAGTGTGCATTGGGGGTCTCATATATAGGCGGTGCAAGGTTTTAAGGCAACTTAATATGAGTTTGGTGGCACAAAGAATCTCAAGATATTTACCGCCGCAATCTCTCTCTTTGATTGGGTTTTGTGTTTTACAAAACAACCTACATTGACGTTGAATTAAAAAAGCAAAATTATATCGCATAATCACATAAATTAAAATAAAAACACAAAATAAAATATCAACCTCATAATTCCTTGTATCCAATTTTTGGATACTAAAACAAAATATGTTTGTCTACTCGGTTTAAGTTGGTAAGATGAAAATGGCGCATTAATAAGGTCGCTTGGAATACATCGGTTTATGTGAAAGTACTTGACATGATGCATACATTGGTTTATGTGAAAGTACTTGACATGATGCATACATTGGTTTGTGTGACAATATTTTTTTACACTTATTGTTCTTATATAATAAAGCGGAAAAGATTTGCATTTGACTTGTAAATAAATGTAGGGGCCCTAAATGTAGAGTTATTGTTGGGCTTTGATGTGATAGTGGGCAGTAATCGATAAGAAGAAAAAGGCGCTTTAAAAATGTCGCCGAATATATTGATTACGGATAGTACTATTAAACAAATGTCTTATTGCATATATATTTTGGGTACCAAAAATGTCTTTTTGTATATAAAGATCATACTTTCTTCTACATACTTGGGTGATATACATGCTTATAAAATATCGCTCGACAATTTAAAATAAAGGAAACTAAACTAAATAAAGACATATAAAAGTAGCCCACTTAAATACAATTGTCGAATATACAATTTAGCAATACAACTATTGTGAGTCCATGCACGCTGTAATACGCTTAAACACGCCTCCTAGTAAACTGTCAAAAAGAGAAAAAAGGTTCAACATTTCCTCAAGTAAACAAATTCATCAAGTAGTGTAGTATACTTATTTTGGTTCAAGTTGGCTATCAAATCAAATCAATATGGCTTATAAGTCAAAATGCCATAATAACTATGCGTGGCTATCATATCAAGACCTTATAACTAATATAAAAGGGCTATCTTAACTCGCTTTGTAAAAAAAACCAAAAGAAGAAAATGACTACAAAAATGCCTTTCGCCAGAGTTAGTCTGCCGCTCTGGTTCTAGTCTCGTAGAGACATGATGGTGGAGAAGTTTAGTAGGGAGGTTACTGCCACTAGGGTGGACGGCTTAACTAAAAAGCCCAAGATATTAGGTCTCGTGTTACCGAGAGGGATTTCGTGATTGCAGAGTTGGAGCTTTTGTATCCCTTTGATTCATGTGTGCAAAGTATTTCATAGTTGAATATTTTGCAAAATGAAGATTTGGCACATTGCTAAATGTTGGTGAAGGTTGTGAACAAGGTAGTTTAACAAGGGAGCTTATGTCATTCATTGACAAGCTCAAGTCTATGTGTACTGAATGGTTTCTTCATATATGTTTTGAGTTTAGTATATGGTTAGGAATGTATGATGTTTATGTTTATGCTTATGGATGTTCTATAAACCTATTAAGGTTAATTTTGTTGGATATATATGCACTTACTTATTTATGTTTGTCTAAGTACTTTTGTGGGAACATACCGTGTTATAACCTCGCCCGCTGATATGTCGGCTTGTAACGTAGTGTTGAAAACATAACCTACACTCATCAAAAAAGTATAATCGATATGGATACGTGTCGTGGTAAGTGTGATATGAATTAATTGGTAACTTTAACGCACTGTAAAATATAGTGTCCGCTATAAATAAACAAAACCACCCAAAAAAAATAAATAAAAAACGGCGAGATTCCTCTGGGCTAAATGCTACTTTGTGACACATATATCGCCTGGTTTATTAGATTTATGTGTCACAAAGTAGAATCTAAATGTCCGTAAATAGCGTTGATTTGATTTTTTTTATTTTTTATTTTTTTGCACCACCTTAATTTTTATCGACATGAAAGGCTTTATCTTGTTCTTCAATGAAAACCAACTTACGCTTAACCTTAGGCTTAGCAACTACATCCCTATGGCTAACAGATATATCGACATCAACATCAATAAGGACGCTTTTGCTTCTTCACCCAAGCAATAAGCTCATCATATGTCATATTGCTTGCATCTTTTAATCTTCTTCCATGTATAATCAATTTGGTTGTATAATCATCTTCAGAATCACAAAAGTTAAGATTTTGATAATAAAAATCAAATAAGTTTTGGGGATTATGTGTCATATACATCATCAACTTCCCATATCGATCAGCAAGGTCATACATGGCAGCCACATCCCTATCACACTCTATTAGTTTCAATCCTACCTCTAATTGACATTGTGGTAAACAGAAAAACAACGAATGGAAATTTAGCTAGCTCAGATGTTCTTTCTCGTAAACCGGCACATACTATTATAGTCCACCTTCCTATCCTTGGACAAACTCCAATAAAAAACACCCCCATTTTCATACCTCAACGGTTGGAAATAAAACTCCCCCAAAAGATGAACGCCAAACAGTAACGAGGATCTGAACTCCAAATAGGTGCCATCCTGTTACAGAACACGAAAATACAATACTTTAAAAAGTAAAAATAATTTTAAATGTAAACCCTAATTAGGTTCGAATATTGAAACATTAAATATAGGCAAAATTGATATGGGGGACCATGACAATAAAGTATGACGAACCTTTCAAGACAATTCAATTTTAATAATCGAACGAAAACGCATAGCTTGTATTAGATTATTAAGAAGATAGGGTTCTGGTCGGTAGGAAGTGAATGTGGGAACAAAAAGATAAAAGACAAACTATTAGTGTATCATAAATCGCTAAATTGAAAAAAGGCGCTTTAAAAAGTTGCTCGTAATATTTTGGGATATGTGATAGTACATTACGCTTGTCGATAAATGTATGCAATAAATATTTCCCTAAAAGCAACAACCGCTTGGTCAGAAATATAAAAAAAAAAAAACAAACAAAAATAAACATTTTCAAAACAATTTTTACCGCTCTATAAATACCAACTTCACCTCAAACACATTTTTTAACACACAATTTCAAACACAATTGAAGATCAAAATACTTCCCACAAGATTTAATATGGCTTGCCGCTCCCCCCATTCTCGCTGAAGATATGCAAGTGCACGCTCAAAATCAATGCAATATCGACGATGCGGCTCAAAAACGCTATTATAAGCGCCATCAAATTGTTTGACCGGCAAAGGCGAAAGGAACAAATGAGACAAAACTACCGATTTGCAACGACATTACCATTGGAAAAGTCGTGGATCGACAAATTTTTGAAAGATCAAGCACGAAAGATCGCGAGGTTGTGACAACTTGTGTGTGTTTCAATATAACGAACAACGCCAAAGACCAAAATAAGTTGGATCTATCGGGAGAACAAAGACGATGGTGTAGACGATGCTGTAGACGAGGAAGATTTGGCTCGGTTGGAGGGATTTGCTCGTTCTCGACTGTCAGATGACTCGCATGGGAGCATTCTGATTAGATTTATGATTTACGATTTCGGATTGTTTTTATTCAGCATTGTAAAATTTTAATTATTAATGAAATTTTAGTTTATGTTAAAAATGATTTTAAAATAAAAGTTTTCTTGGGTCGTTGGAGAGAGAAATGTGACGCGGGCGCAGTTGTCCCAAGCCGTCCTGTGTCATGCATCGAACCAAATTTCTTACAATATACAAACAAAGGGTTAAACAAAGTATTAGCAATGGTTTAATTCTAGTAAAGGGTTTAATCCAAGCATTGATTCATTCTTCCGCAAAGGGTTTCATCAACTCTAGCGTTGTTTCATCAACTCTAGCAAAGGGTTTAATTCAAGCATTGATTCATTCTTCCGCAAGGGTTTCATCAACTCTAGCAGGGTTTGAAATGTCCTAGCAGGGATACACCAACGACACTCCAACTGCTGACCAAGATTACATCTACCAAAAGTAGTGGAAAAATAGTGATATTATGAACTAATATGAAGGATTACAACATAATCGTTGTGTTGTGAAAGTCCTACTTACCATAAAGTGTTAAAATTTGTAAAGTCTAAACAATTCAATCGAATACAAGTATATAGACTCTTTAACCACGGAAAAGTTTGTTCATGTAACCCAACAAAATATATAGAGAAAATGTCATAACAATCTACATACATGAAATTAAACCTTATCTGATTTCCTAACAAATATGGAAAACAGGATACACCAAACCATCATAAGACTCTACATACATGAACTTAAACCTTATCATCTTTCCATGCTCAAACTCACAATCTTCAAAAAGTAGGTCCAAATACCTAATGCATTAACATGATTCACCCGAATGGATTGTCTCTATGATACCAACTCTGAATTTGCATCATGTATTCGACTTCATCATTCCTAAAAAGTGCATTTTGATAAAATGCATAGGATGATTCTGAAGAAAATGGTTTGGAATATCCTGGTGTGCAACAATTACATAAATTATATATAATTACATAAATGCATAGACAACAAAGTGCACACAAAACACAAACTTACAAGTTTACATAACGAAGAATTTCAAGAGACCTTCCGTAAAAGACATCGGCCTCACCAAAATGATCAAGGTGACCAATCCATTGGCAAATGTGTTGCATTCGCCATCACCGTTTCAAAAATATCAAAATAAATCTTAAAGATAAATGCTATGATATTATTGAATATGATTATGAGATTTCAAGCCTACCTCCATCTTCGTTATCAAGATCATTTTGTGGAAAAAACAATTGCGTCACACCAAGAAATCCCCTGATCTTTGCCCCACCTTCGAAACCAAACACGGTTATATTCAACCTATTCTTTGCCAATTTAGTAAAAACAATAACATCGCCAAATTCAATATCGGAATATTGAAGAGCAATCGACCACATCTCATCATCCATAACATACAAAACACGAGGATCATGACCTCGTTCATAGCCCCAAGTAACATCCACATTAAACTCCATTCCTTCAACAACAACAACAACAGTACCACGCAACCCAATACCATCTAGAAAATTACAAGCAATGTCCAAACACCATCCGACAATTATAACATACACAATAACAAAATACACGTATTCTTAAATAAACGTAAACAAATAATGAGTTGTTATAAATAACCTGTGGAAATTGAGGGTATGGCAACCATAACTCAAACCTTATATGACGACTTTCTACACCAAAGATAATCCTCAACTTCCAACCCATTAGAATCATAGCCCGTAACGTAAAAAGAGTCATCACCTTCTTGAACAAAGTGTAACATGTGAACATCCGTATACATGTTTTCATGAACAAATTCTACCCATTTGTTACCTACAATCCTAATGGGACCTCCTAACTGAGCAATAATCCTTACTTTCTTCCGTTGTCTTTGTATTCCAGTTAAATAGAAATGACGATTCCCATTGAAAGCACGGTCAAGAAATCGAGGAAGCTCAAGAAACCTGTGGTAAAAATTTCGCTTGGTCGCACCGTAAACTCGATGGCCATGATTACCTTATAAACAATTACAAGCATGTAAAGGTTAGTTAATGCTAAAATTTTGATGATGAATATTCAAACATAAAAGACAATCAATATTGATATGGGGGACCATGACAATAAAGGATCACGAACCTTGACAGTTGCCCAAAATAGCTAAAAGATAAGGTTTTAGTGTTTCATAAATCGCTTTAAAAAAGTCGCTCATACTATATCGGTTAAAAATACGCTTATCTATTATCCCGCCAAAATAATTTTCCCGCCTAAACACAAGTCAACAAAATAAGCATAAATACAGTCAATTCTATAGTCCACATACAACAATTCACAATGGCTTTGAACTTATCTAGAAAAGGTAATTGTGAACAAGTGCCAAACAGGAAAGAGGATGCTGATGACAATTTGATGCCACACATACAACAATCCACAATGGCTTTAGATTTATCTGAGAAGAAAACACTAGATGGTGATATTACGTGTAAGGAGAAGCAAGATGTCATTACACCAGAAAAAGTTAGGGCATTGGAAAAAGGATTAAAGATCCGGAAGAGTACTTCAAAAACTCAAGGAAAGGAAATCAACCGAAGAAGGATGTGGTTCTAGCAGACTGTTGAATGGATGTAATAGTTCAATAATAAATGTTATGAGTCTAAATTTTAACAATGTAATGGTTGTGTGGAAAATCTTATCTATGAAACAATTTATTGAGATGATTGTTGTAGTTTTGTTATCGAGATAGTTGTGTCGATAGACATCAGATATTTAATCATAATAATTGCAATGTAACATACACATGGTAGTAGAAGCATCATCACATACTAGTTTGTAACATACACTAACAAGCCTTCACCACATAATAATTAGTTTCATCATGATGACTAGTTAGTGTAGTTTGTAACATACACTAACTAGTCATCATGCAAGGAAAGGAACAAAAATACAAATTGTTTAACAGGTACATACCACCTCGAAGATCAAATAACTACCACATGGTAGCCTTCATAATACCGAATTACTTGGATCAAGAGGCTGGGTATGACATGGAACCATCACCGTGGAATCTGCAACTATCACTTGATCATTAACCAAACTGATTGCCTCATCACCCTTCATATCATCGGATTGATTACTACCAACTGCTTCAAATTCATCAAATAATCTCCTAGATTTCAAGGTACCGCTTCAAAACGACTTTTCTTGGACACATATTGAACTACAGTTGAGCTTCCAACTGTAGGAAGGCCATCAATGTCACTAAAAAACCTCTTACACTTTAAAGGGTTGTTTTGAATAGATGGGAGTAAACTAGTAGAATGTGGATCCCAAGGTCATGATTATCGCTGCCTCAAAGTCGCTCAAAAGGTTCTACCTCTTAACGGACTAATCTCGAATCCACGCTCGTTTGACAAACACTCTAACATGGAGTTCTCGTCCAACAATCTTCAAAGTCATCCGACACATAAGGTCGGACTGTAGTCCTTAAACAAGGAGGAATGTATTCAAGGTCATTATTACCACCAAATTCGACTTTCCTCCTAATAAACTAGCTTCAACAAAAGGCTTGATATAAGGTGTCCTAAGGTAGGCTGGTGAATTTTTTCCTCTTCTTCCCATGCCATTAGTTCTTCAAACGACGTGATGTCGCACATCTTTTTTTTTCTTTTCGTGACTTTTAATTTTAAACGCCGATCATCATCTGAGGAATCAAAAGACAAGTTCTTGTGATAGTAAGTAACTAAATGAACCCGTGGGTCGATGACAAACATAGATCTCAACTAGACCATGGAGCTCACCATGTCATACGTTTCTTGACATCATTATCATCTTCTACAAGGGTCAACCCTTGCTCCGCATACTACTTGGAAGACAAAAATACCAAGCCCAAATATCCTCCTTAATTTCTTTCAACAAAGATGTCACATATTTGAGAATATGATAACCTACTCAACCTAGGTAACCTCAAATGTAAAACATCTCCACCTAAATAACTTAAGGGTAAAAACGACGCCATGATAAACATCAAACCCAAGATCTTGACTCTTTTCAGCATTCTCTGTAACAATGGATATAATTCAAAAAACAAAATCCTTGTTGAATAAAATTTAATAGAGAAAAAGTAAATGGACAAACTTACAGTGATTCTTGATACCATAATTCATAAATCTTTGATTCTGTGGTTTTCTCATGCCATATTTAGTAGAAGTCTGAAAACGTAAAAATATATGTAAGATAAAATATGGGGTAGTTTTGGTTAGTAGGTACAAAATATACAAAAATACATAAAATATCAACAGCTAAAAGTATGTCTAAAAAGTACACATGTACCATACTCACTGAATGATTTGTTTAGTATATATATAATAATATGATTTAGTTCACTGTGATGAAAGCGCATACCTCTAATAATGATCCTCACATCCAATGGTAAACCAAAAGCCAAGCGGTATAAAAAAAATACATACCCAAGCAAATACCACAATCACCAAATATCCCGCCCGCCGTACTTGTTCTTCGATAGTAAATGTAATGAAATAACTAGCCGATCAATGCCTTTCTTCTCAAATACTTGCGCTTTGTGCTAGGACCTCGTAATTGTAGCTGTGGACAAAAGTAGCACTGTTTTAAAAAAACTAATGTTTTAAAAGTGGTTAAACGTTATGTATTAATTCTTATGACATATGAATAAATAGCCAAACCTGTAAACACTCCCTCGCTTGATATAAAACTCGCCATTCCTCAAAAGTTTGACCGCTATCATAAAAGGTAACAATGCAGTGTCTATCTCCAAACAGGCAAGAAACCAATGAGCGCAGGCCATTAATCGGCATGAAAACCTACAACGTTTGGATCACACACATAATATCAATATATGGCAAAAGCTAATCAAGATTATTAAATATATATATATATATATATATATATATATATATATATATATATATATATATATATATATATATATATGTATATATATCGTTACTTACGTGCTTAACGCCGCACTACATGGAATAGAGTATCTTTCACCATTAGCATACCACAACGCCAAAGAATTTTGTAATGTAAGCTGAACAAAATAGCTACTAACCATCCCCAATTAGCCATCGGGCCTAACATGCCAAAGGTAATTAACCCACAACTCTATGTGTCAAATTTCGAAACATGAATGAGTGTGATAAACTTTATAAGAAATCATTTCATGTACGTTTGTATGAGTACTTGCCTCATCCCTTAGCCAACCTTTCCTAGGCAGGTCTAAGCAAACCAAACTTTCCCAAAACCTTCTATCCACACACACATCATCACACCAAGGAAACTTGCAGTTAAGTGGTCCAATTTGTCCAAGAAATTCATCAAATTCATTTGTAAATGAACTCGCTGACATTGGTGCACAGCGTGCAAGATCCTAGTATATGAAACGATTAAACTTATAATCATTTGTCATTAACAAGATATATTTTAAAAGGTTGTCAAGAAGTATTTTTCATACCTCAACCCAAGGCGTGACAAATTTAAGTTTTTCACTCATATCTGGATCAGGTAAGCTAGAGCATCGTTTTTCTTTTCAAAGATATGCATTGGTCCAATAATACGAATTAGCTTCACCCGAACGTTGATCACTCCTCTTGGAAACTCGCAAAACGCGCTTCTAGGCTTCATATGATTCGAGTTCATGATTGCTTCTCCCCTTTTCTTTCGCTCATTTTCATACTGCAACCTCTTTTCCTCTTCCCTCATTATCAACTTGTCCTCTTCCATCCTCAACCTCTTCTCTTGTTGCATCAATCACGCTTCTTTAACCGCACTTTCTAATTCTTCATGTCGCAACATTAATTCTTCTTGGATAATAAATTCCTGTCAGTGTTTATAAATAACCTATCGTTATGATATGTTATGCTACGGAAAGAGTTTTACACTTGTTTACCGATTTGTACATTACCTTTGCAAGATCGTCATCGAAAATTCATCTAGCCACGCTGATGAACTAGTATCAATGCTTGACTGACTTGACTCAAACAAGTCAAGAAAATCATGATTAAGCTCATCACAAAACTGCACTAAGATGCCGTAGATCATTACTTAACTCCAATTTCTCCTAAGAATGAAAATAAGTATTTATAAAAAGGATATATACGAAAGATAATGGATAATGAAGGGCGCTTTTGTAAATTTAGTGTATCCATCGCTAGAGTATATGAAACCACTGCTAGTGGTTTTCAATCAATGCTAGCAGTTCCTCGATAATACTTGAAGGGCGTTTTTGTAAATTTCGGTATCCATCGCTAGAGTATATGAAACCACCGCTAGAGGTTTTCAATCCATGCTAGCGTACCTTCCCGATAATACTTGAAGGGCTGTTTTGTAAATTCGTGTATCCACCGCTAGTATATGAAACCACTGCTAGAGTATATGAAACCACTGCTAGTGGTTTTCAATCAACTGCTAGCGCTTCGATAATACTTGAAGGCGCTTTTGTAAATTTCGTGTATCCATCGCTAGAGTATATGAAACCACCGCTAGAGGTTTTCAACCAATCGCTAGCGTGTTCCCGATAATACTTGAAGGGTCGCTTTTTGTAAATTCCGTATCCACCGCTAGAGTATATGAAACCACCGCTAGAGTATATGAAACCATGCTAGAGGTTTTCAATCAACTGCTAGCACTTCCTCGATAATACTTGAAGGGCGCTTTTGTAAATTTCGTGTATCCATCGCTAGAGTATATGAAACCACCGCTAGAGGTTTTCAACTAACGCTAGCGGTTCCGATAATACTTGAAGGGTTTGTAAATCGTATCCACTGCTAGAGTATATGAAACCACTGCTAGAGTGAAACCATGTGGTTTTCAATCAACGCTAGCGCTTCCCGATAATACTTGAAGGGCGCTTTTGTAAATTTCGTATCCATCGCTAGAGTATATGAAACCACCGCTAGAGGTTTTCAATCCACTGCTAGCGCCTTCCCATACTTGAAGGGCATGTTTTGTAAATTTCGTGTATCCACTGCTAGAGTATATGAAACCACTGCTAGTGGTTTTCAATCCACCGCTAGCACTTCCCGATAATGTCAAAGTATATATAACGATAAAAAAAGAAGAAGGATATATTACCCCATTTCTCGAGCAAGAACCTCGAAAAAGGGACGTGATATTATCAAGATTCGTGATTATTGATGGGTATATGAGTTTGAACAAATGCTTAAATAACCTGAATAATTGTCTCAAGTTTGAACAAACGCTTATTTAACTTCAACACGATCCTCAGTGTTATGCCGATCTCTATTATAATGCTCTCACTCCTGCGTATAATAGGTAAATGTTTTTTCGCCTTGCCACGCTTATGCGCGCCATCTTCTTCAACCACTGTCGAGAGATGTGTTGTTTTCACCGTGGAGTTCTAGGTATGTAGTCATGGAAAAATGCCGTAAACTTTATATACCAATCAGATCTCCTCTCAGCTATTGTCGTCGGTTCTTTAACAGATTCAATCCTTAAAACAAATAATAATGTTCAATAAAAGATTGCATTAATGTAGAAAAAAAGATTGCATTAATAAGAAAATTTTATATATTACTTTTACCTTTCCAAAAAGAAACTTATAATCAAATCTTTTGAAGGGTGTATTCTTTGACCACGCTACTCCTCTTGGCATAATATCGGGAACTTTATTCCACCATAGAATGCTTCTTTCAAAAGACTCCAGTATCCAAATCTATACGGATTTTGGAATTTCAATAAAAAATAATAGCATAAAATATTGATACACAAAATGAATCCAGTTTATATTGATATATAAAATATTAACCTTGAAAGCCCAAACGAATCCTGACAGTTTATAGGTTGGAACAAACTTGTGGTCTTTGTTAATACCTTGAAGGAAATCCCACTTGTGTTTATCTGCAACATCCAAAATTTCATCATACAAATGCCTCCAAATATGCTCTCCCCATGGAAAGGCATCCCAATCATCTAGGTTTTCAACTAATCGCATGAGAGAAACATCAACTTCCTGAACCAATAATCTGCCCATGAAGATAACCTCCAAAGCTAACAATAGACAAAGACGCATCTGATCTTCGCGCATATGATACCAAATGCCTCTTCATCCTCAATTAGTCCAAGAATATCTAAGTTTGTAATTTTTGAACCTGAATGTTTTGGGAAAACCCTTGACATAAAATTGAGGTGTCCAGATCCATATTTTTCAAAACTTACTTTTCCAAAATTAAAACCAGTGATAAGCGAAAACTCTGGACGACCGAAATGAAGGGGACGGTCATCAATATAATATACAATCGGCATATCATAATGGTTTTCATTCGGATAACATTGTTTTTGTAAAACATAATCTATCATATGTGCTTCGTGGTCAAAATAAGAAAGGTCCAACCATTTAAAACAAGTTTCCCTAAACAACTTCCTTCGATTTTTATCCAACTTGGATTTTATTAAAGAAAAGTAGTTTGGTTTACTTCCGATGATGATTTTCGCCTCATATTCCTACAAATGAAAAAATAAAATAAATAAATAAATAAATAAATAAAATAAAATAAAAAATACTCTACTTAATAACATATAAGGGGAGTAACAAAACTGCATTCAATCATCCAAGCCTCACACTACAATTTTGTAACAAATGCCAAGTATACTTTCAAAAAGGTAGAACAACAAAGAATCACATCTCGCATAACCAGATAAATTACAAACCCAAACACAATTTTGTAACCTTTTGCTAACTTAAATAAACAAAATTGTTGTTGCAAAACTACTATTATACGAACAATTTATATATATCAACATAAAAAAACATACCCGAATACGAAACATTTTTTTTGCAGGATTTCGAGAAGACGATGGTTCTTGACTTGTAGGAGTAATGTATGTGTTATTCTAATTCATTGGTTAGGAAAGATATGTGATAAGTAAAAAGTATTTTTACCGTGGTGTAAAAATTGGAAAAAAGTACAAAACTACTATTTGGCCAAAACCCGCTAAAATTAATTCGCTTAAGTCGCTCGACATTGGGAAGGAGCAAAAGGAATAAAATATTACTTTTTAAAGTTTGACTTTTTTCTAAAATATCAAAAAATCGCACGAATCTTAAAAAGTCGCTGGATATTAGTCGACTAAAATTCATAGGTACGAAAATGATTGAATCAAAAGTGTCGGGACACGTGTCACTATTACATTGGAAGGATAAAGTCGCAAGTCTCAAAGTTTATTTTGGAAATACCCAAACTTTTTTCCTAAAAAGTGATGACACCTTGAGCGAAAAATGCATTCTTAGAATTTCATTTCCTTGTTAAAATTCATGTGTATAACATGACATCTTCATCACCTTAGTTATATTGCGTATTAGTTGTGTCACATTAAGCCAAGTATTGGTAAACTATCATCTTTTATGCACTTTAATAGGTAAAAGTAGGAGTTCCCATCTTTCTAACATGAGAATGACTACTGGAGAACCTATTGCACTAGAAACTCAATTTGACTTAACGGTTGAATTGCTTCCTGGAGAGAAGTTGGGTATGTGGAATCACCCTTAAAAATGGTCGTGTTTAGCCTTAATTGAGCACCGCTAGTAATAGTCTCATATTCATTCTCCAACTTGAAAAATTGTTCCTATACTTGCCTAAGCTAAGTGTTAAAACATTGATAGTTTGCCTCACCTTAGGAATACTAATCAAACAAGTAGTATATATGAATTTTCTTTTAAAACCACTTGCATTGCACTTACATGTGTTGATTACATGTTCTTGTTTGATAAGATAAGTTGATTTGACATTATCTTAGTGATTGATAACTAGTCAAATGTGTAAACCTTAGTACGGTTTCATCTTTATAATGCTTGTATTCTTGTTTCATGCTACTAAACGTTTAAACCTAAACTTTATATGCATGATACTTACTTTTGAATTATTTTTAGCATGATTAACATGTTACTTATGAACTCATAATATGCCATTTTGATACGTGATAATTTTGATATGATATATTTGTGTTTGAACGCTATTAGTTGGCATTCATTATATCTATGTGTAGTACGATCCAAATGATATATGCTGCAAATTGTTATGTCTTAAACATGGCTTGCATGATCTTTTTATCTTGTTTCTTTGCTTCTTGTCACACTATTTGTTTGCTACGCTGCACATATAATCACACAAAGTGATTTTGGTATGACAAACTTTTAGAAGCCTTTTTTACAAATTAATCACATAGATTATTGTATATCCAAGTATGCTTAAGTGTCTAAGTCTAACGACAAAACAATCTCATAATGAAATGTCTTGAATAAAGTCGTATTCTTGCATAATATGATTGTTTTGATGCTATCTTGTGTGGTGATTTCTTGTCTACTAAGTGCAATGTGTTGTTTTTTCTTATATAATATGTTATCATTTGATTTCTATCATGTTAACATCTTTTGTCACTAACAAATTTGTTTTGTAGGTTGATAACAAATTATTTGTTATCTCACTTAGTTCTAACTTTTATATGCTCATTTTGCATAATCACCTTTATTGCTACGTAGATTAGTACTATGCTTTATGGGACTCCTACTCTTGCATATAGTTTAAAAGCATATAGAATTAAGTTCTAGAGGGTTGGCTTTGCATTTTTGTCTTTCAACCGACCTCTTTCCAAATCTCATTTTTGCTTCCGCTTTCCAAAAATCACCTCCATCATTATTTAGTTATAAAAATACTCTAATCCTCTTCACTTCCTATTAGGAAACCACATGCCTCATCATACGATCATCTCGAATTAATCGAGAAGAGGTACGTGACTTTAAGGATGAAGTTTATTGTATGCTAACCATCATCAAGAAAAACATCACTAAGCTCATCTCTTTCGTTAACCCAAATAACCTCCTAAACACTTTGTTGTCATTCGTTATTTGATACATTACACATTATGTTGGATGTCCACCAATTAAGGGGAGAGAAATCCGTTCACATAATTGTCTTTTGTCAAAATTTGTGTCTCTTAGACTCTAAAATACCAACACATAGGTAAACACCACTTAGCTAAAACCGGTTCACGAAACCACAACTAGTTCAACCTTTTTAACTTTTTATCACAAGTTTGCACCAATACCTCATCAAGTGAAAAACGCATCATGTGTTTTTACAAAACGTCTTCATCTCCACATATAGGATTTTCCTTAAACTAGCACCTTACAACTTCACTATCTAGAACACCATCATAGGATCTTATCCTTGTCTCGCTTATCATGCATGTCCTTGTCAATGCAAACGATATATTAATCAAAACAGCCATTCCCAACACGTTGGTCTATCCAACTCTCACTCATATGATGTCATTCTCATCCTCATATAGGTACTCATTATTATTATTAGTATTTTCCATGTTGTCTTCACTTCCTTTCAATGTGATAATCATCCATGTCGGTCAAAACCATGCTAATACTACCTTTGCTATTGTCACCTAGAATAGGTTATTTTTATAATTCGTGTCAATCAATGAACGAATTTATCTGAATGTTATCACTTTTATATTTTTTGGAATCTTAATTATAATATTCTTAGATAGAACGCATTATTGATTACTCTTGGGTTGAATCATATGAGAACTTGCTCAAAACAATAGGTTGTTAGCATCAATAAATCATTCAAATCATAACCCTTATGCATCATTGAAATGCAATGTCCATTCATATTTTTTTCTCTTAGCTTTGGTCACTTGAAATGACGAAAGGATTGCATGAGTCCATATTTTTATATTTGCTATACATACGACTTTCTAACTCCTTAATAGCTTCCTACCTAATCACCACCACCTTCCATCACCACTTTCACTAATCATCACCACCATGGATTAGCGAAAACTTACTTTTGTAAATCTCGAGTCATCTAGCATCACCACATGAATCCTACTAGTAAACCGACACCAACACTAGCACCACTAGTGGCACACCCGGTGGGAGACTTCATATCTTCTTTCTAGGAAATATTTTGTAGGATTTTATCATATTATATTACTTTTCTTATGATTGTAATTAGGAGACTACACTTCATGAGATCTTTGATTATATCATTTTTCACATATATACATCTTATTTTTCTTGGTGAAAAAGATGAAATATATTGCACTAATGTTTTTCATTGTAGGTTCATCATCATATACACTCGATTTTATATAAATTACTCATCTAAGGATGAAGTTTGCATCAATTATTTTTCTTATTTTAGGTGCTTCTTGACACCCTCGAACAAGGAGGAATATCCTTTAAGCACTCATATTGCATCGTCTATACACTTGGTTGTATATGACATATTTGTCTAAAGACAAAGCTTCTATTATACTAATATTTATTTTGAAGGTTCATCTTGATGCCCTGGCGCAAGGGGAGCTTCCGTCAAGAATTTATTGAATGAATCTTATACACATTTTGTTGTATATCACTTACTCGTCCAATGACGAATATAGTTTTGCACTAATATTTATTTTGTAGGTTTTTAATCATACCCTGACGCCTCAAACAAGGGGAAGCAACCGTCAAGGGGGAGCATGCACGCATTTATCATCATTCTCACTTTTCAACAAACATTTGTGCTTCGATAAAAAATGGAGAAAATAGGCTAACATTGCTATGCATTTTTCTTTTTCATATATTTCTCATAATTTTTGTTGCATAAAACTAACCTTGATGTAGGTTAAGCCTCTTAATTTGATCCATGGATCCGCTACCAAACAAGAGACGGGTTGAAGTGGACGATTTAACTTCACTAGGGATGATGCAAGCTCACCTTTTTGGGGAGAAATAAGTTTAAACTCCAAGGACACGCCCTTTTTGTTTCGACAAAAGGGGGAGAAGAGTGTAAACGGAGAAAGGTAATGTAAAGGTAGTAAGGATACAAGTAACTTTTTACATTTTAATTTCTATTACGTTTACATATCTTTGTAATCATCAAAAAGGGGGAGATTGTTAGTGCAAATATTACGATATTTAATCTATACAGTCTCGTTTGTTTTGATTGATGACAAACATGTAACTTCTAATACATAACGTAAAATGTACAAGTTACTTGTAATCACACTTTGTCTCAACATACATTCAACACCTCTCGATGTCTCAAGTCCTCATATGTTACAACACAAGTTCGTACATGTTTGTTATGTGGCATTATGATCAAACCCATTAAGGCATTAACAAATCATTTAGAATGTTTAAAATACGTTTAGAATCACAAAGTATTTTAATAGGTTAACCATTCTATTTCGAACCTCATTTTACATTTTGCATTCACAAAGTATTTCATAC
The DNA here is from genome assembly GCA_910596185.1 of Chrysanthemum makinoi. Taxonomy (NCBI): domain Eukaryota; kingdom Viridiplantae; phylum Streptophyta; class Magnoliopsida; order Asterales; family Asteraceae; genus Chrysanthemum; species Chrysanthemum makinoi. The sequence continues at coordinate 133,156,602 of OU343219.1, forward strand.
AAATACTAAAGTTTACTTACACTTGACAAAATATATTTTATTTTGACAAGCACTCAACTAGATATTTTTACAAAAGGTAACTAGACATTTTATTAACTAGTTACATAATACATTTTACAAGTTTACTTTGATAAACTTTTTAATCTAAAAAAGAAATACATATTACATCATCATCTTTGAAATCCTTGGAAGATCTCTTGAATATTTTGGTTAGATTGACACTCAATATATCAAATGTGATCTTAGTAAGATTTGGTAATATCTTGGAAAGATTTGAAGAAAGAGTTTTTAGATTTTCTGTCAGGCACCCACGGAACCAAAATGTATAAAGGACGGAACCCTTTATTTGGTTCCTTGGTCCGTGGACGCTCCTGGCCACTTTTGCCTACAAATAGAATCCCATTGTTTTCTCATTTCTTCACCACTTCAAAACACATCTTCTCCACCTTCTTGCATACATTTAGATCAATCATTAACAATGTAGTAACATACATTAAACACCCTAATGATCATGATCATAATGCTTCTAACATTCATCTTTGTTGTAAGCATACTCTACATTTTGATCAACCAAGGAAAGCTTGGAGATCTAGCCATCCCCACTCACCACAAGCTGAAGATCTATGACAACAAGATTAGGGAACTTGTGATCTTCATCATGAAGGCTTCCTATCAAATGGAAGTTCATTTAGAAGTAGTTATTCATATCCATTAGACATTTGTGTCATGGATCATTAGTGTAAACATCATTGCATCATAACAACACTTTCACCAAACTAGATTAGATGGTTTATGTGTTTGTGCCATAAAACACAAGGTTTGTTATGTTGGGCCATAAAACATATTGGGAGTTGTTGTACCCTTGTAAAAGAACTCGACATCTAGCTTAGTGTCGGAAATATTTTATAGGCGACGTTAGGTTGGTTCTACCTCGAACTAGGACTCGGTATTTAGCTTTGTAAGGAAAAAGTGTAAGCGAAGATTGTAAGGTTTTCTCCGCTGAGAAGGGAGCTTGTTGATTTAGTGAAGTAACTCTCGAGTTGGGTACTCAGGGAGTGGAGTAAGGCGGAGAGGAGATCCGTGACCGAACCACTATAAATCATCTTATTCGGTTTGCACTTTCCTTTCTTTATCTCTTTACTTTTATAGTTGCACTATCCTATTGCTTGTGATGTGGTTTGATATTGATGCTTGTGTGACAACTTGGTTTACTATGATTTACATTAGTCACAAACAATAATTGGTACTTTCATATTATAACAAGTTTCATAAACGATTTGATACAAAAGATCTAACGATTTTAAACGGTAACGTATTCACCCCCTCTACGTTTCCACAAGCTCATTGCCAAACATAAACCTAACTCTAGCAATAAATAACAATCAGGTATAATAATTCCTGATTAAACTAACAAATTAAGCTTGAAATAAGCTCAAATTAAGCGATTATTAGATCAGTGTAAATGAAACCCTAATTATTATATTTATATCAAAATTAATCATCAACATAAGCTCAAATAGCAAAATTAAGAGATGAAAATAACAAATTCAGCTTGAAATAAGCTCAAATTAAGCGATTATTAGATCAGTGTAAATGAAACCCTAATTATTAAGAGGTTAAACTACCGGAGAAGATGACTGTAGACGGTGAGAAGATGACCGGAGAAGATGATTGTAGATGAAAGTATTGATAAATCTATTTCAATTAATAGTCCGTTACGGAACTATTCATTGATGAACAATATGTATCTTCTTCATATTCATCATCAGAGTCAGAAGAAACTGATGATGAATCGGAAAATATACCTTTCGAAACATTTTGTGTATGGAAGCCAAAGGCGGAAAGTGAATCATCATTGCCTGCAATGACAAAATGTAAGAAAAGTAGCTCAACTAGAACCGGATCGAAAAGATGGAGTATCTGCTATTTGCTCATGCGGAGCAAGAGCCAAGGCAAGGATCACCCTATGGTTTTGTTAGCCCCTAAGAAGGTGGATAGTCCTAAACAAAAGTAGAATTCGGGGTAAGGTTTTCAAATTTGGGAGCCGGTTGAAAGCGCAAACTCCAGTTCACGAACTGTTTTATGTTCAAAGACAAGCGGAAATTGAAAACGTTAAGAAGAAATTGTTTCTACCATATAGGTAAGATGTTTTTGGGTTGTTTGAAAATGTTAACGGAATTGGAAAAATGCTCCAATTCTAGTTCTAGGATAAATAACAGCAATTTTGTTTGACTAATTAACTGTAAGTATATCTGAATGATATTTTTTGTTCTTCTATGACAAGGTCTATGATACGAGAGATCTTTATGATGTAAGTGTTAAACTTTAAACTATGAGCATACCAAAAAAGACCGATCAACGTTCTTAATTACTTTATCTGGATCACCATTAAGTGTATTAAATATTGATGGTTAATTTGATACGCAAAATACTTATCATAACTAGAAAGAAACTAACAATGTAAATGTCAAGGTTGTCGTGTTTTGGCGGTACTTGGCTTTGCCAAACATATCCTAAAGGTATATTTGACACACGAGATTATTACACGATTATATTTATTCTTTGAAAAAATAAATTATTTAAAATATATAATTTTGGTTGTCAAACATAACTCGTAAGAATTTTTAAAAGAATAATCATTAATAATTTTTGAAAATCAAATATTACTTGCCAGTAACTTATAGATTTTTATTTTATTATTATTACTTTTTTATGATCTCCTTCTTCATCTACAACTTTTTTTGTGCAAAAGGTGAATTATATTAGCTTCCAACACTAACAAATAAGGATAACAATCAAGATTTGGACAAGTCCCAAATCAGAAACAAACATACAAACAAACATATAGATGTATGATATATCTATACAAAACAGAACAAAGAAGAACAAAGAAGCATGTCTGATGTCTTCCAGGCTACTTCACATTCAGAAACCATCTACAACTTTATCTCTAGTTTTAGCAACGTTTGTTTTGTCAAACATATAGCATAAATGGATACCATGGTATAACCAACTCTACTGTTAACTTACAACCAGGGGCGGAACTACATAGAGGATAGGGGGGGGCGGTGCCCTCCATGGTTCGTCAAAAAATGTCAATTTTTAGTGTAAAATTTTTTTTTTAGGACCATTTTATTATAGTGCACCCCATTATAAAATCAAATTGCCCCCCACCTTAACATCAAACAATGTAAAAACCTTAGATCTCTATCTTAATCTATCAATTTTTAGTGTAAAATTATTTTTTTTATGACCTTTTTATTAAAGTTCATCACAAATTTTATCAAAAAAAAATTTTTTGCCCCCCGCCCTTGAAAATCCTGGGTCCGCCACTGCTTACAACTTGACCAACCAATCCAACAAACTCAACTCTATATCCTAAAAATATCAAGTTTTGTCACACCTACGTTAATGCTAATTTACATTCTTTCTTAACTTTAGCCGTCTATTGACTTCCTTTTTTCACAAACATTTTGCGTAACGAAAAAATTAATACAATCATCATCAAGAAGATTCGAAGACAATCATATGGAGATTCTATCAAATATATTTACATTTAAATGAAGCAACGAATTATACAAAAGTGCGTCAACTTAATATCTAGAATGGAAGCATTTCGCCCATTCCATTAACATTAGCCAAACAACCCAACAAGATTTTGCCTGTACGGTAAAAACGATTTCCTCTTCACACTTTCATTTACCGCTCTTCTTTGCATGTAAAACTGTTCATGGACCGGACTCTGCACCTTCATTTGACCTGCGACTTTATGTTCTGGACTATCAACCTTCTTATTAGAACTTAACAACGACATTGGCTTCACGTTACATTCGCTGTTGCTCCGCTTGAGCAAATTGCGGATACCCCATCTTTTCGATCCACATCCTGTTGAACTACTTTTCTTACATTTCATCATTTGTGGTGAGGATGATCCACTATTTAACTTTGGCCACCATACACAAAATCTTCCGGACGGTATGTTGTCCATTTCATTAGCTTCTTCTGATTCTGATGATGATGAATATGAAGAGGAAACTAATTCTTTATCAACGAATAATTTCCTTAATGAGCTATTTATAGAAACAGATACATCAATCTTCCTATCATCTTTTGCTTTAGCATCACGATTGATATCATCTAACACGAATGAAAATTCAAAATCTTCGTCTTCAACTTGGTCAAAATCCTGAACTCGTGCTGAATGTTCTTCATGGATCACCTTAGTGACAGCTTCGAATGTTAACGTATCAGAATAGTAATAGCTGAAACTTGGACTATCGAAGCCTAAATCTTCTATTTTACGTTGTGATTGCATTTTTCTTAAACTATAGTATGTTTGATTTTCTTTGTTTAATTGAAGGAGCAGGTTGATGGATGAAAGAGTTTGGTAGCTCAAGCTACTTATACATAGATGGTTAATATATGTATTTCTTTTTAAACAAGTAACGAGTCATGGCTGACGTAATATAATCCCCTTAATGAGTGTATTAATAAATGGTTATAGTTTAGTAGCTGGAACTTGCATGTGATATTCGTATTCATACATTTGATTAAGGTCATCTCATTACTCTTTATTCAATTCTGTATACTACTTGAAAGAATTTTATATAATACCTATACCGTTAGTACGTGCGCCATGACGGGCTCATGTGCATACGTGTGCATATATTGAAGGCTAAGTTGTTGTAATTTTTTGTAATGCAGATATATGAAACAAAATAAAATTAGTATCAAGTGCATTATTGTTGCGTTCGGATAGCTTATAATTGTATCTTACTTGTCATCCTATCCTTTTATATGTATCGAGTTATTTTTTCTGCTATTCTATGTGTCCAAATTGCATTTTACGTCACTTTTGAGTATTTTTTGACTTTTTCTTTTTAATTTATTAACACTCCTATTACCTTGAAGGGGCAAAAAAGTCATAAAGCCCTATTGAAATGGTCATAAATCTAAGTTTTACATACGGGCTCAAAGAAGAGGGGACTATATCTGAGATGCAAATAGAGCCTGGTTTTAGACATGGGCTCTATTCCTCGTTATAGAACATTTTTTTTTTTTTTCAATAAAAAACATGCTTTATGTGAAGAAAAAAAATAAACATTTTATGCGATATTCCAGCCATTAAATCTTGTCGTAAGATAAATCTTGCATAAAATGTTTACAAGTGACTTAAATCATGAATATTCAGCAGATAAATCATAATATCATCGAGTCATTGAGATAAATCTTGCATAGCATATGACTACTCTAGCTAGAGGTGGCCATTTCTCGGTTTTTTCAAAAACCGGTTCCAGTTTCTGACAAAGTCAACGAACCGGTTCCTGTTAAAACCGGTTCGATTTTTATCGGATTGGGGGTACAAAAAACATGGACCGGTAGAACCTGTTCTGGATCGGTTTTAAAACCGGTTCTCACAAAAAACCGGTCAAGCAGGTTCAAAAAAACCAGTCCTAAATGTTAACATTGGGCTTTTTTGAGGCTCGATTTCGGGGTTTTTTTTTTGTCGCGTTTTCTACACAATAAACTTAATAAACTTTAGCTTTTATTCAATAAACTTAATAAACTTTAACTTTTTTACAAAAGAAGCTCGGTTTTTAGGCATCGTGAGCATTTTTGATCAAGTTTGTGAGCGATTTTTGAGTGTTTTTAGAGTATTTGAATGTTGTGACTAAACCAAAACCAACCTTGGTATTTATAAAGATGTTTAGGAGGGCTAAATCGGGGATTTTCGTTTATTTGACCGTTTCAATACGGTAACAAATTAACAATCGACCTCAAATGGATCTATTTTGGCCACAGTATAGAAGATTGCATATTACCGTTAGAACCGGTTTGTAACTGGTTTTTCCAAACCGGGGGAAAAATGGAAACCGGGTAGGAACCGCCGGTTTATGTAAGAACTGAACCGGTTTGGGCAAAAGCCGGTTTTGGTTTTGGATTTTTTTGGGTTCCGGTTTCGGTTTCGCTTTTTTTGCCCACCTATAACTCTAGCAAACAACACATGAAAAAGCTACAAGCTAACTTAAATGACTACTTGAATGAAAAATACATCATTGGCGTCACCGTAAAGTCTCTATATTGTGTGTAGCCTGACCAAAACATATGAGGTTTAATGAAGTTTGCGTCAACCCCAAATCTACGTATAGAGTTGAGAATAAAGCCACATGACAAATACATAATAACTCTTGACTTTACCCATCCTAATACTATACAAGCTCCAAACCACAATAGTAATTGGCATAACACCACATCTACCGCCTGCAAATACTAAAACAAGCATACTTTACCTTTGTTGCTATTTTATGACACGGGATACCAAGCGACATGCAGGACACTAAGAAGACCATTGACAAAACAATCTTCGCTGCAACCTTAAAGCCATTAGTGAGTCTCAACGCCAAAATACTTCATCTAAAATTCCAAATCAAGTGTAAAACTGTGGGTCTTCTAGGTTCGAGAATAATTAATCAAAGATATATACTGATCATTGGTTATAAGGTGTACATTTGTAAAAAGGGGTCATCTAAATACACCAATATGATGACCCAATCATTGACTTTTTTATAAAATAATTCACCAACATGATGAGCTAATCATTGATTTTTTTATAAAATAATTCTAGGGACATGATTACTTTCATTAATATACATTAATGAGCCAAAATAAACATTCAATGTGATTACTTTCATTAATGTACATGCTTTCTCAATTGTTTTTTTTTTACATATACATATAATTATTTTTTACTTATGTCATATACATATACGTACTTATAAGTGAACAAATAATACAAATTTTTATTGAAAATGAATAATTAAAAATACAATAGAAATAACGTTACATGATTACTTTGTTAGGTCAATATTTTCCGGAATACGATAATAATATTCGCGAAACACATTTTGACGACTAACATATGTGTCCTCCCATCCTGATGCATTTTCACTTTTATATGTAATCCAAAGTGGATAAGTTAACGGTAATGGTGAACCTTCGCGTAGTGTCGCTTTAATATAATGGTTACGATTCACATGAGCAATCACAATTGTCTCGTGTGGTTCCGATTGTGGTGGCGTCGACCAAAGCGGAAAACTCGTGGTGCAGCCTCCAACATTTCCTCCACCAGTTAGACTTATAACAACTCTTTTATATGCTGAGGCAATAACCAAACCCGTGTTTGGCATTTCCATCCATTTTCCAGCTTTTTTACGGTCTCATAAATTGTTTTATAACCTCTCGTTCCAAACATATACTTGTATTTTTGTTGGTTAAAATCTAACTCCTGCACCAAATCAGACCGAATACGACGCCACTGATCTTGAGGGAGACCGAGAGCGACAGCGACAGATCGAAATCCGCAATTTCCATCGCCTATGACATCTTGTAAATCTGTAACATAAGGATGGAAAATATGTGGAAGTTGATTCAAAAATCTTTCCGGAACGTGTTTCGTGGACGATTGGCTCACATATGAACTATGTCTCGGAGGTTCCTGGTTTAAGTCCGGGAACACGTCACGTTCACGTGTTTCATAGTTCGAGCATGAACTGTGTCTTGGTCTTTCCTCATTCAAGTCTACCCCGAAAAGCCTGGTTGATTGACTACTTTTACTAGGATCTTGAACTTTTGGATCAACAAACTTCTTTTTTTGTTGTTTCTTCAAGCTTGGTCGTCCACGGGTATTTTTTTTAACCGCGGGTTCTTTAATTAGAGTTGCAATTGGATTGCTCATACAACCTAGCTTTCTTAAAAAACTCATTTTTCCTCCATTGGACTGCTTGTTGAAATTTTCTTTAAAAATGTGTAAGTCATCGTCACATTGAATATCTTCATCTTCCAAGGGTTTTGACCATGAGACATCTAGTGTCCTCCAAAAGATATCAATTGACTCCAAGGGGATATACTCACCTGCAATAAAACAATAATAATTGTTTTTAATATTTTTTGAAAAACCAAGACCTCAAAAAATTAATCAAATAATAGCAGTTATATATGGTGACCTGAAATTAAGTACGCTGAAAGTACGCAAGCACATGGTAACCCACAACCCTTACGAAGTTGACAACCACACATTGAGTATTCAAACTTAGGATCATTCAATCGACTAGCTTCTCCTAAAATCATATCAAGAGCTTCATTGGAAACAAAACCCCGTAATAAGTTGAAACACTGTATGTTATGTTGATGATAACGATAGATTCTACTTCTTTCAAAGCTTTCATTGATTGCTGTAACTTGAGACTGCACGATCTCATTGATACATCCCACAAATTGATCTAAGCCGTGTTTTTTAGATTTCAAGTATCTTTTTAACTTAGCGTGTTGGCTTTCACATCTGTTTGTTGTGCGATTGTTGAAGTTAAAAGACACGTCAGTCCATGCAGACACAAACCGTTCTTTATGATTTTTTAACCATTGTTCGGTTACATAACTTAAAACACCTGAAATGTTTAAAAAAATAATAAGGTGATGTAGGAAAACAATATAAAATATAAAATAATATAATATTAAATGTGAAATAGAGAAAACGGTACGTTGATAATCTTTGAGTACTGCTTGAAGTTGCTTGTAGTTCTCCAAGTACGACGCACATGTTGGAGAATCTTCTAGTGAATTCCATGCCGAAATAAATGAGTCCCAATCTCGTTTCTTCGTGATCGATGGCCTACAATTCTTCAAAATATTTTGGCTAATGTGCCATCTACAAAGTAACTGTGTAGCATTCGGAAAAACTTTTTCGCATGCATTTAACAGAGCCAATTCTCTGTCCGTGATTATAACACGTGGATGCATGCGCTCGTTAAGTGTCAACTTTAAGCACTCTAACACCCACTCATAGTTTTTCGTCTTTTCCTCACTTATAAAGGCAAATGCTATGCAAAATGTCTTATGTGTTGAAGTTACTCCAACTATCTCCACAAAAGGCATATTATACTTGTTTGTCTTATACGTAGCATCTATTATCACCACGTGTGGGAATGCACGCCATATATTAAAGGATGTGGGGTGAACAAAAAAGAGAGCGTCCAACTCATTCGTAACATCATTTGTAGAAAAATCATGAACATAACCATTAGAGTGTAAAAGAGACATAAGAACCTGCGTTGAATTTTTTATAATTATTTTTTCTTTTTATTTATTGAAAAGATATAAACCAAAATATATAGGAGAAAAAACAATTAAATAGTTTTACCTGCATCGTACTTTTTCCAACTCTTCCGGCCTTGCGAATTTTAGATTGTGCATTATATATATCTTTGAGTGTTGACACGTTATCCTTATTTTAGCGCTTATTATTGACAATATGTCACGTGGCTCCACATTCTTCTTGGTCAAATCTTCGACCAATTGATATTCTTCTTTAGTCAATCGCCTCGCATATGGATGCCCCTCCATATGTTGTGCAGGGAGATGATTATGTTTATCACATATCACCCTCATCAACCAACCACCATACATATTTGAATACTTTCCTACCAACTGGAATGGACAATTAATCCTTTTGGTAGCAGAATTTTTGCTTGTTTCATTCGGTTTATATTCACCACCACGATCACACATAAGCGTGACTTCATAGGAAAAACCACTTTCGTTCGTGTATGATTTTTGAGTTACAATGACGTAACCAAGAGAGCGTGCCTTAGTTTGCGCCCAACCTTTTAAGTCTTCACGAGTTTTGAACACCTAAAACTAAATTTGTTATTGTTAACGAAAATATCCACTATGAAAATAATAACATATATTTATAAATTATTGTCTATGACATAAAAAAAATAATTATACCTCACGAGTGAAAAATGGCGACGTACGCATATTTTCATCAAAAAAAGACATTTTCTTGTATCAACTTAAATAAGCTCCTGCAAAATAAAAATAAAAATAAAAAGTCATAATATATAATAAAATTCGAACAGCCTATAAAAATAAAAATAAGCAAAATATAAAAATTAAAAAAACAACATATAACCCAACTCCACAAAACAACATATAACCCAACTACTTCAAAACCCTAAACCTGATATAACCTATCATCTATATGAGCCTCCACATTTTCCAGCCTCCACCATATTCTCTCATCTATATAATAACCTAATATAACAGCCACCACCACTGTCAAATCGCAGCCTCCACCTCTCTTATATTACCGCCACCACCACTGTCGAATCGCCACCACCATCATACCACCACTGTCGAACCACCACCACCATATCATTTATCTGCATATGTACGATAATACCATATCATGTTTGGATCTGGAAAAGTACAAACGAAGGTGAGATCTGGACGAAGGTGAGCCCAACGATCACATAATCACTGCTATACTTATACCCCCTACAACGATCACATAATCACTGCCCAACGAAGGTGAGATCTGGACGAAGGGTATACCAATAACACGTTCATACACGAAAGGTGAGATTGTTTGGTGATAAGTGTCACAGAAAAGGTGAGATTTGTGGGGGTTTGTTTCGTTTAGGTAAAACTATTACAGAAAAGGTGAGGTTTGTGAGGTTTTTGGTGCCCAACGATTACAGAAAAGGTGAGATTACATCCTTTATCATATCAGTATGAAAAGGTCCTATAGGATAGTCATACAATTAATGATAAGATTTTAATTAACTACAAAGTTATCTCACCGAACAAGATTTCCGTATGGTCTTTTATTGGTTCTGGATGTTTTTCTCACATGGAAGATAAAAGCCCAAAAGAGCATAACAAATATGTTGCTGACATCGACCAAGTATCAAAAGTACATGGAAGATAAGAGCCCAAAAGGGCTATACGCTTATATAAAAGGTTAGATGAAAGGTGGATTTCCGGTGAAGGTGGATATCCGGTGAAGATTCAAGGAATGAAAAAGATAATAAGTTATATTAGTACTGGATTACCTTGTAATGTTGAATGATATTACAGATTGTTAGTACTTAAAAATCAAATTTAGACAGCTTTTATAACATGATTATGTCATATTTTTACTCCAATTAAATTAGTTAGTTAGAAGCTGGAAATAAACTTTGTAGTTTTCAAAAATATGAGAACCCATGGTGACAGAAATCAAAGTGTTATTGAAAAGTGATATTAGTTGGTATAAATCTTGGAACCCAAAATCTGGAACCCGAATTAGTTGAAAAAATATGGGAACCCACCCAAAATAGTTAGAATCTGATATTGAATGTTGAAAATGATATTGAATGTTGAAAAGTGAAGTTCACAGAAAAAGTGACATTGAATGTTGAAAAATGAAGTTCACAGAAAACGTTAAAATTGCAATTCTCAAAATACTTAGAAAGTTGAAAAGATACTATTCCCTATACACCATTTGACTAAAAAAGAATCTTTTGGTGCATATAGCAGGACCCTTGTAAAAACAATGTAATATTGTAACACAACTAAGTATAGGGCTGTAAACGAACCGGACGAACACGAACGAAACTTTGTTCATGTTCGTTCGTTTTATTTTAACCGGACAAATAAACGGACACGAACGCTTAAACGGACGAATTTTCTTGTTCATGTTCATTTATTAAGAAAATGAGTTGTTCATGTTCGTTTATGTTCATTCATTAAGAAACTAAACGAATGCTAAACGAACATAAACGATCAAACATAAATGAATATAAACAAACAAGCATAAACTTTATTAAATTATGCAATATATAATGTTTTATAAGTGTTATTTTGTTCAAACAAACCATATCTAAAATTATACAAATAAAAGATATAATATAATAAAATAAATAAATAAATGAACATAAATGAACGCATAATCGAACGTCCACGAACATAAATGAACGGACGCGACATTTGTTGATGTTCGTTCATTTAACTAAACGAACGTAAAAATTGTTCATGTTCGTTCATTTAATAAATATAAACGAACTTTTTACCGAACAGTTCATGAAATGTTCACTGAACGTTCATTTCGTTTGCAGCCCTAACTAAATACATATCCATTAAGAGAGGGAACTTCTTTCACATAAGTTATATGAGGAGACAGTAAATAAACCAGGTTCTAAAATCACTCTCTCTTTAGAGTTTAGATTCATACACAAAAACATGTGAATATAGTAGTATATGTGAATGAAGTTAATATGTAAGATTTGCATTGATGCATCCTTTTTTATTTAGTTTTTTGTAGAAACAATCAAGCAGTAAAACGATGTTGGATCCAAATTATCCTTTTAGATTTATTTTGTTTGGTCTCTAACAGACACTTGTCTGTGACCATTTTCTCGTCACTAAAAGTAAATAACAGTGACGAAAAATGTTCGTCACTATTAGATTTGTGACTGCTAATCTCGTAACATATTAGTGACCAAGTATATTCATGTCTTTAATAGATTTAGTTACGGACCTATAGTGACAAGCTTTTACACTGTTAGTGATGAATGACTTTTGTCCCCGAAGGGATTTTTTCTTGTAGTATATTGTATTATTTATAACTAGTTGGATACCCGTGAATAGCGGTGGCGATAAGTATTGTTATATGTGTTTGCTTACCCGCTTAGTGAATTCGTTTCACAACACTCTGAATGTATATGTGTTAGTTGTATGCGTTTGCTTAGGTTTCCCGTAGCTTTCCTTTGACATCATTATACCCGCATATAAAAAGACACTCGTAATCTCTTACCCATCAAACACTCTCCCTAAAAGCATATGATTTTGACGAATCAAGATTGTATTGATTGAAATAAACATTAAAGTTGTAAAAATTTGAATCAAAATAAAATAAACTCATTAAAATGTAAAATTTAAAAACTCATAAAAATATGTCAAAATGGATGTTGAATTAATGAGCACAAAATTTTAAAAAATAAAGTGAGATTAGATTATAAAAAAATAAATAGATAAGAAGATATTTTCATTTGAAAATAAAGATGGATTTTTTGTTAAAAAGTGACAAACAATGATTGGTACTCATTATCTTAGTTTTTGATTAGGAGTTAGGCTTGTAGTTTGTTAAAAATGACACATGTCACCTCATGATTTAAGCTTCTTATCTTAATTTTTGGTTAAGAGTTAGACTTAAAATTAAGGTTTAGTTATTCATTATAATATATAAGTATAGATTTGAAATATATATTTAAATTAAGAAACAATCTACTACTACCTCCGTCCTAAAATTATAGTTTCCGTTTGACTTTTTCAGTCTTTTCTTTTCAACTTTGACCTTAAATATTTTTATTTGTGTTATACAATAACTGATAAAAATTATACCAATGAAAATACAGTTAAAAACCCAATCAATTCATATATATTGCATCAAATATTATATAACACAAACAAAAATATTCATGGTCAAAGTTGTAATAGAAAGACCAAAAAAGTAAAAATGGGACTATAATTTTGGGACGGAGGGAGTATAAAACACTTTGTGAGTGTTATCCGAGAAAAGAAGAATACTCTGTTATATTTTATTAATTACTTAGTGTCCGTTTGATATCCTACTTTGGATTGGTTATTGACTTAATTTGACAGTTAATTATTGTTTTTTTTTTCATTTTTGGTATGGGATACGGGTTCAAAAGTTGTCAGGAAACCAATTGCATGATTCAAGATAACATTGGTGGGTTTTACTGTTGAAATCAATATTTTATGCTCCTCTCTCTCATCAAAATTAAATTTTACTTTTCTATATTTGTTTTTTTTTTTCCTTTTTTAATTATATATTTATTTTATAATATATATTATCTCTCCTACTTTTTTCTCAAACATTTCTTAAATCTTTCAAACCATTCCCAAATCCAAATCTAATTATAAACCCACCTACAAACCAAACGGGCCCTTAAAGGATTACCTCGATTAGCCCGATTCAGCCATGATAATTTACTTATATAAATTTAGGTTAGAAAACACTCTATAAATACATTGTGCTACAAAACTCTCCTTCATTCATCAACTTCACGTCCTCCTTCAATTATACAAAAGAAAAAAGAACATCAAACTTACTGAAATTCATCAATTAAAATGCAATCACAACAGAAAATCGAAGATTCTGGATTAAGTCCAAGCTTCAGCTGTTACTTTTCGGATAGCTCAACATCTAAAGCTGTCACCAAAGTTATCCGTGAAGAACACTTTGATAAAGGCGAGTTTGAATTTTCATTTGTTTTTAACGAAGATGATGAAGATTCCCCTAGAGATATATATGCACGAGACTTGACTGCTTTTCCTATTTTTCAACCGCGGTCAATATGGTGAAGTTAAACCTAAAGATGATAAGATTGAAATATATGTTTCGATTAATAGTAAACTATTCATTGATGAACAACATGTACCTTCTTCATATGCATCATCAGTGTCAGAAGAAGTTGACTCTGATGATGAATTGGAAAATATACCTTCCGGAACATTTTGTGTATGGAAGCCAAAGGCGGAAAGTGAATCATCATTGCCTGCAATGACAAAATGTAAGAAAAGTAGCTCAACTGGAACAGGATCGAAAAGATGTAGTATCTGCTATTTGCTCATGCGGAGCAAGAGCCAAGGCAAGGATCACCCTATGGTTTTGCTAGCCCCTAAGAAGGTAGACAGTCCTAAACCAAAGAGGAATTCGGCTGGGCTTATTTCAAAATTTGGGAGCCAGCTGAAAGCGCAAACTCCAGTTCATGAACTGTTTTATGTTCAAAGACGAGCGGAAAATGAAATCGTTAAGAAGAAATCGTTTCTACCATATAGGCAAGATGTTTTTGGGTTGTTTGGAAATGTTAACGGTATCGGAAAAATGCTCCCATTCTAGTTCTAGGATAAATAACAGCAATTTTGTTTAATTGTAAATATATCTCAATGATATTTTTTGTTCTTCTATGACAAGGTCTATGATACGAGAGATCTTTATGATGTAAGTGTTAAACTATAAACTATGAGCATACCAAAAAAGACTGATCAACGTTCTTTAATTACTTTATCTAGATCTCCTTTAAGTGTATTAAATATTGATGGTTAATTTTAGGGCCGAGCAAATCCAACCGAAACCCGACCTGAATTGACAAACCGACCTAACCGAACCAAACCGACATTTTTTGGTTCGGTTTCGGTTTTGTAATTTATTTTGGTTTTTTTCGGTTTCGGTTCAATTCGGTTTTTGTCGGTTTTTTGGGTTCGAAACCCGAAAACCGACCCTAACCGAGGTACTCGGTTCGGTTTTGGTTTTCGGTTTAGATATATATTTCTCGGTTAAGTTCTCGGTTTGAATTTTTTTGGTTTTCAAGTCGGGTCGGGTTTTTTTTGCTCGGGTCAGGTTTGGCCCGATGCTCACCCCTAGTTATTTTGATAGGCAAAATACTTGTATCATAACTAGAAAGAAACTAGTAACGTAAACTGCCAAGGTTGTCGTGTTTCAGCAACGGATGGCTTTTACACTAAAGTAAATAGTTTTGTTTGTCAAACGTAACCTATAATAAAATATAAAAGAATAATTTTTTGTAAATTAAATTTTACTTTATTTAACTTATTAAAATAATTTCTTTTTATGATCTCTCTCCATATCTACATTTTCATTTACAGTTTCATTTCTAGTTTTAGCGGCCAAAATGGATATAATGATATAACCAACTATATACTATTAACTTACACCTTGACCTACTAATCCAACAAAATCAACTATATATTCTAAAAAGACTAAAATACACGGTTGGTCCTTAAACTTGTCAATCCGCTTCGCGTTGGGACAAACCTGGTCCTTTTCATCGTCGGGGGTCTCTATTTCAAGTTTCTTACTTGTGGAAAACTAGAAGGGGTGGTTGAATAGTTTTACCAATTAAAACTTTGTTTTAAGCTATTTAGATCAACTTATGTCAATCTATTTTGATGTGTGTTGGATGTTGATAAACAAGCATATAGAGATACAAATATGTAATGAAAAAGATAAAGAGTAAGAAGCACAAAACCACAACGCGAGTATTTATAGTGGTTCGGCTACAAGGACACCTTCCTCGCCCTACTCCACTCCCCGAGTGACCTACTCGAGAGTTCGTAATCACTACACAACACCGACTCCTTATGGTGGAGAAACCTTCACAACGTTGCCTACTCTTTTTCCGGCACTAGGCTAACCACCGGGTTCTTTCACCAAGGAGAACCAAACGTATCACAACGTCGCCTACCCTTTATACGGTACTAGGCTAGATACCGAGTTCCATTACAATGGAGGAACTACTACCCAGCACTACACAACACCTATACCCCAAAGGAGACTAATTCCTTATTACAACATCATCAAGGATATCAATATCCTTGGATCCAATACTAATCTATCTTGTACAACGAAACACACCATATCGAATGTACACCTTAGGCACCTTTCACTAATGCCATTGGATTGACTTCTAGCCAACTTCAATGCCTTTAGCCTTGAATTTCAAGCACTTTTCACTAATACTTCTAATATGGACGTTCGACACCTTTCACTAATGTCTTCGTCTTGACCCTTTAGACATCTTTCACTAATGTCTTCAACACTACACTTCTTATGAGAAAGAAGAGAACTATCAACAAGAGAACCTCAATAATCTTGATGATAACGAAGCATGGCAACTCATGGACTTAAGCTTGATTGTCTTCAAAAGATGGTGATCTCGCCTTTAAGAGGAACCTAGAGAATCACATAAAAACAAAACTACATACATAGATCACTTGGATCTGAGGTTAGAGAGTTTATAACTCAAAGAGAAAATATGTGAGGAAGGGGTGAGAAACATTGAGGAAATGGCTCACTATTTATAGAGAGAAAATGGTTACTGTTCCCCGGATCCCACGGATCCCTCACTTGAGGGATCCGTCCAGTGCAATACTGGGGATCCGTGGGACGCTCCCCTTTGCCCATGGGTTTTGGGTCATGGGTCATGGGTCATGGGTTATGGGTCATGGATATCAAGTAGGTTCGATGTACTTACAAGATGCAATGCATCTAGTCCATGGTTCATGGATTAAAACTATGGGCCATGGATTAAAACCATGGGTCATGGATATTATTCATATATGACATAAGCATGATGTCATGTAATGGGTTATGGGTCAAGCTCCATGGGTAGGATCATGGACTTTGGGTTGTACCCAACTACATTCAATGTATTTGGTCAATAGGTTAAATACTTAAGTTTCTACCCAATTGTATTACCCATTATAATACATACTATTTATGTATATATTTACCAAATATGTAAACACTAGTTGTTGTACATATGTTATTATTAAATCATAAAATCACTTTTACTTGTTTTAGTGTTTTATGTGAATACGTGAGTGTGTTAGAAAACTATTGGCTCAAACCATTTACGTATTTTATTTGTTTCATTAAAATGATTTTACATTTGTTATCGACAAAACATTAGAAGATCGTAAAATATAAATAAACGTTTTTACGGCTTATTTGTATTAACAATCTCCCCCTTTTTGTTGATGACAAAACATAAAATTATTTTAAGGAAAAAATAGAATTCGTAAAAGTTTGAATTTGTAGTTTTTACTTTCTTCTCCCCCTTTTTGTCGAAACAAAGAGAGCTTCGAAAATAAACTAACACATTGTTTTAAGAAAAACATGTGAAAAGAAAAAATAGAGAGCAAGTGACGGGAAGAGTTCTCGTCTTAACTTCCCCTTGACGAGTCCATCCCTTTGTGAGGGCGTCAAGTAAATAAAGACTACTAAGCTAATGCATTGCAACTATGTTTGCAAATGGTTTCGTCTTAGCGACGATAATGCTCCCCCTAGATAATTGCAACTTTGCAAGGGGACATCATGAAGTGTAATCCTAGTATTGCAAATGATCTTGCAATGTAATGCTTGGACACAAAGCTCCCCTAGCTTTAGGGTGTCAAAGTCTTCATGTGTAAATTAAAAATCTACAAAACAAAGGTTAGAAAGCAAGTATATAATGCATAATTTCCTGCAAATAAGACACACTTTAGTAGATAACTAGTCTTCTGTTGCACGGATCCCACGGTTCCCTCCTTGGAGGGATCCGTCTAAGCAAATTACAGGGATCCGTCTGTCTGATGACAAGATTCAGCAATGGAGATATAACAAATAATGTTAACATCAAAGTGAGATATGTATTATACCAAATATTCATATACTCAGAAATATAGCAAATATCATGTAATTTTATTTAATAAAACTAGAGATATGATATACATGACTGTAAAAACTAAGAAAATGAACGATACATGACTTGGAGTTGCTAGACTATCTAAGTTACACTTGATATTAGGACACCACTAAAAATCCTCTAGCTCAAGCTTGTTTAGGTTTAATCTCGTCAAAACGTTCGAGGAGGTGATAAAACATGAAACGTTGATCTTCTCGTACTTCTTGTATCAAACTTTCAACTTGTTGACAATGATAACAATCTTTGTCATGGCTAGGTAGTGGTGATGGAAGAAATGAAATTGCTTGATGTGAAGGATAAAGTGAAGCGGGTTGAGGAGCCTCAAACGATGGAGGGATTGGTGTAGGCGCATTTGAAGATGGCTCGACCAAGAATGATGGTGGTGGTAGAGAGGTGTCCCCTTGATTTTGTTCCATTATTCCTCCTAATGAGGAGAATGTTGCCGGTGGTGGAGGATGGGATGGCCTAGGAGGTAAATCCTCTAAGTTGTAGGAATGTGGAGATGAGAGTGGAGTGGTGAATGAAATAGTTCTAGGCAACAATGGTGATGGTTTAGTGGAAATGGGATTGTTTGGTTTAGGAGGTATGGTGGTGTTTGGCATAGGTAGTTTCGTGGGAACTATCCTTTTAGGGATTGGTTTGATTGGTTGAGTTAGTGGAGGAGAAATCCTTGCATTTGTGGATTTGACCGAAGATGATTCGATTGAAGAAATTTCGTGTACAACACGAGCAATTTTCTTGGGTGGTCCTTTGGTGGATGAGTTACCACTTGGAGCTTTCCTCATGATGAGATGATTCAAAGAGGTTTGTAAAGGTTTCTAAGTGCTGAAAATGAGGATGAAGATGATGACTTTAGGAGTCCTAACAATGTGGTTTATAAAGCAAGGGATTTGGCAAGTGCATTCAAGACTTAAGCCACTAAACTTCCTTGGAATGTGATGATTAGCATGCACAAGAGTCAACTTCAGAGTTGTACTGATATAGGAACTTAATTAAGATGAGATGGAGTGTTCAAGTTAGCAAGATGAGCTTGAAATGATTGTTTTAGCTAGAGTTGACATGAATCTGTCATACGGATCCCACGGTTCCCTCCAATTAGGGACCCGTCTAGGCTAATCCTAGGGATCCGTCTCTCAACAGCTAAGAAAAGATAACAATGATGTTTGTAAGGTCTAGTGCCTATACCTTCTTGAGTGTTTCAGTCCATCTAAGTGTCTTAAATGAAAGGGTACCCAAATGCTTAAGGGAAATGAGTGATGTAGCTAATGATTTCCTTTTATGGAAGAAATTGGAACTTTTTATGAGTACCAATGAATGAACAAGGATGACACTAAAGACTTGAGAGTGTCAAATGGAGCTAAATGATCCTAGAGATCAGATAGTAACTTAAGATAATCTTTTGGAATATATCCTAAAAGCTTAAGATGGAAAGACTATGGTTTGATCCATTTTGACCCTTTTTTAGGTAAGGATGACTATAATCAATTTGCTAAAATTTCAAGATTTCTAAAGCTAGATGTATTATCATGTGAGAGATCATGTATGAGTATTAGAGCGGAAGAGTAATGAGTTTTTGGTGAGACGATAGATCTACAAGCTTTTAGAGTGTGATATAAGTGAGTTAAGCGTGAGTATGAATCATTTACTCCACTTGATAAGGACTCAATTTGTCCTAAGGCACTATGTCTAGCTTAGTGTGAAATGATCTAAAGACATGTTTTGAAATAAAATGATTGCAGTTGCATTTCTGTTTGTCGGATCCCACAGTTCTCTAAGAGTAGGGATCCGTCTAGCACAAACTTTGGGATCCGTCTCTCTGCTAAGCAGAACCTTTACAAAAGGTATGCAATGGTTTGCACAATGCATCATATTTCAATGCTAGTGTTTTTCTAAGAGATTCTAACACTAATGTAATAGAGAAATCAAATGTAAGATGTTTTATTTCATGAAGGAAATTACATTACATTGATAAAGCATGGATACTAGGGATTGATCCTATTTGAAAGAAGACTAAGTTCCTTGAGCATTTTCGCTAGAAGGATCATCAAATGGTTGATGAGTGTTTGTCGATTCAGGAATGAAGAAGGTCTTCATGAGAGATGTGTTTAGAAGTTCCATCATCTTGTTCACAAGTACATACAACGGACTTTGAAATTGACGGTGGAAGTACATGATGTGATGATAAAGGCGTGTCAAGAACATTCCATAAGGGATTAGTTTGTTCTTTGAGCCTTGAAGATTTACAATTCACCTTGCGAAGAAGTAGGCGAGATTGTATGGTTGTTGTGTTAGCAAACAATACATTATATGAGCACAACAAGCGAGAAGGATTTCTCGATTTCCCCTAAGACTCCAAACATTTTCACGTCTCGGATATCCCGTGCATAGATAATGTTTGGATCGGAGTAATAGGGTCGAGGTTTGCATATTATACAAGTCAAATCTTCCAGGGAAGGTATGTGTAAACAATATGGACTATTTTCTTCACGAAAGTTGAAGAGAGAATCAAGAGACCAATCTTCAGTGAAAGCACATTGTCCATGATTTGGAATTCGAAGGATGTGAGCAAATTGCCCAAGGGTTAAAACAAACATTTATTTTTTGATCCAAAACCAAAGAGATAGAGAGCGATCCTCGTTACGAACTAGTTCAACTTGGCGGAAGAATTCCAATACAAACCTTGGACATATTTTCTCGTTAATTTCGAGAAGACATTCCAGTCCTATGGTTCGGAAGGAGGTATTAATACCTTCTTCGTATTGTAGAGGAGTGTCGACAATACGTCCTTCATGGAAGTTTCGAGATTATTGAACCCACGGACATGATTGCCAGGTGTGTTGGGCTCAAGAGAGATGTTAGGAGTGTAGACGCTAGTGAGTGAAAAATTGAACTCATACTCATGTGACATAGCGAAACCTATAAAAAAGAAGAGTTAATATGATGTGACGTATTACGGGCAAAACAATGATTACCTAACATTTTTACTAGATTTTTATTAACAATGACATTTAACTCACTTAATGTTTGACATTCTAGTGGAACATTTCTTTTAGGAAGAAAACGGTTTTTATTTTGCATGAAAAACTGTTATCCAGAAGTACGGTTCCCTTCTATCAGGGATCCGTCTAGTATATCTATACGGATCCGTGGATCTGTAGTAACAGAAACAGATTTTTGATAAAAACATAGATTTTTAGATCTTATAGTTTTATACCAAGATATGAGTATTAGCCTACATTTTCTTTTAGCATGCATTTAATGGTTTCTAATGTATCATGAAAAGATACGAAAGATATAAATCGAAAGAAATGACAAACACATTATGATAATAAACTAGATAAACTAGAGTATTAGTAATATTTCATTTCAATGCTAAGAACGATACAAAGGATTGGGTATATAACACCAATGTAGATTAACAACACAAAGTATATGTCTCCATATGAGAACTTCATCATAGGGAACACGAGAGCGATGAGTGTTACGGTGATGAGTACGAGGGCGATGTAAACCATGTTGATGACGAACCTTGTTGGTTTTGGTTTGAGATGAGATGAGATGAGGAAGATGAAGTTTTGAATGAGAGGTAATTTTTGAAAGTGGAAGATTTGAAAAAGTGGGGATTTGGTAGAGAAGTGATCGGAAGGGATATTTCTGGGGAAGGAGGAATTTTTGAGATTTGTGTTTTGTTTTATTATTTGAAAGATATGATTTTTGGATTAAATGAAAATAAAACACAAGTTTTATAAACCTCGACTTTAGACGAAAGAATAACACGTATGCGAGAAAGACTTCCTAATGAAGCTACATGTAATATATGAATATGCACAAAAGATAATCATATAAATACCTATGTAAGCATACTTATTTATCAAGCTAATGTTATTTAGAGATAAGTGGAAAGTCATACCTCTAATGCACTTAGGAATGTCTTTACAAATGACACACCAAGTGTCAGTAGACAATTCCGGCTCCTTTGTGTTTAAGATACCTTCTTAGGGAAGGTATTCTTGTTACCAAGCAATTCCTATGGCTTGGTAGGTATGAGCTTTAACTAAGCAACATGACAAAGAAAATTAGTGCAATTAAATAAATAATAAGAAAAAAAATGTTGTCATCTAATCAACATCCAAATAAAGAGTTTTAAAAACATGGTATTTATTTTTATAAAAGACCTTCTTTGTAGTTTTCAATTAACCATGGATCGTATCAAGTTTTTAAAGTACAATATACTTTAAGGAACTTGGTAACAAAGCTCTGATGCCAATTGCTGAAAACTAGAAAGAGGGGTTGAATAGTTTTACCAATTAAAACTTTGTTTTAAGCTATTTAGATCAACTTATGTCAATTTATTTTGATGTGTGTTGGATGTTGATAAACAAGCATATAGAGATACAAATAAGTAATGAAAAAGATAAAGAGTAAGAAGCACAAAACCACAACGCGAGTATTTATAGTGGTTCGGGAACAAGGACACCTTCCTTGCCCTACTCCACTCCCCGAGTGACCTACTCGAGAGTTCGTAATCACTACACAACACCGACTCCTTATGGTGGAGAAACCTTCACAACGTTGCCTACTCTTTTTCCGGTACTAGGCTAACCACTGGGTCCTATCACCAAGGAGAACCAAACCTATCATAACGTCGCCTACCCTTTATCCGGTACTAGGCTAGATACCGAGTTCTATTACAATAGAGGAACTACTACCCAGCACTACACAACACCTATACCCCAAAGGAGACTAACTCCTTATTACAACATCATCAAGGATATCAATATCCTTGGATCCAATACTAAACTATCTTGTACATCGAAACACACCATATCGAATGTACACCTTAGGCACCTTTCACTAATGCCGTTGGATTGACTTCTAGACAACTTCAATGCCTTTAGCCTTGACTTTCAAGCACTTTTCACTAGTACTTCTAATATGGACGTTCGACACCTTTCACTAATGTCTTCATCTTGACCCTTTAGACATCTTTCACTAATGTCTTCAACACTACTTTTCTTATGAGAAAGAAGAGAACTATCAACAAGAGAACCTCAGTAATCTTGATGATAACGAAGCACGGCAACTCATGGACTTGAGCTTGCTTGTCTTCAAATGATGGTGATCTCGCCTTTACGAGGAACCTAGAGAATCACACAAAAACAAAACTACATACATAGATCACTTGGATCTGAGGTTAGAGAGTTTATAACTCAAAGAGAAAATATGTGAGGAAGGGGTGAGAAACAATGAGGAAATGGATCACTATTTATAGAGAGAAAATGGTTACTGTTCCCCGGATCCCACGGATCCCTTACATAAGGGATCCGTCCAGTGCCCATGGGTTTTGGGTTATGGGTTATGGGTGGGATATCAAGTAGGTTCAATGTACTTACAAGATGCAATGCATCTAGTCCATGGTTCATGGATTAAAACTATAGGCCATGGATTAAAACCGTGGGTCATGGATATTATCCATATATGACATAAGCATGATGTCATGCAATGGGTTATAGGTCAAGCTCCATGGGTATGGATCATGGACTTTGGGTTGTACCCAACTACATTCAATGTATTTGGTCAATGGGTTAAATACTTAAGTTTCTACCCAATTGTATTACCCATTATAATACATACGGTTGTTGTACATATGTTATTATTAAATCATAAAATCATTTATACTTGTTTTAGTGTTTTATGTGAAAACGTGAGTGTGTTAGAAAACTATTGGCTCAAACCATTTACGTATTTTATTTGTTTCGTTAAAATGATTTTACGTTTGTTATCGACAAAACATTAGAAGATCGTAAAATATAAATAAATGTTTTTACGGCTTATTTGTATTAACATTACTCGTTACCGGTCCTTTGACCATATTGCCGTTAGTCAAGGACTTCAGATGGCGTTAGATTTGTCTTTAGTCCAAGGGCACATTTGTCAATTCCATATTTCAATTAAAAATTTCTTAATTATTGCCACATGTAATGTAACCCTCTTCCCGCCCAATAAACACATAGTCTGTATTATTATTCGTCCCAGAACTTTCGTTACAAGAATTATCAGAATTCACAAACCCTAATTGCATGTCACAAAACCCTTGTTTATCAATCATAAAACCGAAACATGGATTTTACTCTATGGAAAGTAAGAAGACATCCAGGTTATCCAGTTGATGATACCGTCCTATACGACTCTGCTAAGAAGAAATACGGTGCTGTTTTTTTTATTATAGTCATTGGAATTTGTAATTGGGGTATTTATTGTTCGCCAATTAAGTTTTTATAATGCCCTAAACATATATTGACATGTTTTCAGGTGGTAGATCTAATATGTTTAGCATGAGGGTTCATCACAATGGTGTCTTTAAATACTGGCCTGGTAGAATATACGTTGGAGGTATGGAAACTTTAGTTGATTTGGTTGATGTTGATAGTGTATCAGTTGAAGAGTTTGATGTTCTTATGTATGAATTGGGTTATGAGCTTGGTTCAAAAAATTACTATTACTTTGTTAAGCCTGGTAGTAATTTAGATGATGGTTTGTATAACTTAAGTGAGAGTGCTAATTTAGAAATATTGAAAGATCTTGTTGATGACCATAAGATGATAGAGGTTTATGTTGAAAATGGTAAGACAACATTGGATGTTGATCAAATGTCACCAAAGTCAATTAGGACTGTTATTGCTGATGTGGATGCAACAAAGAAAAAGGCAGCTCTTGCTATTGTTCCATATTGCTCAAACAAATTGTTCTTAGAAAACATTGTTAATAAATCTGTGGTAGAGGATATATGTCAGGTTACACATCAACCTTTGGAAGTCAATACTTTGGTACAATCTAGTCAGATGCCAGAAACAGAACCCTTGTTTCCATCTGTAGAGGTCTTACAGACTGAAGATGTTGTAGGTGATGTCAACCAGCATATAGATAAACATGTTGAGCATATCCAAATAGATAGTCCTGAAGAGGTATGTCAAAAAGATCAAGAGTTAGGTCATCATGAGGATGAAATATGTAATCATGTGGATCATATCCAAAAAGGTAAATCTGCAAGGTAAGTGAAATCGATGAAGTTTTAAGTGATGACAATGTGAGTGAGACAGACAGTTATATGAGTGACGATGATGATATTGAGAACAATGGTGATGGAAACACAGTTGTCGATGAGGCTAATACTTTTGAGGAGCCTGATTTTGATGTTAATCTGTTCAAAGTGACTGAGACTACAGAGTTACCATCTATAGGTACCACCAGACCGCTACCACATGATTTTTTTAAGAAAAGTGAGTTGGATTTGTTAGATGATAATGATTTTGCAAGTGGTTCTGAGAATGAGGATGAGTATGTTATTAGGAGGAACAAATTGAGGGCATACAAGAAACAAAAGTTAAGTGAGGCAGCACAAACAGAGGATGAAATATATTTTTTCTGTGGTCAAAGTTTTGTAACTGCAAAAGAAGTGAAAGATAGGATATACCTGCTTTCAATAAAGACTAGGAGGAAATTGCAACTCATTAAGAATGACAAACAGAGAATTAGGGTTAGGTGTCTTGGAAAAATACCTGTTTGTGGAATAACTGAAGGATCAGGGCTGGGAAAAGCCCCAAAGAGGAAAACTGGTCCGATAACTAGAGGCCTTGGGAGGGATGTATATTTGCGAACACGCAAGGAGCAAGCAACAAATTGTCCATGGTTGTTGTATGTAGCCAAAAATACAGCTAAAGATGTATGGATTGTTCGAACTTTCAGGGATGAACACAAATGTTTTCAATCAAGAGAGATTAAAGCTTGTGACTACAAGTTTCTTTCGAAGAAAATAGTTGACCAAGTTCAAGTCAATCCAGATATTCCAATCAAGGCTGTTCAAGATCAGCTCAGTAAACAGTTTGAAGTTCAGGTGTCTATGCAAAAGGCATTAAGGGCAAAAAAAACAAGGCAGAAAATGAGATTAGGGGTGATCATAAGCAGCAATACACCCTTTTAAGAGACTATGTTGAAGAGTTGCAGAAAACAAACCCAGATACAACAGTTAGGATAAGTGTACAAACTGTAACAGATGCAACAAGTCCAACCAGAGTTTTCAAGAGAATGTATGTATGGTTAGGTGCTTTGAAGGATGGATATAAAGCTTGTCAAAAAGAGTTGTTGGGGGTTAGATGGTGCTTTTATGAGGGGTCCTTTTCCTGGCCAGCTTCTTACAGCAGTCGGTATAGACAGCAACAATGGAATATACCCTTTAGCCTACGCGGTTGCAGAAGCTGAAAGCAAAGACTCATGGATTTGGTTTCTTGAATGTCTAAGAGTTGATATTGACTTGCAACCAAACTCAAACTACACTTTTATCAGCGACAGGCAAAAGGTGATGTTACCATTTAGTTGATTAGATTCACTTGTATTTTAGTTAAATGCAAGTTTTATTAGTAATGAATTGATGTTTATTTGTGTAGGGTATCATTCCAGCATTAGCAGAAGTATTCCCTAGTGCTAAACACATATATTGTTTGAAGCACATCCATGATAATATGAAATTGCAATGGAATGCTAAAGCATACAAGGAACATTTGTGGAGATGTGCAGCAGCAACAACCGTCCAACAATTTGAGGCAGCCATGTTGGCATTCAAGAGGTTTAGCGAACCTGCCCATGCTTGGTTAAGTAAGATACCACCAACCCATTGGTCAAGGTCACATTTTTCAGGTACCTAACCAAATCTATGTCTACCTCTACATCTTTTGTTCTACGACATTTTTTAGGTACCTAACCAAACATGTTGTAGGGAGGGCTCATTCTGATGTGTTACTTAATAACATGTGTGAGGTGTTCAATGGCAAACTATTGGGAGGTAGGCACCAACCCATCATTACTGCTTTGGAATACATTAGAGAATACTGTATGAAAAGAATAGTGAACGTTGTCAATGTGATTTACAAGTGTGCCAGACCATTAACACCAAAGGCAACACTCATGTTAGATGCAATCAAGAAAGAGGCTTATAAGTACACCGTTTTACGGGTTGAAGGAGAAAAGTATGAGGTCAGTGGATGGGGAGATAAGTGTATTGTGAATGTTGAAGCTAGGGCTTGTACATATAGAAGATCGGAGCTTACAGGTATGCCATGTAAACATGTTGTTGCTACCCACCGGTGTATGAGGTTCAATGGAATGCAAGTAGGATATGTTGAATCATGGGTTCATCCATGTTACTTGCTTAAGACTTGTGAAGAAACTTACAAACACCACATCCAGCCAATAAATGGTTATGAGCATTGGTATAAGTCACAAGTGCCTACAACCATTCTTCCACCTAAACATCATAAACCATTAGGTAGGCCACGAAAGAAAAGAATCAGGGCTTTTACTAAAAATGATAATACTGACAAAACCAGTAACTTGTCACAGTCTAGTAAGAGTGTGGTTTGTGGTATTTGTGGCAATCTTTGGACACAACAAGAAAACATGTCTTGGGCAAGGAGGTGTAACAGGAAGTCAAGGCACTACACAACAGTCTCAAAAAACAGGTTCATCCCAGCCAAAAGTTACAGCAAAGAAGAAGGCAAAGGTTACAGGTCACAACTTTGAAGGTAATGATCAACCAAGTGTGGTCCAGTCTCAATCTGGAAGTCAAGTTGATGCTGCTTCTGGTGGTCTCCAAAACAATTTTGGACTAAGACCAAGATTATAGCAGCAAAGCTTTCTTCACCACAAAAAAATGCTGGTTAAGCATATGAAAGCCAATGTTATCCATCGAATATGTATTCCCCTAAACATTATTTACTGTGTTTAAACAATGTATGTTTCTGAACTTTGTAGACTACAAAATTTTATGCATTTGAAAATATATCCATTTGCGTTATGTATGAAATCATGTCATGTTAGTGTATGGGTTAAATTGTGTTTTTATTGTATTGTTTTTATTGAGACTTCATACATCTGTGTTGAGTTTGGTTCTTTGTTATTCTATTATCAAAAACAGGAATGAAGGATCAAAGATGGATGAACAACACCATATCAAGTTTATGTTGATACTCAGAAATTGTGTTTGTTCATCCATCTCATATCATTCATCCATCTTTGATACTTGGATATGTGTTTTGAGTTGGATACGGTTATTCTATCTTCACAAACAGGAATGAAGGATCAAAGATGGATGAACAACACCATATCAAGTTTATGTTGATACTCAGAAATGTGTGTGTTCATCCATCTCAGATCATTCATCCATCTTTGATACTTGGATCTGTGTTTTGAGTTGGATACGGTTATTCTATCATCACAAACAGGAATGAAGGATCAAAGATGGATGAACAACACCATATCAAGTTTATGTTGATACTCAAAAGTGGTGTATGTTCATCCATCCCTGATCATTCATCCATCTTTGATACTTGTATCTGTGTTATGAGTTTGATCATTTTACTAAGGTGTGGTTTGAATTGGATAATATTTGTGTGGCAACTGATGTGGGTTTGATCATTTATAAGGGGTAGGAGCAAGTATTAAAGGCATAACACTCATAAGGACTAAACCATAAAAGTAAAACAACTTATACTGTAGAAGGACCAAAGTACATAAAAACATGACTTTTCACAAGTCAACCATCACCACAAGTCTACTTACAGAGACCATACATACCACCGACTCAAAAGGCAAAAAACCACAGACATTGGTAACCCACTAGATAAACCATATACAGACGACAATGATGAGTATCCAGGAGAAAACACAGAAGTTCCTCAATCGGCATAGTTTCTCCTTCTCAAGAAGGAGTTCAGCTAGGGTATCTGCTTGAGTAGCCTCTAGCTCATTTGCCCTGGCGACTGCGTTTACAGCCTCCATGGTCTCGCCGATGAGGGCTTCTTGGCATTCTTGCAATGCCGCTTCATTTCGATGTGTGTGCCTTTGCAAGTAGAGGAACACCTCCCTTGGTTTAGTCGTCTGTGGTGGATCCAACCACCCATTGATGGGACACCTAGATCCCTATAAAATCAGAAATCAAATGTTTGAACACACTTAAAAGCTGACTCCAAGATGAAACTATTAACATAACATGTTAAATTAAAAGAATACAAGCATTATCATGTAGAAGAATAGCCAACCTGAACTAGACAAGCATTGTAACGCCTGTCGGCGTTGACATTGTTCCAGCAGGTTTTAATTACCGCCAGCCTACCACATGCACAACGCACCATTATTACAACTTGATCGGAAAAATTAAGGATAACAATTTTTTTTTTTTTTTTTTTTTTGAGAGGAGACTTTAGGGATGAGTGGTGAATATGAGTTGCTTTTATTAGGCACTAGTTACTTTAGCACTCAAAGAAAAGTGTATCGAGCATGCTTAATTGAAATGTGGAATTGACAATTATGCCCTTGGACTAAAGACAAATCTAACGCCATCTGAAGTCCTTGACTAACGGCAATATGGTCAAAGGACCGGTAACGAGTAAGAAACTTGAAATAGGGACCCCCGACGATGAAAAGACCTTGGAGTGTCCCAACGCGAAGCGGATTAACAAGTTTAGGGACCAACCGTGTATTTTAGTCTTCTAAAAATATATCAGGTTTTAATTTGTCACACGTACGTCAATACTAATTTACGTCCTTAACTTTAGCGGTCTGTTGACTTCCTTTTTTCAAAAATATTTTGCGTAACGAAAAATTTAATACAATCATCGTCAAGAATATTCGAAGAAATCATATGGAGGTTCTATCAAATATATTTACATTTAAATGAAGCAACGAATTATACAAAACTGAGTTAACTTAATATCTAAAATGGAAGCATTTTTCCCATTCCATTAATATTAGCCAAACAACCCAACAAGATTTTGCCTATACGGTAAAAACGATTTCCTCTTAACACTTTCATTTTCCGCTCTTCTTTGCACGTAAAACTGTTCATGAACCGGACTCTGCACCTTCAATCGACCTGTGACTTTATGTTTTGGACTATCAACCTTCTTATTAGAACTTAACAACGCCATTGGCTTCACATTACATTCGCTGTTGCTCCGCTTGAGCAAATAGCGGATGCCCCATCTTTTCGATCCACATCCTGATCCTGTTGAACTACTTTTCTTACATTTCGTCATTTGAGGTGAGGATGATCCAATATTTAACTTCGGCCTCCAAACACAAAATCTTCTGGACGGTATGTTGTCCATTTCATTAGCTTCTTCTGATTCTGATGATGAATATGAAGAGGAAACTAATTCTTCATCAATGAATAATTTCTTTAATGAGCTATTTATAGAAACAGATACATCAATCTTCTTGTCATCTTTTGCTTTAGCATCACAATCGATATCATCTAACACGAATGAAAATTCAAAATCTTCGTCTTCAACTTGGTCAAAATCCTGAACTCGTGCTGAATGTTCTTCATGGATCACCCTAGTGACAGCTTCGAATGTTAACGTATCAGAATAGTAATAGCTGAAACTTGGACTATCGAAGCCTAAATCTTCTATTTTACGTTGAGATTGCATTTTTCTTGAACTATATAGTATGTTTGATTTTCTTTGTTTAGTTGAAGGAGCAGGTTCATGGATGACAGAGTTTGGTAGCTCAAGGTACTTATATATAGATGGTTAATATATGTATTTCTTTTTAAACAAGTAACGAGTCATCGCTGACGTATTCATCAACTAGTAAAATAAAGCAAATTGTTGGGCTTGTTCTCTACGCCATACTGCAAGGAATCATGCATAAACATTAAATGTAAATTAATACTGGTAAATGGTTATATTCCAGTTGCTGGAACTTGCATGTGATATTCGTATTGATACATTATCTACTTAGAAATATTTTTTTTATAATACTCCAATAGCGTTAGTACGTACGCGATGACGGGCTTATGCGCATACGTATGCATATGCATATATTCAAAACTAGCTGTTGTATAAACAAGGGATTGAGTCGTAAAATAGCAATATACTTTTTTAAAGTTTCTCGTTTTGATACGTTATTTTTTTTAAGTTGTTGAATAGCAATGTACTTTTCATAAGTGTTTCAATTTAGTACGTGTATTTGTTTTAAGTTATAGAATAGCAACGTACTTTCTATAAGTGTTTTAATTTGATACGTCATACTTTTCATAAGTGTTCTAATTTGGTACGTCATTAACGTACCAAATTGGAACACTTATAAAAAGTACATTGCTATTATATAACTTAAAAAAGTACACGTACCAAATTGAAACACTTATAGAAAATACATTGATATTCAATAACTTAAAAAAAGTACACGTACCAAAACGGAAAACTTTGAAAAGTACATTGCTATTCTACGACTCAATCCCTATAAACAAAAAGAAATTTAGTACAGTATATAATTATAGTAGTGAGAAGAGAAATTGAAATAAGAAGAATGAGAAGAAATTTGAGCAACACATTTCAAATAATGAGGAGAAATTTAAAGGGAGATGCATCTATTTTTTTAGGTGCATCTAAAATGTGCGGCTGTGATTTTTTCTCACTATTCTCATTTTAATTTTACTTCTCATTTAATCCTTATTATATACTAATTATATATTAAGTGCATTGTCATATGTCGTTTACGGTTATGACAATTAAATACTACTATCATATTTCGAATCAGAAAATCTGAAATAATGGAGGTCGTCGGGAGCCCCTCTCGACGCATCATATCCCATCAAATCGACGCCATACGTGTTTTTTTTTTTTTCTTCTTCTTCTTCTTCTTTCTTTAATCCGTGCTTTCACCTCTTTCCCCTCTTGCTGCATCCCCAACATGATTTGTGTAACATACCAGCATCTAATTTTCAATGTATCAATTGTTTATTAAAGGAATTTACATAACGTCGCTATATATTCATGATGAAATATTAAATGTGATACTATGTGTTACTCCATCCGCATACAAAAAAAGATGTCCATTAATAAAATAAACAATTTGTATTAGATGTAACGTACTATGCAAGTTTTTGATAAAATAACTATACTATTCTCGCAATGTATACACCATTATTCTGCAATAATTAAATAACTAAATTATGAGTATTGATTACAAAGTTAAAATAGAAAAATAAGTAACATTGACAATAAAAAAATAGAACGAAAACAGTATGAAACAACAATATATATAAAGGAGAGTTGACATTCTAGAAGAGTATAACCAGCAAATCCATGACGTGCGATGTGTGCGAAGCAAGTTTCCATTCTATTACGAGGCTACATACTTTGGAAACATGTTACGCATCTCAACATATTCCGTAATTTGGTTTGATTATATCGATCTCACAAGACAATCAGATACGAGTATCTTATTATTTTATGCCAAGAAAATCTTCATACAAAAATTTATTCACGGGTTTTGGTGTTAATTAATTCTTGATAATTATATGTATGTGT
Source organism: Chrysanthemum makinoi (assembly GCA_910596185.1). NCBI lineage: Eukaryota > Viridiplantae > Streptophyta > Magnoliopsida > Asterales > Asteraceae > Chrysanthemum > Chrysanthemum makinoi. Next base: position 133,189,081 of record OU343219.1, read on the forward strand.
TACTTTGGAGTAGCAAACAAGAATGAAATATTTTTGTCATTTACTAATTTGCCGTAATTTTTATTTAATTTTTCGTAATCTCTATTTATTTTTAGGGGAGTGTTACGTAAACTATGACATTTTCATTCAATTGCAATAAAAGATGTATATACTTGCGACAGAAAGTATATATACATGCATATGCATGTGTCATGTAAAAACAAGGTTTTCTAGTACCTATAAAAGTTTAACGTTAAGTGTAGAGGTGGCCATCCAAACCGGTTCTGGAACCGAAATCGAAACCGGTCAAAACCGGTTCTTCCAAGAACCGGTTCGGTTTTTGAAAAAACCGCCGGTTCCTAATCGGTTCCACCTTTTAGCCGTTAGAACCGGTTACAAAACCGGTTTTAAAATCGGTTCCAACGGTAATGTCGCAATTCATTAAATTATATGTATCTCGTGGCGTTTCAATATAATATATTGCATAAATAGCATTAAAAAAACTTACGTTATGACTATGTTTCCCTTCCTAGAAACATCCCACTTTGTTTTTTCATTTTTCATTTTGATAATTTCACTGTTTTTTCATTTTTGAAATTCAAGGACCAAGAAAACCTTATCACCATCCCCTGGAAGCTCCCGCTCATTGGAAACCTCCACCAGCTAAGATTGAGCCTTCATCGAGCAAAATACCAACCCACTGTTAAGGTTTTATGACCGGTTTTTTGGAACCAGTTTAACCGGTTTTTCCAAATAACCGGTTTTAAAACCGAACCGGAACCGGTTATACTGGTCCCGGCTTTTTATACCCCGGATCCGAAAAAAATCTAACCGGTTTTAACCGGAACCGGTTAGTTGACTTTGACCAAGAAACCGAACCGGAACCGGTTTTTGCAAAAACCGGGTTTTAGCCATCTCTAGTTAAGTGCATAGTATTTTCCGTTTTAAAAAAAAATACACACCCTCTACAAAATTTGTGTCTCCAGCACTCTTTGCAACCAACTTTTGTAAATAAATCATGGATAATGTTAAAATGAAAAATGCTACCTCTGCAAAAGGAAATTCTACCCCTTTACAGTTTACATGCCTTGGCATTTAGGGCGTGTTTGGTAAAAGTAGCAGTGAGCAGTAGCCACAGCTCATAGCTTTTTAAATAAACATTGAAAAAATGAGCATTCCTAAAAAAATAGCAAAGCTCACCGCTCATTTGCCAAACGAATAATAAAAATCAAAAAGCTCATTGCTCAACACTAATCGCTCAAAAAACTCCAAAAAAATTTTGCGCCAAACATAGCCTTACTTTACTTGTTTCTTTCTAGTTATGATACAAGTATTTTGCCTATCTAATTAGCCATTACTGTAATATTTAATACACTTAAAGGAGATCTAGATACAATAAGAACGTTTGGTCTATTATGGTATTCGTAGTTTGAAGTTTAAACCTTACATCTTAAAGATTTCTGGTATCTAGACCTTGTTATAAGAAAACAAAAAATCTCATTGAAATATATTTACAATTAGTCAAACAAAATTGCTGTTATTTATTCTAGAACTAGAACGGGAGCACTTTTCCAATTCCGTTAACATTTCCAAACAAACCAAAAAGATCTTGCCTATACGGTAGAAACGATTTCTTCTTAACAATATCATTTTCTGCTCGTCTTTGAACATAAAATAGTTCATGAACCAGAGTTTGCGCTTTCAACTGGCTCCCAGATTTTGAAACCTCACCCGAATTCCTCTTTGGTTTAGGACTGTCCACCTTCTCAGGGGCTAACAAAACCATAGGGCGATCCTTAACGTCGCTATTGCTCCGCTTGAGCAAATAGCGGATACTCCATCTTTTCGATCCGGATCCTGTTGAGCTACTTTTCTTAGATTTTGTTATACTAGGTGACGATGATCCTCTTTCCGCCTTTGGTCTCCAAACACAATATGTTCCGGAAGGTATATTTTGCAATTCATCATCAGAATCATCTTCTTCTGACTCTGATGATGAATATGAAGAAGATACATTTTGTTCATCAATGAATAGTTTCCGTAACGGACTATTAACTGAAACAGATATATCAATCTTATCATCTTTAGGTCTAACTTCACCATCTTGACTGCGGTTGAAAATAGGAAAGGCAGTCAAGTCTCGTGCATATATATCTCTAGACGAATCTTCATCATCTTCGTTTAAAACGAATGAAAATTCAAACTCGTCTTTATCAAAGTGTTCTTCACGGATAACTTTGGTGACAGCTTTGGATGTTAAGCTATCCAAAAAGTAACAGCTGAAGCTTGGACTTAATCCAGAATCTTCGATTTTCTGTTGTGATTGCATTTTAATTGATGAATTTCAGTAAGTTTGATGTTCTTTTTTCTTTTGTATAATCGAAGGAGGACGAGCTGTGAAGTTAATGAATGAAGGAGAGTCTGGTAGCACAGTGTATTTATAGAGTGTTTTCTAATCTAAGTTTTAATAAGTAAATTAGCATGGCTGAGGTAATCCTTTATGTCATTAATAAAATAGTATAGCAGAGTATTAGTAATTTATTATTGTTCTTTTCTTGCATAGCACTCACAAAGTGTTTTTTACTAGTGTTTCTTAATTTAAATATTTATTTCATATAATAAATAATGGGTCCTCCTATGCAGGCACCCCATGGTAGGGGGTGCTTGCAATTTTGCCTCGATTTCCGTGCCATGGGACGTCTTCACGTGAAGGTAGGGGCTATAAGTACTCTATCGAATTTTTGTGTTCTAGACATGCGACGTTTTCACGTGAAAGTTTAGAAGATGAACTTCAACGGCAGACTAGTACCGACAAAATTAATCGCCCATTCAGATTACTAGCGAAATTTATAAAACGTCAAAATGGTTGGATATTAAGGGTTAAGTGTCCGGGGCATAATCATAATTTTCCAGACTCGTTCCATGGTTTTTCACAGGCCATGCGATTAAAAGAAAGTGAGTTAGTTTTTGTGAGGCAGATGACAAAATAGCATGTAGCACCACGAATTATTGGATGACTATGCCAGAAATGGGAGTGGTTATTGCTACAGCTCTTAACCGTCCTATTGTATGTATAACCAATTCACAATCTCTTTTGTGTCTTCCGCTGAGAGGTTCTCCCGATTCAGCAGAAATATTGTCTCCCATTGTGATTCTTCGTGTGGGGGACGACCAATGTGCTCACTTCGTTCTTGCGGTTCTTGATGAAAACTCACTACTCCCGTATAATCACCCACAATGGAGATATTTTAGAAATGTCGTGGTCGCGCCATGGGAACATGTGTTTACTCAACGACAGAGGATGTTTAGATATACGTAGAAAACGATTATTGATTTATATTGTAAATGACAATACATGTATAGACGATTACTGATTTATATTGTAAATGACAAGACATGTATAGACGATTACTGATTTATATTGTAAATGACAAAACATGTATAGACGATTACTTGATTTATAGCAAGCGACTCGTCATCTTTTGTTCAGATTTCTGCTCTCTGCTCCGGTTCTTCTTCATCTTTTGTTACAGGAATCGGATGACATTCAGTGGAGGGACATTCATTGTGTCAACCACACACATTCGTGTTGAGAGTCCGATTATGTGTTTTCTTCACAATCTTATGTGCCTCCCTCTCAGGCTATATCTCCAGCTGCAGATGAGGACAATTTTATACAGTCCTCGGTTCTTCCTCATCTTTTTAGGCCGTCTACGCGTTGACGAGTCTGGCGAGAGATTGACGGATTGAGGAGCGCATTTGAGTTAGAGTCTAAGTGTGGGGACGGATGGCAGCATCATTGGGCGACTATGCCTCGAGCGTGATTGATCTTAGTTTCTAGTTATATTGTAATTTTGTGAACCATGTATCAACTATTAATCTATAACAAGATTGGTTATTTATGTATTGGAAGCTTCTAATTTTGTGAACCATGATATTACTAATTTATGTTGTGAATAATTATACAAATTCTTTTGGCCAGATGCAACAAGAAAATCCTTTCTTGTGTCGTTGTCAACGTGGATTAATAATTGAAAGAACATCTCACAAGCCCAAAACTTGTGGTGCGAGTATTATCGTGTCAGCTTTGTCAAAGGTAACTAATTAAACGTTTGCTTATTTGCGTAAATATATCAATAACTTGTTTGTTTAGAATACATTTCTTATAATTGTTTCATCATGTAACAGCCAGGGACTAAAGACTATGGGTGTCGATACTTCATGTGGAAGGAAATATTTCAACAAAGTACTTTGGTGAAGCCTCTTCTTCAACGCAGGTGTTCAAAAGCTACGAAAACTAAAGATACAACGATCAACATGCTATTGGCTCAAAACAATTTGTTGCAGGGCTAAAATAAAAGGCGTTGGAGGCATCATTTGGAATTGGCAAGAAATCCAGTTGATCACGCATGTCAGAGTGGAATCTTGTATGAGCTTATAGATGACATTAATAATCTTCATGTGGAGTAGATTTCGTTTTAATATTAGTAACATTTTGTTGTTATACTTGTTTAATGTTTTAATGTCTAATGTTTTATTGTAATATTAGTAACATTTGTTGTTATACTTGTTTAATGTTTTAATGTCTAACATTTGTTGTTATACACAATTAAAAACATACGTAAAATAAATCCATATAAAAAGCAATACACAATTAAATACACTGGTATACATAAAAAAGCAACTACTGGCAATTAAATACAACTATACACACTTCTATACACAAATTAAATACACTATAAAAAACACTACACACACAATTATTAAAAATAATAATAATAAATAAATAAATAAATAAAAAATAAAAAAGGGCGCCCTACGGTCAGATGGGGTCCACCTACTTGAAGAGTCTGCCAAAGATTTCATGGGGTGCCTGCGTAGGCCACGCCTAAATAATAGTTTTTTTACGTCAGATAGTTTTCTAGTTAGATTCAGCACTTTGCAAGGTACTTCCTGGACACCAACTCCAAGCTTTATCGTGATGTCAGTCAAATACTGGAAAATTGTTGTCTCGTATCAAAGAAAAAAGTAACACAAGAACTTTTCATATGTTTCTCGTACACTTTATAGTGTAAACAAAAATGGCGTCCGACTTTTTTGTGTTGATAAAAAAAAAGGTTTATCAATAAACACCAAAATCATGATGTTAAATAAATAAATAAATAATAAAAACCTCAAAATTATAAACTGTTGCTACTTACTTTTCAAAAAGTTTCACTAAAAAAATTGAATTCTAGTGACAAACCTGTGTCGATGTTTTTTTTTTTTTTTTTTTTTAAGTAAAGTACTAACAAAAGTTTAAAGAACAGACTTGGTAATACAAAAAGATTCTTGTAAACAAAGTTTATTAATAAACTAATTAAATTCCAGTTTGTGACAATCACCAAGGAAGATAAATCCACATCTTCGCTAGTCTGGCTTCAAATCCGTGGAAGGAGATTGTTCATAAGTGGATGATAAATGAGTTGCATTTCAGCAATACTATAGGGAGATAAAATTTCGAATGGCACGACACTGGGGAAAAGTCACAATATGGTTTTTTATGAAACGATTGTACCTTCAACTTCAAGAGACCGCATGCCGATATGAGCATTGGGAAAACTTCGTTTTTGTGGCTCAAAAAGTCTTGAAAAAATGCAGCTATTGATTGGTTCGATTACATAGTTATATATCAACCATCCCCTTTTGTGTATCTGTAATCATTTCTAGCTCTTCATTGATTTTAATGAAAGTGCGGTGTTAGAAAAAATGAATCAATGATTAAGAAAAATAACAACGTAATTGTTGGTAGCCCTTCACAGGTCGTATATCAAGCCATCTATGATGCATGATTGCTTTATAGTTTACCATGGTTGGTGTGCGTATGAGATGTGAGACAAAGTATATAAGTATACGAATTGAATTGGAACAAAGATATGAACTATGCAAAAATAATAAAACACTAAAACAGAATTGTTGTTGTTACAATCTAACATAGACTCGATCCTATTTAACTATCATGAAACGACACCAAGGATTGTGTGAAACGTTGTGACGTTTCCATGATAACCGTTTTTGTAACTGCCCTTCTAACGGGCCTAACTAAATAAACTACCAAACTTAACGGGGTGTTTGGATCAAGTAATGATCCAACCCATGTCCTTCCCCATTTGACCCATTAGCATAAAACATAAATAAACATTGTATCTTTAACTAACAAACATTAACAAGAGGTTTACATCTCCCCCTTAATTTTGTAAGTTAAAATGTCGTGCCTTCTTGGTCCTTGCTGCCTTCACGTGGTGATGATAAAATCGTCATCGTTTGATGTGTTCTCCTTGCTACTTCCACTTGTGGTGCATTCCATGTCGCCTTCTCTCTTGACTTCATTATGAGCATACTTGAATCTTTTCTTTTGACTCTCTTCTTGTGCTTCCTCCACGTCAACACTTGTCATTACATCGCCAAATGGTACTTCACCGACCATATTCAACCTTGGCGTTCCATGCCCCGACCTCCGTGCTTCTTCGTAGTACACCTTGACTAGTGCTATGTAGTCCCTATAGCACTCCTTCACATTATGCCCATTCTCCCGAGCCAATCCTAAAAGAATTGCAACATCGCCCCACATGTTGTTAAATGACATATTCATGTATCCTCCCATGTCATCCACAAACTTATATAACGCAAGAAAGTCTATTTTGATTACCCCTATAACCGGTGGTAACACACCAAACACATCTTGTCCCATATAACCAAGATAAAACCACTCCAACAATTCAACAAACTTCTTTCCCATGATTTCCCAATTTTTAAACACTAACTTGTCGATTTTAAGTAAATCCAAAAACGACAAAAAATGTGGGAAAGTGTTTACCTTTAGATGATAAAGCGTCCCGTTAAGACTAAGATATTCGTTATCGACGTAGTCTTGGCTATCATCCTTGTCCATTTCCAACTCCTTCATTCCCTTTATCAACGAGCATTCATCACTAGGGTCGATTGACTTATAGTAATATTCCATAAATTCTTGGTGATCCTTAATCATCTTTTCATCACCCATATCCACGGCTACTTCCTCCTTGTCAAACATGTATCTAATTTGATACGTACCGTTGCCATAAGTCACGATAAAACCTTGGTCTTCGAGTTGGTTAATGCTTAACACGTTCATTGTGATTTCCGGCATGTAAAGCACGTTATGAATCACAATACTTCCTTCTTTGTTGTCAACAATTGCCTCTCCGACACGATAGGAGACAGTGAATTTTCTTTCTTTCTCCTCTTTTCCCACCACTTTAAATTGATTGATCATATGGTTGAACAAAGCCCTTGTGGGACTCATATGTTTAGCATGAGATTTGCTAACGTACCATATGTTATTCCAGTTTCCCTGGTCCGTCCCTTTTACCATAAAATCGATTCTAAAGTCGGTCGACCCCAAACGTACATGTTCAATAATAAAAGATAAGTTCCCATTTATCGCTCAATTAATAAGGGTTTCTCAATCGTTACACGCATTTATACAAGTTTATAACAGAGTAAGTTATGTAGAGTCTATTATCGTAGTACATTATAAATGACACGTTCGTTTATTCCAACATTTCCAAATCAATATGACTTCAATAGGTTATATTATCAAAATAATATTTCCCAACAAGTTTATAAAAGTAACAGGCGTTATAAAATATGAGTTACCATTGTATTTAATAAGGGTCTATAATAGATTAAACCATATCCATCCATAATACATACAGTAGTTATATAATTCAATAGCAGCTTCGATGTGAAAACGAAATATTTAGCTTTATCTCAAAACAATTATACTAAACTCACTTAAACAAAAACGTTTAATAGAGTACAACACACTAATTAATATAAATGTTATCAACAAGTTCATAAAAGGTATTTTATATTTATAAGACATGATTTATTATCGTAGTTCCTAAAGTGTTTATAATAATTAAAACCATATTTATTGACAATATATATCTGAATATCTCGTTATTAGTTAAAATGTGAAAATATAATACTTGGGCATCTCGCGAAATAAGCATATCAAACTCATTTAGGTCGACGTTTAATAAAGCATACTTATAACCAATATAATCCGTATAACAAACGTTATTCCAAATTTATAAAACGTGGTTGATTCTTATATCATATACTTAATATCATTCAATATACGATAATAATTAACCACATATCTAGTCTTAATGTTTACCACTCCGTTTTACAAGTATCTAGTTCGTTATCAACTCACGCTCAATATCGTTTATCCCGATAGTTTTATTCTGATTCCATCACATATAATTAGCTCGTAAAGGTTTCCAAGTTTACTCGTCGACTCGTTGCAAGTTAACCGATACCCAATAAATATTATGTATTTTACAAAAATGACTATTAAACACTTGTTAATATAATTCAATCCCAGCCTTTTTCTTATTTATTAGGCTCAACCCATCCAGCAACCCGACTTACTCTTGACTTTGGCCCAACTTCACATAAACCAAACCACACTAAAACGCTAACGAGCACCCCATTTCAAGTCTCGTTAGTTCCATTTAACGACAAACACCCTATGTTTGAAATGTTTTAACCATTTTACCAAAGGCTAGAACTAGACCAAGACAATCCTACAATTCTGTCCGGACACCATCTCACGACCAAAATAATCTGAGTACAACGAGGACCTAACACAGATTTGTTCACAACCATTCAAGAGTCTTGACTAATTAAAAGATTTTGACAAACGTCACACTACCTCATTAACAACAATTTTCAAAGTCTGATTCGAACTTGGTTAATCATTCAAGATTCATTCGAGAATCTATATTAACGTTTTTATCAATGCTTTCACCTCATAACTTGTTTTTATTAACCTTGTACTCACGAGTTTAACCCAAAACCAACAAGAACATCAACACCACGGTACCACGTCTATACCCTATTTACCATACGAATCCGTGACAAAAAAATAACTCCGAATCACTATCTTTAGATTCTCGACAGTATTTAATCCGTTTCATACTTCATAAAACTCGTTTATCACTTTGTTATCCACGAAACTTAACACAAGAATATATATTTATACGATTTGAGATTGATATAAACGAAAAGTATATATTGATAACAAAAATTTATGTTTTACCGTGAGACAAGAGAGAAGGACGAGGGCCGTGATGGTGTTCCTTACGAGTACAACTCGTCACCATCCAAGCTTGACCATTTTTAAAAACGTTAACAACAAAACCCTAAAGATCCGAATCTAAAAATCAAGATGTGGCGCGCGTCGTGTTGTTTCGTGGTGTGTATGTTGCATAAACGTGACCACAATCACCCGATCTATCATTTGGGATGGGTGGTGTAATTATTTGAGGTGGCGGATTCGGTGTGCCTGTAGGCGCGGAACCCTAAGGGTGGTGGCCGGATTTTGTAGAGAGAGAAAGAGTGATAATTGTGTGTGTGTTTATTAGAGAGAGAAAGAGAGTGGAAGAAATGAGGGAGTGGGAAGGTGTGGGTGTATTTATATTACCACAAGGGACTCATCTTGTACACTCAAAACTGCAAGGACTAAAATGAAACTATCTCAAAGGACCCTAGATGAAACTTTATAAAAATTTTGATATATGTGATTCGGGGCTCGTTTTAACTAGTAAACGAATGATTCGTGACACGAGAGTTACGCCAATGTTCTTAAAATATTATTTCAATAAAAGCGATATAAAACTCGTAAACTCATCGCGATATCTCAAGATAAAAAATAGTAAAATCGAAAATAACTCAAATTAAATCAAGCGATCGCTCTAATCGACGTTTCTCCAATTACGACGCATCGAGGAATTTACGAGTTGTCACAGATAACGCGAGCAACGCCCCATCAACTTAACACCAAGACAATTACAAAACTCTTTTTGCTCATCAGACGGGGTGTTGGGAGAAAACATCAATTCTGACTTACTAAAATTAATACATTTCCCGGATGCTCCACAGTAACGATTAATAAGCTCCAGTAAATAATCACACTCGGATTTATTTGCTTTTAGGAAGAATAAAGAGTCATCGGCGAAAAAGATATGAGATATGACCGGACAATTTCTAGACATTTTTATACCTGTAAGCAAAGATTGATGCATGGCCTTGTTTAACATTTGTGATAAGACATCAGAAACAATGATAAACAAGAATGGTGACAAGTGATCTCCTTGACGTATTCCCCTGGAAGGCTTAACTGAACCAATGGACTCCCCATTAATCAAAAAGTCCATTTCATAAGAAGATATACACGCTAAAACCCATCTACACTAAATACAGAATTTCAAACACAATTCAAACAATTTCTCATCCATATTCATCATGTAAAAAAAATACTCCCACATCAAAAAACCGACGATCCCGACTACCCCAAAATGCATCGAATTTGAATTTCTCGTCGGATTCAAATTTTGAATTAACCGGCATAACACCACCACAAAATCGGGGTCTTCGCTTTCGTGCTCCCACTTTTGAATATCCAACACGACTACCACAACCGAATCAAAGTCAAAACCCATTGTACATTAATTGTCAATTTGTTCCACCGCAGCGTCCTAATATGGACTATCACCAAGAACCAAGTGGGTCATCGTATTATCCTAACATGGATTTCTCGCTGTCTTCCCAACCGTATCAAATGTATTCCCCGATTCATAGTGCTAATCTTGATATGGATTTGGAGGATTATATGTCAGACTATCCGACTCAACAATACTCGACTCAAAACTATCCGAGTCAAGATGCTTCGATGGGGCAAGGTTCGGGTCACAGTTCGTACCACGGTTCCATGCATGTTGAAGAAGATGACGATGTCGAAGAAACGTCACCCGTCAAACCAAAGAAGCCTTCGAGACGTGCTACAAAGGTGAAGGACAAATGCAAAAAAGCCGAACCAACCAAAAAGAACGAACTATGGACAAAGTCGGAAGAGATCGCGCTTTGTAGAGCTTGGGTTTATGTGTCAGAAAATTCCGAGAGAGGAAATACTATCAACAGGAAGAGGTTTTGGGAGTAGGTGATAGAGTACTTTGAAAAGGAAACTGGTTTACTAAGAACGTGCGACTCGATCACGACCAAATGGACGAATATGATTCGTAGTAGGGTTGGGAATTTTTGTGGTATTTTGGATAATATCAAGGCTAATCATGGAAGTGGTGAGAGTGATGCAGACGATAAAGAAAAAGCTCTAAGAGAATACCGTGTGATTAACGGTCATGATTTTATATTGGAGATTGTTGGAAAATTTTGAGGAATATTGATGCTTGAAAGAATATTGAGATGTCTGCTTTCAGAACGAATAGTCGGAAAAAATCAAAGCGTTCTACAACTACCTCGGGATCAACACAAGGTCCTTTGAATTTCCAAGACGTGGATGATTCTGATGATGAGGAACAGACTAGAGAATCACGACCAGTTGTGACGCAGCAAGGAAGAAATCATCCTCCTCCTCTCGTGATCCACAAGAATCATTTGTTAGTTCGTTAGCCAAAACCTTTTTCAAGTTCAAGCCGTCAAAATTGGGGGGAAAAAAATAAGGGTATGGAAGAGGCATACATAAAGTTGAGGGAAAAAGAGTTGGGGATGAAAAGAGAGAAAATTGAGCTCCAAAAACAGCAAATAGCATTAATGGCCCAATCAACCCGGCAACAAGACTTAATTTTCTACAATACACCAATCGACTCAAATTTGCCCTCACGACAAGTACAAGAACCGGTGGATATTAAGGCTTCAATCAAGGCACGCTACAACTTAAATTATTAGTTTAAAATTTTAATTCGTATTGTAATGTTTTTATTTTTAATGAATAATTTTAAATTTGTTATTTAAAATATTTGAATTAAAAAAAATAACTCGGTCACCGATTGTGACAATTTGGTCGTGTCTGGTCATCAGAGAGAAAAATATGATGTGGCTGTTAGACAATGATAAAACCCGTAGGTTATAATTATTATTCATGCACATTATATAGAGATTACATAGTAAACCCTAATAGACCTTAAGCTCACAGACCGGGCTTGGGCCGATTACCTCTAATACTCCCCCGCAGTTCGGTATTTGTCGGCGAAATCGCGAAAGCTCGAACTGGAGTAGTAAACTAAGAAAGCAAAATAAAACAATAAACCAAAATAAAACGGGATAACCCAAAGTATCTCCTATTCTAATTTTCTTTTCTTTTCTTTTTTTCTTTTCTTTTTTTTGTTTACGGATAACCAAAGTATCCGAAGGATAAACCAAAGTATCCCAAACAGTTGTCTCGAGAATAAGAACCCAAGATTCGACACCAACAAAAGTAGTCTCGGGAATAAGAACCCTAGATTCGACACCAACCAAAGTCGTCTCGGAAATTAATACCCTAGAATCGACATAAAACAGAAACAAACAGGATAAATAACCCAAACTGAATATAACTATAGCTACAAGACAAGTTTTAGTTGGTTAAGATAAAATAAAAAACGCAGACAACGAGATAACAAAGGAAGCAATGCATCATCAACAAGGATAATAATATTCATAACTGTTGCTGCTTCTTATTCTTCTTCTTGGTGACAAGAAGATATCGGCTAGGATTTTTTTTTTTCTTTTTTTTTAAAGTGAGATAGAGAGATTTGACGGGATGGTACAAAAAGAGGCGGCTCAATTTAGCCACTTAGGTCTGAGGATCAGACCCGCTCTGAAACCATGTTAGACAATGATAAAACCCGTCGGTTATAATTATTATTCATGCACATTATATAGAGATTACATAGTAAACCCTAATAGACCTTAAGCCCACAGACCGGGCTTGGGCCGATTACCTCTAATAGTGGCAGGGAGAATTCAGTCACCGATTGTGTCAAGCCTTAAAAATTAAAAAAGTAATAAATCAGTTGCAGATATGAATTATCATCCAATTAAGTTAACTAACTTGTAGTATAAATCGATCTTATATATGCACGCGCGTTGAACTATTAATAGCCTATTAACTTGTAGTATCTCATCTCAATTAAAATATATAAAAATAAAAAATTCAAATATATAACGAGTTCCACTAAGAGTAGGTGTCGTGGCTAACCTTCACCGCCACATCCTTTATAACAAACTTCTACAACTAACCCTCCACTCACAACAAACTTCAACTTACTCATTTGTGACTCATCACTTACAACTTTAATTTTTTTATTCAAATTTCCAAATAAACTAAATTCATTTAATTAAAAATAAACATTATACAACAGAATAAAAAATATACAAAACATAAAATATACAGTAAAAAACATACGTACTTTCAAATTTAAACACAAGTAAAATAAAAATATTAATTTTGCACTTTTGGATTAAAAAAAAAAATCAAATCACCTTTTTATTTAAACGGTACAGTTTGAGCGGGATTATTTAAATTCAAATTCAAATTCAAAATCAAAATCATACTGCCTATATATACAACTCTACCAGAAGTTGAAGTTTCACACAACTCACACACACAAAAATGTCTCGCAAAGATTTGTCTCAACAATTCCAAGTCCATCACAACTGCCAGAAACTACAACACAATTCCCAAGTCCACCACAACTGCCGGAAACTACCTTTCCACAAGAAGTTGAAGTTTATTCAACTCTACCCGAAGATGTCTTTCCGGTTTTCCAACCGGAAAATGTATTTGTAAACACTCCACCTCCTAACAATCCACCTGTTAACAATCCACCTGTTAACACTCCACATGTTAACACTGCACAGGTGGACCTCCAAAACAATCCGTTTGGGTTTAGTGAGGCTTATCTTCGTGAACTTGAGTAGGACGAGGAAAATCTTAGAGAGATTAGAGAAAACGAGGCACTGTGAGGAAGAAATGCGCTCGTTTGGAGCAGAAGCCAGGGGAAGCAGTCGATTATCTTAGGCGAACTGGTTTGATATCATGTTAGGAAAGTATTATGATGGCGAGTTTAGATCCTCTTCGTGACCGCGGTTACAACTCGAGATAATTCGTATTCTTAATTTGTATTTTCAATTAGTTTGGTGGTAGTTTGTATTAAGCGTATTATGTATTTGCTGTTTTCACTTTAATTTTTAATTAATTTAGTGTTTTAACTTCAATGTTCAATGTAACTTGTGTGTTTAATTTTATGTTTGCATTTTTTTTTACATATCATTTTTAAACAAAATACATTTCATCTTCGTCTTCCATGTTATAAACTACAACAAAATACATTTCATCTTCATGTTTAAAAAAAATAAAAAAAGTACATCTCCAACCTCTCGTCGTGCAGACGAAGAGGTGACTGACGGCGAGCTACAACACGCTAGGGTGGTGTCACGGCGAGGGAAGGCGAAGTGCCACATGGGCACGGCGAGGTCCACACGGCGAAGAAGAAAAAAACTCGGTCAAGTAATTTTTCGGTAAAACGATATGATCATAAAATCATTGAAAATATTGGATGCTTCATTATGATTAAGAAAACTTAATAAAGGAGAGTTGACATTCTAGAAGGGTATAACCAGCACATCCACGAGGCGAGTTGTGTAGGAAGCAACCTTTTTTATACGAGGCATTTCACTTTCACTGTTCCATATATTAATTCATATGGCAAAAGTTCAATATAGAACCAAAATTTACCATAGATTCAATCAACCAATAATAGCCATTTATTTTTTTATTATGATAAACTTTCACCATTTTTTAAAAAATCAAATATCTTGCAAACCGTTAATCGTTCTGCGATAAAAAAATTATACCATCGTGTGAGAATTAAATTATCTTTATAGATATGCACTACTAAATATTTTAACAACTTTTTTTTCAAAATTTGATTAACAAAAATCATATATGATTTGTGAAAATCATATATGATTCGATTTTACGAATCACATATGATTTTTGAGAATCATATATGATTGTAAAAATCATATATGATTCGTGAAAATCGAATCATACATGATTTTTTAAAATCATATATGATTAGTAAAAATCATATATGATTTTTTCGGACGGAATTTTTGAAAAAAAATGTTTGTCGAAAATATGTAAAAGTGCATATCTATAGAAAGATAATTTAATTCTCGTCACGATAATTATATTTTTATATTTTGAAGATTTACCTTTTGTAAGATATGTTGTTTTAAAAAAAATGTGAAAAATGATTTTGTATTAATTTAGATAAAAAATGGAGGGTTAGGATTGGTTCATTTGTTCTATGACAAATATGAGTTCTATATTGATCTCAAGAGGTGAGATCAATACAAAACACATCTAATCTAAAGAACAAATCATAATACCTCAACCATTCATCTTCTTTTCATCAAATGGATGAGATGAAAGCAAAAATTAACAAAGGAAGGGTATAAATGTAATTATATAAAAACCCACTTTCCATCATTTTTTTAAAAACAACATATCTTGCAAACGGTAAATCTTCAAGCTACAAAAATATACCAAAACCAGCGCCGATTTTGAAAAAATCATCTTTCTATGATATACACTTTTATATACTTTCGACGAACTTTTTTTTCAAAATTCCGTCAGAAAAATCCCGCGGATTCGTAAAAAATCCCATGGGATTCGGAAAAAAAGCAATTTTTTTCAAAATTTTCGTCCAGAAAAATCCCACGGGATTCGTAAAAAGACGAACTCTTTTTTTTCAAAATTTCCGTCCAGAAAAATCCCACGGGATTCGTAAAAAAATCCCATGGGATTCGTAAAAAAATCCCACGGGATTCGTATAAAAATCCCACGGGATTCGTAAAAAGACGAACTTTTTTTTTTCAAAATTTCCGTCCAGAAAAATCCCACGGGATTCGTAAAAAAATCCCGCGGGATTCGTAAAATAATCCCACGGGATTCGTAAAAAAAATCACATGTGATTGCACAAAACATGTCTATTTCTCATGATAAGTTTGAAACTATGACAAGTCATATGAACCCTTTCAAAGAGAATAGAAAACCCAATAGAACCTATTTACTTGGACAAATTTGTGTTAATTATCTATTTACATATCCAGTAACAGTTACTACTAAATTTGTGTCAATCTTCAACCATGATACATCACATCCTCTAAAATGCTCGTGAAACATTGAAAGAGTCAAATGGATTATATAAAAAGAGTATACAAATTAAACAAGTCAAATACAAAAAAATTTAATGTACATTTCATATAAGACTTTATTTTAAGCTGGCGGAGCTTAGCTAGTTGAAGCATTAAATCAAACACCTGGTCCTGCATAATAATAAGCAATCACACAAGCTATATAAACTCTTGAAAAAAACCCAATATCATAATTTTTATAAAAGAAGTATAATCAAATTTACCTTAGTAAAATTTGACAGCAGAAGAAACGTATTGAACTTTTTGTTCAAAACTTATATCCATACTAAATCTAATTAACAAAATAGTCATATTTGAACAATTTGAGACACACAAACTCAAACAAAAACAAACAGTATGTTACTGACATACATTTCATATATTTTAATGTTCCTTCAGTTACGTTGCAATGCATAAAAGAACACTTAGAAACTCAATTTCTTAAGAAATTGACCACAAATACAAAATCCGTTCGATTAAAGCCTACATATGGGTTTACGGCCCTACCATATAGTATACATTAAAGCCACAAATACACAAATACAAAATCCGGCCGCCACGAATCCCGTCACCCCCGCCACATTATGAGGCTGATTTTAATCGGTAAGTGGCAACGAAGAACGATTGGAGCACCGGATCACGTGTTGATAGTGCTATTTCATCTCGAATGTCCATTGTTTAGCACTAATTTTGATCAATTTTGAATTGGGCTGTTAGGGTTTGTAATTTGGGGGAAAATTTGTTGGTGAGAGTAAAGGATGGTGGTGTGGGTGAAATGAAGAGATAGAATGAAATGAGTGAATGGGATTGGTGTTAATTATGATTGATATTACAAAAATACCCTTCTGTAACTAATTATATTAAACTTACAATTAATCTACACCCTTAGATTTAAAAAAGATTGATGGTTGAGATCTCTTGATTTGTTCTTTAGATAATTCTTGTTCCGCATTGAATTTTTGTCTTGATCTCAACTCTAATCCATATATGTATCAGGTAGAACGAATCTAATTCAATATCTTATTCTGTACGTTAAGTATAGAAAATGTTTAATAGGGCATTTTTTAAATTAAGTAGTTTGGAGTAATGTTTAAATTAGTCATTTATTAATAAGAAGAGGGAGGAATTTTCTTTTGCTTTACCCTTTATTTGAGTGCTTACTTCTGGAAGAATGGACAAATCTCAACATCCATCTAGTTTAAAATTACCTTGCAAGATTTAATACTTAAACCTAAGTCCATGTTTTTTTCTTGTCTTTTTGTCTTCCTTTTTTATTCACCTTTTTTCTTATTTCATTTTTATTTTTATTTATTTTTTGTTAATTCCCGTTTTTTTTTTTTTTTATAAATGAACGTTTTTTTTTTTTTTTTTTTTCGCGTTATTCGCGCTTTTTTATTAGTGTTTTTTTCCGCTTTCATACGTTTTATTATGTTTCATCCGTTTTCATCGTGTTCGCTCCGTTTTCCAACGTTTTCCTCCATTTTCTTACGTTTTCGCCCGGTTTTGTTCATTTTCCTACGTTTTCGTCCGTTTTCATACCGTTTTCTTCGTTTTTTTTTACGTTTTAGTGTTTTTCGTCGTTTTATACGTTGTCGTCGTTTTCCAACGTTTTCCTCCATTTTATTACGTTTTGCGCCATTTTTTACCGTTTTCATACGTTTTCTGTCCATTTTCATACGTTTTACGTCCGTTTTTATGTTTTCATGTTTTTCGTCATTTTTATACGTTTTCGTCCGTTTTTATACGTTTTAATCCGTTTTCATAGGTTTATATACGATTTCGTCCGTTTTCATATGTTTTCGTCCGGTTTTATATTTTTAGATGTTTTCGTTCGTTTTCATACGTTTTCGTTCGTTTTCATACGTTTTCGTCTGTTTTTTTAGGTTTTCATGTATTTTCGTCCATTTTTAGACCTTTTTGTTTGTATTTTTATGTTTTCATGTATTTTCGTCCGTTTTTTTTTTTTTTACGTTTTCTTCCATTTTTAGACGTTTTCGTCTGTTTTCAGACGTTCTCGTCCGTTTTATACGTTTTCGTCCGTTTTCATACGTTTTCATCCGTTTTTATAAGTTTTTGTTCATTTTCAGACGTTTTTGTCTGTTTTATGGCCCGTTTTTGTTAGTTTTCATACATTCTTATACGTTTTTCATTCATTTTTATATCGTTTTGTCCGTTTCGAGACGTTTTCATTTTGATATTTGTAAGTGACACTTATTTATCTCTTGTGATATAACTGTAAGAAAAATGAAGAGTATTACATTCTTTATCATGTATGTGTTATCAGTTGGGATAATCAACTAAGAATGTGATGATTCTGATGATTGGGGTTATTTGTGTTTTTGAAAATACCTAGGAAGATTTTTGTGTTTTATGATATTATAAAATATTAGAAAAGTTTTCAACTGAAAACAAGAGATGTTATGATACTTTTGTTAGACTTGTGGTGGATTTTTCTATTTAATAGATACATTGTGCATGTTTCGATAGGTTTTATCGCGGGATTTAAAAATATCTATGGTTGAATCAGCAAACTATAGAAGCTATGGTTGAAGAAAGCACACATCTTTATAAACAAACTGAGGAAACAAACACATGATATGACACATGATATCACAGGTGATATCACCTCACTTGTAATATCACATGATATCACACGTGATATGATGTGTGATAACACAGGTGATATCACCTGTGATATCGTGTGATATCACCGTGTAGTATGTGTGATATCATAGTTTATATCACTTGTGATATCACCAGTGATATCACTTGTGATATCATGTGATATCAAAAGCGAGGTGATATCACCTGTGATATCATGTGTGATATCATAGGTGTTTGAGCTTGCTAAGTTTGTTGTGCTTTCTTCAACCATAGCTTCTTTAGTTTGTTGATTCAATGATAGATATTTATAAATCCCTCTATAAAACCTATCGAAACATGCACAATGTATCTATTAAAAAGAAAATGCCACCACAAGTCTAACCAAAGTATCATAACATCTCTTGTTTTCAGTTAAACACATTTTTTAATATTTCATATTATCATAAAACACAAAAATCTTCCTAAATATTTTCAAAAACACAAATAAAAAAATGAACAGAATCATCACAGTGATATAATAAGCGATGTATATTATTATTTCTTTCATATATACTTGGTAAAATACTAAATTCTTATCACATTTGGTAAGAATGTAATATTTCACATTCTTAGTTGAGTATCAAAATCGATAACACATACATGATGAAAATGTCAATACTCTTCATCTTCCTTAGAGTGTTATATCACAAGAGATAATAAGTGTCACTTAAAAATATCAAAATGAATAAAAATGAAGCAAACTATGAAAATAGAGATTTGAAATATTCTCAAATTCAAACAAGTGTTGCATTAAATTAGCATTTTTTGAACAAAATAAGAATTCACCTAAAGAGACTTTAACCATTTTATTTCTACTAAGAGTATAATATCACAAGTGATAGATAACACTGGTTGCATTAAAAAAATATACGCTTGTCAATTGCGATGAAAGTTACAAAAACTATCATGTAACTGAAAATTATAAAAATATTAGAAAACACATAGGTGATAATATATAAAAACATACAAAGCAATGAAATATCTCAGGTGATATTAAAGGTTAAAAAACATGCTTGTTTGTTTATGAAATATTACAAGTGATATTAGACATTAAGTATTTTTTATAAAATATCACAATTGATATTAAACATGTAATATAATAGAGTTTAATAATAAGCATGAAAACGTATGAAAATAGGCAGCGTATAAAAAAAACTACAAAAAACGGACGTATGAAAGCGGAAAAAGCGTATAAAAATGAATGAAAAGCGTATAAAAGCGTCTTAAAGCGGACGAAAATGTATAAAAGCGGACAAAAGCGTATGAAAAGCGACGAAAACGTCAGAAAACAGGCGAAAGCGTCTAAAATGGGCGAAAATGTAATAAAGCGGTGGCGTATATAAACCTTTGAAAACGGTGAAAACGTATAGAAGTGGGAAAACGTCACAGCGAAAGCGTATAGAAACGGATGAAAGTATATGAAAACGGACAGCGTCTGAAAGCGGAAAAAGCGTATAAAAATGAATGAAAAGCGTATAAAAACGTCTTAAAACAAGCGAAAATGTATAAAACGGACAAAACGTATTATGAAACCGGACGAATGAAAGCGTCTGAAAGCATTGAGCGGCGTCTAAAATGGGCGAAAATGTAAAAAAATTGACGAGCGTATATAAACCTATGAAAACCGATGAAAATGTATAGAAGTGGGCCAGCGTCTGAAAGCGAAGAAAGCGTATAGAAAGCGGATGAAAGTACATGAAAGTAAAACAAACAACGTATGAAAATGGACGAAAGCGTATGAAAAGCGGGGAAACGTGAAAACAAACGAAAACCTAAGAAAACGTATGAAAGCGGACCAAAGCGTAAGAAAACGGCGGCGTCTAAAACGGACGAAAACGGACTAAAACGTATATAAACCTATGAAAACGGATGAAAGCGTTATAAAAGCGAGCGGCGATGCAGCGGCGGACAGCGTGTATAAAAAGCGGACGAAAATACATGAAAACGTAAGAAAGCGTGTTAAAACAAGCGGCGTATGAAAACAAACGAGGTAAGAAAATAGACGAAAACATATGAAGATGGACGCGTAAGAAAATGGGGAAAACGTTGAAAAACGGACGAAACAGATGAAAACGGGGAAAGCGAGAGGAAAACGTATGAAAGCGAAAAAAAACGCGAAAAAAATAAACGTGAATAACGCAAATTTTAAAAAAAAATGTTAATTAAAAAAAAACGGAAATTAATAAAAAAGACAAAAAAAAAAAGAAAAAAAAAAAGGTTAATAAAAAAGAAAGACAAAAAGACAATAAAAAAAACATGGACTTAGGTGAGGATTTATCCCTTGGTAAGCATGGATTTTTAAGTAAGCAAAATAAAATGCCTCAGCCAAGAGGTTTTTGTGGGTCATCTGTTAAAACAAGGGTTTGAGCAGAGTCCATAAATGGAAAAGAAACAACCTTTAGTATTTGATCCGGATAGTTACCACTTACCAAACATCTATCTTGAATTTGAACAATTTTGGGGTTTGGATGCTCAAAGCGTTTGATCTCTTAGATCACAACATTATCAAGTTCAAGTACAAAGATGAGATTCACACATTGAAGGAATGCAATTCGACCCAGTAAAAAACTTAATCTGCTTGAATTCTTATTAAGGCTTCATTGATATATAACATCTACAAAACTGAGCTCTAGTTCAGCTTTCTTAATCTAGCTCCCATGAGGCCATGACTAGTTTCAAACTTCTCCAGCTGAGTACATATATCTTTCTCAGGATGAATGAAAATTTGTATTGCTAAACGTTTCAAGGTAGTAAATCAAGTTCGTGTTTAGTTATGTGACTAAATTAAACTCATTCGCAAAATCAACTATGACATGCTCATAGCTAATTAAAGTACCATACAATATCCTCAAAAGTCTCTTGTATATTATATCATGCATTGAAACATATTTGATTCATTAAACAAAATTGCTTATACAAATTTACAAATTCTAGAAGGGTAGCATTTTCCCCATCCCATTAACATTTCCAAACAACCCAACTAGATTTTGCCTATACGGTAGAAACGATTTTCTCCTAACAATTTCATTTTATTTCGTCTTTGAACATAAGCGTTTCATGAACGGGACTCTGCCCACTTAAACGGCTCACGGCTCTTGTAACCTCACCAAGAATTCCGTTTCGATTAGAGCTTACCAATACCATTGACTCCTTGCCTTCGCTATTGCAACGCTTGAGCAAATGGCGGAAACTCCACCTTTTCGACCCAGATCCTGTTGAACTACTTTTTTTACATTTTGTCATAGCAGGTGAAGATGATCCACTTTCCGCCTTTGGCCTCCATACACAAAATGTGTTGAGTTTATGATATATAAAATACAATAAAACATAAAGACATCAAGAGTACACAGCGGAAGACTTAAGATCATAACAAATAAATTAATTAACTGAAAGTATGCGTAACGTACCTCTTGCGAATGTCAAATATCTCGAGCAAAGCAAAACAACCCTCGAGCAAAGCAAAACAAAGAAGTACTTATTGGTGTAAGAATAATATCTTACAACCACGTTCTTGTACACACGAATTAACCAACAAATCAAGCGATTGCTAGATCTAACACAAGTACTCGTTTAAGCAAAACGAAACCGAACTCCCTTACAAATGGGGTGCTTGGCCGAATATTAGACTAGAGAGAGGAGAGGAGAGATCTAGGGTTAATTCAATGCACAAGTGTATGAAAACCCTAGAACCTAACCCTCTTTATATAGTAGATGGAATACTTTGGGAACAAGTTATGGATTTGGGTTGGGATTACCCTATGGCCGGCCATGAGACAAAGCCCAAAGAAAACCCATAACTTTTCACTTTCAAGATTTCCATTACTAGTCCTTCTCTTTTCATTTAACGGTCGTTAGTCATTTTTCCGTTAAATACTTAAAGATCGTTAACCGGACTTAATGTGCAATAATTAATCGTAAACATAAACATTAATTATTAACTTTAATTCTCATTCGCTAATGTGTGCAATCCCGTGGTCACGAGTTCGAATCCGGACATTCACATGTTTGTAAATATATACATTTCCAACAGCTCCCACTTGGATATGTTTACAAAACGTGAAATGACATTGGTTAGCGTCTAGCAACACGCCAATGCCCCCGGTACAACTCGTGTATGGTTTTCTGGAGAAAAACCAAATTTGATGATTCATCATCATATTCATCCTTTTGTTTCTAATACCATATTAATAAGAATATGGATCTCACTCATTTCTTAATTAACTATTCTGTTTCTCGCTTTATGTGATTTATTAAGATTACCAATTCTTCTGAATAGAAGACCTTGGGTATGGCCATACAAACATCTTAACAATCCTACGAGGGGCCCAGTAGTATTATACTTCAAAATAAATTTGAAGGAAACAAATCCCATTTTGACTACAAGCAGGATTCATAAATTTCGCAACACTTCTGAAAACAACCCTTATAACTACCAGTAACGTATAGCGTTAGATTGCTTCACAAAAATGCACTACATCCATGACATATCTCTTGTATCTCAAGTCAGAGGATAAATATCCATGATATACTTAATGACAAAGATCCATAAAGTATCATCATGTGTGTGGGATAAGTCATATATTCAATTCATTGAATATCATCTGAAATTAGTCATGCTACGCATCAATATACTTTCAAGTATATTCTAACTAATACTCAGATTTGTCTTAATTCAATATCATTCCCATGTTATTGATCGACAACGGACTATTTAGAATGACTTAAGTTATTCAAGGATTTAAACATGTAAATATAGGATAACATCATAATAAATGAACAATAAACATAACAAAATATTTTATTTCATTTCAATAATAATGTTTAGAATATCCTTTTATCCAAATACTAAATAGATCAATGCATGATAATTCTTAGTTAATGAATTTTGCCACAAGTCATGCAACTCATACTTGTTGACAAGGCATAATTTCAACTAACTTTGATCTATAGGAATTTTGAGAATACTTATTTCAAGAATTCAATAAGTGAATTTCTTGTATGTGTTTACACATATCTTGATATTGTCATATCATTCCATAAGGTGCGTGATAACCTGAACCACCCTTTTATGACAATCATCTTTCAAAACTTTAAAGTTTTAAAGTATTCTTTATTCTTTAATGTATAATGCAACTATGCTCTTAGTTGAGCATAACTAGTCAACATGGTCATCATCAAGGATACCATGACTAGAATTGAGTGTCATCTCAATTATTCCAGCATCATTGTGTACAACAATATGCTCTTTAAACATCCGTAAACTTTGAATATTATTTGTTTGGTGCCATTCAAACTTCAAGTTTGTTGACTATAACAATTACATAACAATTGTTGTATAGAATCTGGGAGCAACTCCAGGCTAAGGAATGCAATTCTAAATCCAAACATAAATATTACAATGTTGTTAAATCATCTTGTAATCAAGCATGATACAACAACCTTATATACAACATGATGTTCATGATGAATCTTCAAGTTAGACTTTAAGATCTCATTCATATACTATCTTGTCAAAGATATGTACTCATCATGTTCTATTAGACTCATTTATTTACTGCATATGTTTATAATAATAAACATATATTCCAAGGTTGTATATATTATTTCCAAATCTTACAAACAAAGTTTCATTCCCAACTAAAACTTAATTTAGGTGGAATGTAGTTGCCCATACAACATATAAGATTTAAGAAAATAATACTCCCACTAGCTTTCAGGAATACTTATGAGCTTATCTTATTTTAATCATTAAATCAAACATGGATTTAATATTAAACATAAGAATCATCTCCTAGATGCATGCATATATCCATTCATGGATTCTTGCAGTCTGTACATATTTAAAGATTATTTGAATTCATAAAACTTCTTTGTATTACTCATCGTCCTCGCAAAAGTAATTCCACAACAAAGAGTTTTGACATTCATTGTCAAAATTTCATATCAATGAAACTAAGTATGACAATTATAATCTTTATACTTCTATTTAATGTATCTAGAAAGAATATTCAATCATAGTTAATTGCTTAAATATGATTAATATTATTATCACTAGACATGCATTAAATATGTGTACAATATTGTCCATATGATTTCTACACAAAGATTTAAACCACTAGGGTTTTCATCCTTTGAAGAAACTCATTTTCATTATTAAGATAAACCAAGTATCTAAAGTTGATTATCTTTATGGACAGCATCTCTACATTCATAGTATGATTGATTTTCCACAATTCAACATTTGGTAAATTTATCATTATGATTAACAGGCTTACCATGATCCTGTAACTCATAATCCTCAGCATATTAAATATCTGAGATATCCTTACGGATCTATGAATGACAATTCCATCATATTGAGGTCTATCATATACATGTTTAGCCTCATCATGATATTTGCTAGTGCATTTTAGAAGATTGTGTATTTTGTAATTCAATCTTTCAAGATCTAAACAAAACTCCCACTTGCCTTTAAAAATTTAAAGATTACCTTTAAATAGTTTAGCAAGTAGAGCAACAATACATTGTTCTCT
This sequence comes from Chrysanthemum makinoi, assembly GCA_910596185.1. Taxonomy (NCBI): domain Eukaryota; kingdom Viridiplantae; phylum Streptophyta; class Magnoliopsida; order Asterales; family Asteraceae; genus Chrysanthemum; species Chrysanthemum makinoi. Next base: position 133,214,307 of record OU343219.1, read on the forward strand.
TTTGGGATATTACAAAAAACATTGACAGTTCCTAACATTAGTTTGTTACAACTCACTCTATAAGTAGTTTAACAAATTCAGAACTTCATTTATAAGACTTAATGTGATTCATCACATTCCATAAACAAATTGTGTCTTATTAATCTTCTAGGTTGGAGTCTTATTGAGTATATTCAATCTATACTCAATCTACTAACCTTGATAACTTTTGGAAGAAACTATAGTTATCTTGAATCAAATAATGCCAACAGATTTTGATTCTTCTAACAGAACATACCATAAAACTATGGTATTTCCTTAGAATTAATATTGTAAGAAAATCTAACAATATTTTAGATAACCATCTACTCTTTTGGCTTACCTATTTACCAACAAAGTAAAACTTAATGGTACAATAGAATTACCAAGTCAATTGCATACATTATAACACAAATATTTTTGACCAAGTCAAAAGACATATTAGTTATAATCCCACTATACGTTATAAGTCATTGATCAACTCATTGACTTCATGCATATGTCTTAAAACATAGCAAGTTAACGTCTTACTTTATATTGTAAGTCTTGTATAAAAAGACTTCATGTTTGTGACTTTACAAAATCATAAACATTTATAATTAAAGTAATTATGAACACCACCTCGGGTTTCAATTCATATTTCAAGTTAATATTTACTACATATATTTAAGTCATTCAACGAATACTCAAATTCAAGGTAGTATTAGATTACTTCATTTAATTATGTCATTCCATGAAATGTTCCATGTAAGAAACTAGAATCATCCATGCTTATTCTCACGACACGTGGATATTTTACCTTGGGCTACAATCTAGTTCACGTTCTCACGTAACATAAATTGTAACTACAAGTGTTTCTTAAATATTGAATGACATAAATATGTAAAATAAAGTAGTCTTTGTTATCATCTTGACACATGTTCTTAATAGGGCAATCATACATATATAAATGTATACTTCCTATTAGAACGTTATTCTCTTACTTTACGGTCAAGAGAATCCTTTTAAATCATATTAATATGTGTTGTACCTTGCACACAATAAGATTTCTCCCACTTGTGCATGGAACAACATCATGTAGCATATAAACAACACGATACCCGTTCGTTTATTTGATTAATATGATTTGTGTCATAGATATAACAAGTAGATGTAGAACTATATTGTTTAGTAAGGAAACGTACACGACTATCCTTAAAAACATAAGTGTCTACAATTGGAAAGTAATTATCTTTGAAGATAATCTGGTTACTACACAGGAAATAAGGCTTGTAGCTCCCACTGAATTAGAAATCATTAAAACAACTTCTTATTCAGTAATGCAACACAAATGCTCCCAGAATCGACAACATTGTAAGTGTTGCATAACCAGTGAAAACAACTTGCTTGTTTTTTACTTTCCTACACCTTTGAAGAACCACACGTAATCATTACTAAGGTACTAAAAGGTGTATTCTACTATATGAATGATAGGTTATCCATCAATGTTATTAACTCGAAAAATTGGGTATGCAATTTCTTCCTCAACGGCCTACCATCCCATACTGGTATGTAGTACCTTTAAAGGCTAAAGCAAACAACTAGATAAAAATATGCTAGTTTGCCTTTTACCAATTTTTGCTGTAATTAGTCTAGCTTCTAATCTAGTAACTCATATACATGTTTTCCAGTTAACCAACATTCATGTTGTTACAAAGGATTCATTCACCAAATGAGGGTAATGAAATCTTTACGAAAAATAAGATGTGCAATTCATTGCTAAGAGTTACATTAGAATTTAGACAATTCAAATGTTCCTATTATACCTTTCTCATTCATGAAAAGGAATAGGATTGAGTCTCATGCTTCTCCCATGGAAAAGAGAATTCGTTTGTCTTATCAGTAAATTATTCTCGATCAAACATTTGTTTGAATGCTAGAATGGATCAATTTACTAATCAAAGACTAAACCACGTTTACGGTTAAATGTTGCATTTATACATTCAAAAGAATTACAAAATTCAATTTTAGTATTTTCGATAATTAACCTTTTCAATAAACAATTAAATACACAAGGTTCATATTCATATAACCAATTAATTATTATTGAAAACTAGGATCCAAATTGTCATAATTTCATCACGTCAGTTGATCTGCTAGTAATGAACCTTATACAAAATGGTAGAGCTATTGCTCAATTGCCAATTTCAATTGCAATTCCTAGATTTATGGGATTTACATATAGCAAATATCAATCGCCATGTAAACATGTTTTATCCCATCTTATGCCTTGAGTTGCCAGCTCTCACTACAAAACTCAATTAAGTTGTCCAACTTAAGAAACTGCAAAATCGTCCATGACCGCTCTCACGACACGTGGACATTTTACCATTTGATTACGATCTAAGTCACGATCTCACGCAAATAAAAAATAATCTTAGGTGTTTCCGTTTCTTTGGATGGCATATAACTTAATTTAAAGGGTAATAGTTTTGATGTTAAATCAAATATGTACAAAGATGTCATGCATTCATCTTTGTAGCATAGTTTTTATTAAAACATTTATATCTTGTTTTAATGTATAAGCTTTTCATCATCAAACTTTAACTGAGGTATTGGGTTCACCAATTAAGGAATTTAGTGTTAATTATCATCCATTATACCGTACTTTTGCATAAGTGTAAACACTTAGTGTTTCGGATAATTACCACCGAAGTGGCGCATGGAATTAAAACTAATTTGCCCTTAAGATGAGCTTGCACATTTAATGGCTTACTAAGTAGCTCCACTCGAACTTACAGAGGGCAGAGAAGGGCCAGTGCGCGCTAAAGCACAACCTTAGACATCCTTTCAGGTGTATTGTGCGCACTTCTTTTAACCCCTTTTATTAGTTCATTCTCATGGGTGAGCCGTTCAGACCATTTGTACCAAAGTCATCAATCAATTAAACGATTATGATTACTATGCTTAAAAATACATGTTTCACCATTGTTTAGGTCAGTTTATTTTCTCTTGTAAAAATACCCTTGTTACACATAACAAACAAGCAAGTATTTATAAAAATAAACAAATAAACAATGAATGCATAACAAATAAAAGTCATGCATATCAAATAGCCACATGCAAACGGTTTTGATAAATCCTATTAATAACCAATTCTAGATTTGACAATATGCATATATTTAATTAAGACTTTCACCCGTTTTCATCTATGTACAAGGTGAACCACATGCATCGATTCATCGATTGCGAAAGTCAAAATTAAATACATACCACATAGCACATAATTGATTAAATTAATAATTATTGAGGTCTTCCCCAATTTTAGATCTATCATAATTTAGTGTATATCACTTAAACAAGAAAGACATACAATAAAAGCAGATCCATGATAAAACATGCAGATAATTATCATGGACATAAAATTACACTTAACAATTAATGCAATTAAATCAAAGTTACGCATATACACATAAAGTTGCATGCATCTTAGGGTTTCTAATCCAATTAAAACAATAGTTTACAAAACCCTAATTAGGGCACCAAAATCAAACTCCCCCCCTTCAAAATTAGGGTTTAGGTTTTGCAAACCCTAGATCTAAGCATACAAATAATAACACATTCATGTTTATTTTAATTATGTGTTTCAGTAATTAATTACTTGTTATACAAGGCTCGTGATGCCACTGTTGAGTTTATGATATATAAAATACAATAAAACATAAAGACATCAAGAGTACACAGCGGAAGACTTAAGATCATAACAAATAAATTAATTAACTGAAAGTATGCGTAGCGTACCTCTTGCGAATGTCAAATCTCTCGAGCAAAGCAAAACAAAGAAGTACTTATTGGTGTAAGAATAATGTCTTACAACCACGTTCTTGTACACACGAATTAACCAACGAATCAAGCGATTGCTAGATCTAACACAAGTCCTCGTTTAAGCAAAACGAAACCGAACTCCCTTACAAATGGGGTGCTTGGCCGAATATTAGACTAGAGAGAGGAGAGGAGAGATCTAGGGTTAATTCAATGCACAAGTGTATGAAAACCCTAGAACCTAACCCTCTTTATATAGTAGATGGAATACTTTGGGAACAAGTTATGGATTTGGGTTGGGATTACCCTATGGCCGGCCATGAGACAAAGCCCAAAGAAAACCCATAACTTTTCACTTTCAAGATTTCCATTACTAGTCCTTCTCTTTTCATTTAACGGTCGTTAGTCATTTTTTCGTTAAATACTTAACGATCGTTAACCGGACTTAATGTGCAATAATTAATCGTAAACATAAACATTAATTATTAACTTTAATTCTCATTCGCTAATGTGTGCAATCCCGTGGTCACGAGTTCGAATCCGGACATTCACATGTTTGTAAATATATACATTTCCAACAAAATGTTCCTGAAGGTATATTTTCCAATTCATTGTCAGAGTCAGCTTCTTCCGACTCTGACGATGAATATGATGAAGACAAAAGTTCTTCATCAATGAATAGTTTACGTAACGGACTAGTAATTGAAACATATACATCAATCTTCTCATCTTTTGATTTAACCTCATGATCTGGATCGCGTTTGAAAACAGGAAAAACTGGCCAACTTCGTGATTCCATATCTTTATGAGAAACTTCTTCGAATGAAAACTCAAAATCGTCTTCACTGACTACGCCAGATTCGTTAAATTGTTCAGCCAGTTGTTCTTCGATCACCTTGGCAGCTGCCTTGGATGCTAAGCTATCAGACGAGTAACAGCTGAAGCTTGGACTTACTCCAGAATCTTCGATTTCTAGTTGTGATTGCATTTTATTGAATTTGAATAAGTTTGATGATTTTTGTATAATTGAATGAGAACAGGTTGATGAATGAATGAGAGTTTGGTAGCTAAGGTATTTATGGTGTTCTTTATTTTCTTAATTTGAATAATTAGTCTAACACGGCTGAGGTAATCCTATACGTCATTAGTAAAATATAGCAGATTATTAAAATTGTTCTTTTCTTGCATGACACATATACTGTAGATCGATCGAGTGATTTCTAGTTAATCCATATATAGCCTGTTCTTTTCTTGCATAACACTCACAAGGTTTTGCTAGTTCAATTTATGCTTCAAATTTTTGGAAGTACAAAAGAACACTAAAATTATTTGCTGGTCCGCTACCTGGTAAGTGGTAAGGTGTTCACATTGTCTAATTAGAGACTAATAAGGTATCTAGATTCAAGCCTAATAAGTATAACATATGTCTACACATGTATTCTACAATATATATTTTACTATAAATTATTCAATTCAAATAAGTATATTGTCATATATTCTTTAATATTAAAATAAAAAAGCTTGTTTCTCAATGATACCTCATATTGTGTGAGAAGGTCCTCAACTAAATGGTTGTAGGTTCAAGTCTTGCTTAGAACACGTGACATATATTTTTAGAGTAAAATTTAGTGAGATAATTAAAATTGTCGTTCAAATTTAAAAAAAAAAAAAAAAAAGTATTTTTGAGAGGAATGCACACAAGATCTCCTTGGAAGATTACTGCAAAGGTTATGTTATACCTACCTCTAACCCACCTGAAAAGGGGAGTAAAGATTAAAAAAAAAAATTGTCCCCTAGTTTACAGTACAACACAGTTTTTTCTCAGTTTATGTTTCGTGTTTTCTGTCAGCTTTAAGTTTTTGACTTATTAAACTTTATATTTTTTGTTTTGTACTTTCAGTTTAATAGTTTTTTGATATAAACAAAATTATAAAAATAAAAAATAAATTTAATAAAAAGGAAAAAAGAGGAGGTACAACCGGCTTTTTTGGGGTTACTGTCCCTTAGAGGGTAAGGTGTGGTAACGAGAGGCACCTCGCCAAACCTACGTGGCTCTCGCCACCACACCAGGACCATTCACACCCTTCGTTATTAGGCTACTCGTTGTCTGTGCGACTAGAAGAAATGCGTACTTTTTTTTTGCAGGAAATGTTATCAAACGTGATAGAATCTAGTAACCTGATAGATTCTGAGATCGTTTAAGCTCTAGATTGTTTAGATCTAATCTATGATGAATAATAACAAAAGCGGAATATTCAAATAAAGAATTAATGTTATTAACAAGGTTTTTCATCATTATCATTCACAACATTCACAACTAGCCCAAATTATACTTTGATCAATAGTAGAACGTGTTCTCTAAAACCTACGACCTATATCTCTTTATATAATAGAGATATCTAGGTTTACAAAGGACTCATAACTGTATTAGGAATGTAAATCTTCCTAACTTTAATCATTATCTTTTAAGGAATCTTTTATAATCTTCCATCATTTGTAGAATTGCTTCTTTGTCTTTTAAGTCCTCCTTGTTTCATATTTGCTTCATTCTTCTTTTATTGTTTTGTATTATCAATTCAATATAATTTCCAACAATCTTCCTATAGTTGATAATTACAAACAATCTTCTTGATCGTCCATGAATGAAACAATCTTCCCCTTAAGCTCAACTCATGTGAACTTACATAACATGTTATACCACCAAGGATCTATAAGCTGCAAAACTTATATGTAAAATCTTCTTCCCCTTTTTGTCATTATCCACTAGGAGACGCTATGTAGATGCAACTTTGATTTTGACAACCTCAAACCAATATCACACTTCTAATTCAGCCTTCCAATGTCTCAAATTACCCTCTATAACGCATAATAAGAATAATGAATTCAAGACAGTAGACATTTAAACTAGCAGTAGTAATAACGACTTACAGTAGTAAAAACCTTCACCTCATGTGGTGCATGTAAATGATTAAACACTTTATAATATGCTTCCCCTAAAATCCATGTGTTAACCATTTCTTGAATCTCCAAATCTGTAGGCTTCTTGTAATGATTACTGTTGAAGAAAACTAAGTATAACGAACTTGATGCTGAAGTAGAGCAACCCAAACTTATGTCTTATGTCTTGTACTATCTACGTGACTTTGAACTTATACAAACACCAAAAGTATAAGTAAATCGCAACCTCTTGGCAAAATCCTCATCTTCTATGAGACACTAAACACTACAATGTAACTCCTTTAAGTGATAGCAAAGACTAGTTGCTAGATTTGACATGTCTTTGTCACAATGTTATAAGCACGAACAAGTTATCTCCTGCTAAATGATATAATAAGAAAACGCATCCGTGAAACTCCACTTCAACTTCAAATGAGTGACGAATAATCATCTCTGTAATAAACTAATCCAAATAAATCTAATAAACAATCCTTTTAAACGTTTAAGGACATTTAAACCAAAATCAATCTTCTGTGTGGTTGTCTGACATATTCACACCCAGCCGAGAACCAAATACATGTACAAGAATACGAGAAGATCAACCAGCAGCACAATCGAACAAAACCAATCCTTGTAATTGGCAGCAGAAATCGTAACTTCTTAGTCCTCATTACCACACTTCACACAAGTATCTGTATTCGAAACAATTTACACACATTATTTCCTTTTTTTTATATAAATACAATTTAACACAATATAAATACTACATTAATCTAACAAAATTTACACACATTATTACTTCATCTAACAAAATTTACACACAAAAATTTTTCTGAAAACAATCTCAAGAAATTCTCCCAACAATTTACCGAATAATCTCACAAAAATTTCTCCTTACAATTTCCCGAAAAATCTCACAACAATTTCTCCCAACAATTTTCCGAACAATCTCCCAACAACACTCCACCAACGGATATCATTCCATTTTTCTCAACTGAAGAGGAACCAATTCATAATCTGTTTCAGCTTTCTGAGGACGAGATACGACTATATGTTCAGGATGAAGATGTTTTGGGAGAAATGGAAGAACAACAAGTACAGGAGGAAGTAGCTCGTAAGGAGCAGAAAGAAAGGGACGAACAATACCGTAGGGACAAATTGTTCGACATTTTGGAGCGAGAGTGGGAAGCGAGCAGGTTTAAAGAATATGACACAGACGAGGGTTATAACACAGACTTTTTGTTGTAATTGTGTTTTCATTTTCATTGTAATTTGTTTTGTTTTTTTCTTAGTATCGTAGTTTGTTTCGTTTATTTTTTCCGTATTGTTACTGTAGTTTCGTATTATAATTAAGTTTCGTATTGTATCGTACTTTGAAATGTTGAATTTGAATTTGAATTCGTTCTATTACTTTTAGTTTGAATTTGAATTTTAGTTCGTACTGTTACTTTAGTTTTGTATTGAAATTTAGGTTCGTATTGTAATTTTATTTTTATGAATGAACTCAAGTTTATAAATGAATTTGGGTTTATTTGATAAATTGAATAAAAATAATAAAATAGAAAGTGGTGGGACCCAAATGAGTAAGTTGTGGTGTGTTATGGTAAAGGGGTTGTATGAGAGGTTGTGTTATAGTGATGTGGCACCTGTGGGCCTCAAATGAGTAGAAAACTCTACTCACCATACCTTACCCTCTTAGAGCAAATTTGGATAAGAGGAATGGTTGTACATCATAAATAATTCACGTACAAGCATGCAATACACAACAGTAGAATGAGTTTCTTATAAATAGGACTTATGTGAAGACTTTTGGAGGAGACAAAACACAATAAATTAACTTACAGGAAAGCTAGCATAGCCATGATTCCATGAACCATTTCATACATTACAAACTCTTATTATATTCTAATGTATATACTTTATGCGTCCATACTGACATGATCGTCGGAGGAGGTTCCTCCGGGATTAGCCCGGAGAACTCTTTAACGATCTTTCTTTGTCCTTTCAGCACTACTACCGAACACCCGAAGGTCAAGTTCAAAATGAGTTAGACGATTAATCAAGCACCTTGAAAAATGTAGATTTTGGTAGCATCATTTGGCACCATCCGTAAAACCCAAACAAAATACTTGCCTCGTATGCTCACCGGGTATTCTCACTAACCTATGTCCTATTTCCGTCTCGAATAAGCTTGTTGAGTTGAGTAGACCACATGAGCGTTTCAAAGGTAATAACCTGAGACTTGTCAAAACCATAAAGTATGATAATATACTTAATCTAATCTAACACCTATTTGATCCATAAATATTGGGCAATAAACATTTTTTTTTGGGTAAAAGGGGATCACCCTGGCAAATATATTACTCCAAAAAACGTTTAAGTACAACGGATGAGAGTGAGTCTCTCATCTCGGCCCGTTACATGGGCATTGAACAAGCATCAAATGCGCAACAACCAAAATCACTACATAAGAAAGACATGTCAATCTTATGACCTACCAAATATAAAATTAATTCCTACCACGACCTTGAAGCTTGACATCATACATGTCACAAAAAGCATCCAATTGCCTTGGTAAATCGTAGACTTGAGCAGCATAATCATCATCAAAATAATCTTCAAGTTCAGGATAGCCCCCAGACGATGCAAGAAACTTTGCCATATCATTATCCGGCTTAAGTACCTCGTCCTCATCACTGTTAGTAGCAACTACTTCACCCACTTTAGAGAATGGGTTGCCCACCTTTTCCAAAGCCGTACATGGAGAAGAAGAAAAACTAGGCTCAGTAGCCTCAATCTGCACCTTTCTAAGAGGTTTACCATCATCGTCCAGGAGAGTAGCTTTCCCATCTATAATAAGTGTTTCAAGCTTCCCAATTTTCTCAAAAATCGGAGAAGTACAAGCGATAAAAGCTGCCCCATCCTTAGGAATACCATTCTCATCGGTGTAATCCATTTTGAGAGCATCAAAAGGGTTTGATGTAGCAATAGACAACCCACTTGTAATTGCCTCAGTAGTGCTTTTCTCCTTAGTAGCATCCTGCTTCTTCGACACAGGTACATACCTCTGCTTAGGATTAGAAGGGTGGAACTTAGGTCCTTTACCCACATCAATACCACGAGACGGCTTCTTTTGAGGCGCTTGAACCCTGACCTTTTTACTTTTCTCCTTCCGGTTCTTAACCTCAGTAAAACCCTCTTGGTCCTTTTCCATAGAAGAAGTAACCTGAACAGCCACATTAACGTCACTACGAATAGCCTCCTTAACACATTTTGGGCAATTACAACGATCATGCCCAAAAACCTTACACATATCACAATGAGGAGGCGTCCATTCATATTCACCTTTAATGATTGCCGTAGCATACCCACTATCATCCTCCTTAGGAATTTCCATACTAACTTCGCTTTTCAAAACAGATTCCGCATTTAGTTCAACAAGCGCACACGCAAAACTAATACGACCCCACGATTCAACACACATTTGGCTAGTAAATGTATCCAACATAATAGGTTTCCCTACTTGAGTAGCAATTAAACTCAAACCATCTTTAGAATATGCAAGTAGGGGGACATTGTGGAATTTGATCCAAACCGGGACCTTAGTAACCTCAGATTTAGTAAGTGGCACACTAGGGGTCCATTTGTTAAGGATGAGAGGCAATTTATGGATAAGCCAAGGGCCCCGCTGTAGGACATTCTCCACACCTTCTTTTGAATCAAATTTAAAGAGGTACACACCGGCGTCATTTTTCATGAGCTTCTTCAAACCAAACGTACCCCATGTATTTGTTACATAGTTTTGCACAATAGGAAACGCGGCGGTTTTGCCAACAAAGAAACCGACAAGTGTGTTCTCATACCTGCCCAAAACGTTCTTCATTGCTTCCTTAGGTAACAAAGTATCATGGTTTTCAACTCGAACCTCATTGATTAGCGGCCTAAAGTTAACCTCTCTTGTGGTACGCACCGGGTATAGGATATTTGCAAAGGAAGTAGCCTTTACATTATTAGTAACCAAAGGGGTAGGAAACCTACCTGCACCACTTACATTATGACCAGAAACAGCCTCCCCATGCGTAGAGGGAGTGCTATCATTAGGTTCAGATTGATTCAACTTCGGGTACTCCAAATTAGATATCAGATTAAACGGGGCGGCCATAGGAATACCACTAATGGTCATATACGTACCATCAAGATTAGCAGCCATGGAGTTGAAAGATCCGCCACCAACACTAGTCCCAAACTCAGTATTAATCTCAAACATATCCATACCACCATCACCATGAAACTTACTCCGCATAAGTTCCTCACTAATCGGTCTAGTTTGATCGGCCAAACTAGACGAATCCACCCTTTTAGTTTGATCGGCCAAACCATAAGCGACACCCTTATTCGTATCATCCTTACCACCCAACTGATTGCTATCTTTATTCCCAACGTTACCATCAGATTTGGACGATTTAGAAGCACTAATGTTAAGGAAGCCTTTCTCCATCTCTCGAAAAACCCACGAACACCACTCAAACCAATCACTTACAAACAACGATCACCAAGAAGACAATATAAGAAAGAAAACCCCTAACTCCAATAGTTAGGGTTTAGACGATTACGCACAAGAAGTCTAACCAGCACCCATAACCAATATGCATGTAATACAATCAGTTGTATATGTGAAACAATCAAGCACCCGATCGTAGCATGCAATATATTAGAAGTTGGTTAGCATGCAAAGAAAAGCTACGTTATAATAACAATCAATGAATTGCAAGAAGAACCTAACCGACCCACTATTGATAAAAAGACCAATAAGATAATCTGATGTAGGTAGTAAACAAGCAAAGTTTAATGCAATCCAATGACCCACCGACCCACTATGAACAAATCTTTAATCCAAAGCTCGATCGACCAATAGGGATTAGGGATAAAGAATTGTTTGTCGAATTTCGCCAGAGAGAGAGAATCGTATTTAGGGTTTTTTATTCAGAAAAGATAATATAATAAACATATTTTTTTAAAACCATACATATATTATTTCAAACCATGCTCATATTGGACGTACTAGCCAATATTGTAAGCAATATATGTTGAATTTTAAGACTTCTAATTGGATGATCCGTAATATACCGATAATCCTCAAAACTTGGTCGACTAATGATTGTGTAGCAGATGATTTGAGGAGGATCCCGGTTTGAGTTAAGTTACATGATGTCCATATGGTTGCGCACACGGGTGATGGTTTAACTATGATTGCCTCGAAACTCGATACACCCATGCTCCTTAACTCATATACAATTACAATGTGTGAGGAGTCTCTGTGTAGGAATAGTTATGCTCGAGCACTTATTGAGTTAAAATATTGACAATGAATTCATAGATTGCTTGGTGGCTGCAGTTCCCTTCTTGGATAAACCCGGTTACACTCGTATGACCATTCGAGTTGAGTACGAATGGATACCTCCGAAATGTAGTGCATGTAAGATATTTGATAATACGAATAGTCAATGTGTAAAGAATATTATTATTCCAAAACCGAGTATTACACTGAAGGTTGCAGCAATACCAAAGGTTGCTCCGAATAAGGACCAAGGTGATGGATTTATAGTAGTTAGACGTAAATGGTCACACTCTAGGAAATATGAAGGTGTTTCTTTAAACAAGAAAGTTGAATATCGGCTTGTTGGGAAAAAAACCAATGACGAGTGTGGGGTCTTCGTCTGATAAACAAGCAAAAAAGGAATGACGTGTCCACATCTAAGGCCACCTTGAATAACATGTCAACATCCAGACAACAAAACATGGAGGTAAACACAAGGAACCCTTTTGATGTACTTAACAGTTTGGATAATGGAAATAATGATGAGAATGTGCCTATTAGTCTGTCGAATAATACACCTAGTGGGGCTCCATAGTGGAATTGGGAAAATAGGTCAAATAAAGCCATGGAGAGTTTGGGAATAGTTCGTACACGAACTGATCAGACTGTAATCAAAGTCCAACTTCCTTAGCTTGAAAACTTGATGATATTGAAAAGCTAATGCTTGAGGGGAAGTTCGTACTAGTGGGCGATGATGGAAATCTAATGACAGCGAAACCTGTGGGAACAAGCTCACAATTGAGTTCTTCGAGAATGAAACCAGTGGCAGCAAATACACAATTGAGTTCTTCGAATGTGTGTGATGAACATGATACCAATTCGGAAGTGGAGGATATACATGATGAAACTGCGAATTTCATGGCTTCTAAATCTAGGGGAAGTGGATTCGAGACCAAGAGCTTGTACGAACAATGGAAGGATACGAGGGATGATGATCCATATGATCAATATGATGATGACTTTTGAGTATAATATGCATGAACTATCCGTAAAACAATTAGTTTTCTGTGATGCTTGGGATATCAAGGTTCGTGGTCGAAAGAATTCGTGGATTATGTTTTGATTCATTAGATTCAAATGTAATATATTTATAGTCGTTATTTCATTTATAAAACTAGGTTGTTGTTATGTTAGCCTTACCGCCTATGTAACGAGCTGAGATGTAGAATTTCACCCATATCCATTGTACTTAAAAACGTCTTTTGGAGGAATACATTTACCGAGAAAACCCTTTACTCAAAGGATTGTCATTTCATTCATCACCATCTTCAAGCTAGTATCATTTCTTTGCCGTTTGTTCTGTCTGCTTTACAGATTGCAGATATATTTACCAAGCCTAACTATGGCCCGAGTTTTCGTTTTTTATTTGGCAAACTCTTAATGTTCCTTGCTGCAACATTATGAGTTTGAGGAGGGGTGTTAGTTAATAAGGTCCAACTGTGTCGGCCCATTAGTACATCTAGCATTAAAGCATCGTTTCTCTTTTATTATATGTTGCTTGTACAAACTTTTGTTTTATCAACTAATATAAGTTTATTAGTTTGCTAGTTTTTATGGTAGTACTATCGCATCTCGAGTGAAAATAGAATAACACATTAACTATTATATGCAGAGATATAATGTAAATCATGAACATGTATATTAATGAATGGTTCCACTAGCTTTGGAATTTTCATGTGTAAATCATATTGTCAGATTTAGGTAGAGCTCGATCGACACTCTATTTACTTTCATAAGAAAAAAATAATGATACATAATCATCATGTTTTCAGTATAATACTTCATACTTGGGCGTATATTGAAAGTTCGCTAATCTTCGTAATATATAGAAAACCGAAAATAAGTTAGCATCTTAATTAGTTCATATATCTCACGTCGAAGTTTAAAGCCTCATGCACTCGATTTATATTAATATACGACTCGAATTTGGTGAAAGGAAAGACCTACTGCAATATTACCTTGGTGGCTTGGTATATATCAGAAAAAAGAACTTGATTGAATAGTGTTTTGGAGAATGGTCCATGGTTTATTCGATCTACACCTATCATACTGAAGAAATGGACGCCTAATGTCAATCTACTTAAGGAAGATCCGAATTCGGTTCCCATTTAGGTAAAAACCATGATATTCCTATTTTGGCATTTATTGCAGACGGATTGAGTGAGATGACTACTAAGCTTGGTAACCCGATTATGCTTGATTTGTATACGAGTTCTATGTGTCTTCAATCATGGGGGCGTATGGATTATGCTCGTGCATTGATTGATATTCGGGCTGATAGGGAGTTAAAGGAGGAGATGGTTATTGTTATTCCTAATATGAAAGATGATGGAGAGGTTCTTCACATGATGTGGGTGGAGTATGAGTCGGAACCACCTAAATGTGGTGTGTGTATGGTATGTCGGCAAAATAATATAGCTATATCGAAAATTAACTGTTGAAAAACCAAAGAATGAAGGTTTCCAAAAGCCTCCTAGACAGACTTCTCATGGTACTAATGTGGGACCTAAGTTTCAGTTTAAACATAAGAAACAAGTTTACCAAGCCGTCTCTAATAAGAATGTTACTAGTTCAAGTGGTATGAAAAAGAATTCTGAAGTAAGGACGAGGTCAGATAATCCTTTTGATGGGCTTAATTCGATTGAAAAAGATTATGAGCTTGGTTCAAATGGGGGTTGTCCAATTCAGGTAAGAAAGTTGTCCAAGATGTGGTTGGCACGACATATGGTAGTATAAGTACTACACCTTTGGTTGCAAGGATTAATGAACTAGAAAGTCTGATGTTTGATGGAAAGCTTGTGCCAGTGGGTGATGATGAGAAGCCGCTGAAACCTTGTAAATTAACGCTTCCAAGTTCTTCTACTGTGGCTTTTAAAAGGTTGATGATCAAATTACTGAGGATAGTGATAGTGAAGTGTTCAAGGTACATAACAAAACTGTCAGTTTTATAGCTTTTACGAGCTCCAATGTTAATAAAGGTTCTAAAAGCGGCAGTGGAGTGAGAAATAAAAGCTTGTATGAACAATAGAAGAAAACTTATGATGAAGACCCGATTATGATGATTGTATTGATTCTGGACTGACTGATGCTCAAATGCAGTATGCTGATGCCTTTGATATTAGTCATCGTGATCAACTTAGATAGCATTTGTAATAGATCTCATGAGTTTGACATACTATTTTTATGATAATTTAAGTTTGAAGCACAATTGGTGAATTTATTTTTGCCTAATTTTGAGTTAATATATGAGATTCGTCCACATTCATTATACATAATTTTTTTTAAAGTACTCCGTAATAAATATACCTAAAAAATCCTTTTAAATAAAAGATAGTAACTTTTACGGCGAAGCTAGCTATAGATAAAGTCATCCATATCTGAATGGAAATAAGAATTAATGATGTTGAAATACTAACTAGATGCCTTAAAATGAATTCAGGAGTAATAATTAAAGCTTCTCGGTAATTGACATTCTAGAAAGGGTATAATATAACCAGCAAATCCGCAAGGTGAGCTTTGTGGGAATTGAAGCAAGCTTAAATACGAGGTTATATATGCTTTGGAAACAGGTTACACATTTCACTTTGAAGATTCCAAATTCTAATCACGTTATGCATCTATTAGAAATTCGAGTTATATTGATGTATAGAAAATATATGGTCGGAAAGAAATAGGGTGTATTTGGTTTAAGAAAAAATTATTTTGTTTTATATCTTTAATTTTGTAAAAATTTAAAAAGGAAAGTTATCTCTATAAAACACTTGAAAATATAGAAAACGTGTTATACTAGACAAGGAAAACAACTAAAATTTGTTTTGTAATTTTCCTTGTTAAGTTGCGAAATAAGAGATTTTGTGTTTTGCAAAACATTTTGTTAGAAAACGCTTATTTGAACGCGAGCTTAACGGACCCATAATATTTACTGTCGTTTTTATATTGTTATAGAAGAATTTCTTTCCACATCTGTATATATACTATCCGGATATCGCACATTGCACGATAGCTATCCTATAATTCAATCTATATGCGATAAAATATTATGTGAAAATATTACAACATCAACATAAATATCATCTTACAAACATATATATATATATATATATATATATATATATATATATATATATATATATATATATATATTATATATATATATATATATATATATCTATCTATACTATATAAAATGGAAAAATGGTCAAAATGGAAAATGAAAAATGTTAAAAGTTGAATATTGAAAACATTCCAATGGAGAGAGAAATAAATAATATAATTAATACTCTTATTAAAACACCAAATTACCTAAAAGTACAATAATTTATTCACATTGTACACCCAATTAAAAGCACATCTACCAAATTAAAAACAATCAATTGAAACCGATACCGGGTTGACCCGTTGAAACCGATACCGGGTTGACCCGGACGCTTCAAACCCGGCGGCTGACCCGTTTATTTGACATTTTTTCAACCCAACCTATCGGTTTGACTCGGTTTAAATCGACCTGTTTTTTTATCGAACGGTTCAACCAGTTGAACCACCCGGGTGAAATCGGGTTTCAAATTTGACAAAATTATATGAGAATGATGAAGTAGTTGTGGAACCCGTGACAATGTTTTTTAAATGAGAGACCAAGTAATTGTAGTTTTTGGTTTATTTTGCTTTGACACATGTAATTTATTTTAAAAATGTTGCTCTTGCACCATTTAAGGGACTAGCATATATGAATAGTCGTTTAAAAGTTAATATATATTGTATAGCCCTTTGTCCAGTGTATCAATAATGTTATGTAAGTTTATTAAAATCACAAAAATAAATAGTATTGTTATCTTTAGCGATAATTATTTATACCTCAAACAAATAGCTTTGAACAATGCATAAATATCTATACAAATTGATAGTACAAAATAATCTTATATGATGATATCCAATTTGCAAGTTACAATTTTAAAGCCACACACACAAATAAACGCTACACATGTAAAAAAATAGTTATCATTGCCTAAATTACTGACAAAACAAGAAAAAGCGGTCACACATGTTGGCTATACCTATAAACTACAATATATAATATAATACCGTTGCTGTACAAAACTTGCTTTTTGTAATGCTTGATCTATTATTAAAAACTCTTAATAACTTAAAACAATCCTATTAAGAATATACTCACACACTTAGATCAACTCCACATAATTTTTAATAAAACTATATATTTATGCTGCTATGCAACCACCACGCATCGAATTGTAGTTATTCGAATACGATTCTCTAATGCTACAAATACAGTTTGTTGAAAGAAACTTATGTGGTCGGTCTGAACTAGAATAATTAATGCAAGTCGCTGCGCTAGCCTGACCTTAATCATAATATATAAAAAAATGGAAAATGGTCAAAGTAAAAAGTGAAAAATATTGAAAGTTGAATGTTGAAAACATTGTCAATGGAGAGAGAAATAAATAATATAATTAATACTCTTATTAAAACACCCCATTACTTAAAAGTACAATAATTTATTCACATTGTACACCCAATTAAAAGCACATATACCAAATTAAAAACAACCAATTGAAACCGATACCGGGTTGACCCGTTGAAACCGATACCGGGTTGACCTGTTGAAACCGATACGGGTTGACCCGACGCTTCAAACCCGGGCTGTGGTGACCCTTTAATTTGACATTTTTTCGACCCATCATCAGTTTGACTTCGGTTTAAATCGACTGTTTTTTATCGGAACGGTTCAACCATTTGAACCACCCGGGTGAAATCGGGTTTCAAATTTGACAAAATTATATGAGAAATGATGAAGTAGTTGTGGAACCCGTGACAATTTTTGTGAAAGGAGAGACCAAGTAATTGTAGTTTTTGGTTTATTTTGCTTTGACACATGTAATTTCTCATTTGTATAATGTTATTTTAAAAAATGTTGCTCTTGCACCATTTAAGGAACTAGCATATATGAATCGTCGTTTAAAAGTTAATATATATTGTATAGCCCTTTGTCCAGTGTATCTATAATGTTATGTAAGTTTATTAAAATCACAAAAAATAAATAGTATTGTTATCTTTAGCGATAATTATTTGTACCTCAAACAAATAGCTTTGAACAATGCATAAATATCTATACAAATTGATAGTACAAAATAATCTTATATGGTGATATCCAATTTGCAAAGTTACAATTTTAAAAGCCACACACCAAATGATAAACTTAAATATGTAAAAAAAATAGTTATCACTGCCTAAATTACTGAAAAAAAGAAAAAAAGTCCCACGTGTTGGCTTACCTCTAAACTACAATATAATATCGCCAACTACATAATACCGTTGCTTTTTGTAATGCTTGAATCTATTATTACTAAAAATTTTAATAACTTAAAACAATCCTATTAGAAAATATACTCACACACTTAGATCGACTCCACATAATTTTTTTAAAAACTATATATTTATGCTGCTATGCAACCACGCATCAGAATTGTAGTTATTTGAAAACGATTCTCTAATGCTACAAATACAGTTTGTTGAAAGAAACTTATAGGTCATCGGAACTTTGCAGAAAACTAGATATTGCTACCGCTAGGCGCGGGTACTCGTCTAGTTAATTAATATAGCTTTGCTTTCCATATGTCAAGAATAAAACCATTTTCAACTCCAAAAAAATAAGTTTACGTTACTATGTAGCTAGTGGCCTAGTGCAATTACTTTATATACGAGTAACATTTTTTTAGTCTTAATTACTATAAACTTTAGCAGTACAACTTGTTCATCTATACTACTTATAATGCACGAATGCATCTCACTCTTAATTTTAAAAAGTATAAGAAATCAAGCATGGTTTACAACACTTTAATGCACACAATTTTCAGAATTACAACAAAGTAAGCATATTGTACAACAAAATAAAGCGTGGTGTCATTTTAAGACCAAAATTCTATCAAACAACATTAATGCTATTAAAAACACCCCTTCACCAAAAATTACAACCATTTAAGCACATTGTACAATAGCTGCAACCAATTTTCAGATTCACAACAAAATAAGCACAGTGTACAACAAAATAAGCATATTAATGCTATTAAAGTGGTCAACGTTATTAATGACTACTACTTACAAGAAAAGAAACATAGTGTACAACACATTAATGCACATAATTTTCAGACGTACAAGACAATAAGCATAGTGTAAAACACCACATTAATGCTATTTAATGTAGTCAATTATTTAACTGGTCAATAAATACAATTAATACAGTTATTAAAACACCTATTACATAAGAAATACAAAGTATCAAGCATATTGTACAACCAAATTAAACAGAATTTCTGCATTAAATTTCACTACTACAAATAATAAAGCGCATTATACAAATATTCAAGCCCGAACGGGCAACGGGCCAAATGAGCTTTAACCCGAACGGGTGCGGGCCAAATGGGCTTTAGCCGAGCAGTATGCGACCAAATGGGCTCGAGCCCGACAGACACGGACCCGAATAGCCCAGCCGGGTTCGAGCCCGAAAGGACCGCGGCTATCTGACGAAATTCTTGATATCCGTAAATTTGTTGTAAAAGAACATAATAAAAAATACATTATTAATCGAAATTTTTTATTTCAGGTACCCACATTTTTAGCGTCGCAGGTACCACCTTACAAATGTAATATATATATATATATATATATATATATATATATATATATATATATATATATATATATATATATTAAAATAAAAATGTCTAGTATAACAAAAACATACCATTAGAGCATTGCTCCAATGGTATCACACCTCTACTGCAAACGTACACTTAACCAATCAAGAGAGCTTTTTGAAAAATAGGTGTTGGGTTCAATTCTAACTCCTGGATAAAAGGTCACTGGAATAAGTGCTCATTGCCTGGATCAACACCCAAAATGAATGCACGGGGTCATGGTTACTGAATTTGCTCAGTTTTTTATTCTCTTTACGCTTTACATAACAATCTCTATTTCTTTGCATTTTTCTTCAAATTGAATGATACATGCAACCTATTCAATGTATTATAAAAATTGGGAGAGTGATTTTCACACTTATGTATGGCACAACTGTGTAAAGCCTAGATGACGTGTCCCAATAAAAAAAAGAGTATACAAATCAATTTTCTATAAAAACCCATCATTATATGATATTGAGGGCCCGTTTGGTTTGTAGATAGGTTTAAGTTTTGGATTTGGATTTCGTATAAGTTTTGAATTAAATGAAGAGAGACAAAAATATAATAAAATAATATATTATTTATCTTTTAAATTATTTTAATTTATAAAATTTAAATATGGTACAATTTTAAAAATGAAACAAAAGTAATATAAGTGGTAGAGGTTGAAGGAGGGCCAATAAAAATAAAAAGATTCGATCAAAGTAGTCAAGAGAGATATGATTAGTAGATAGTTAAATATCTGGTACTCACTATTATTTTTGGGTCCCACCAAAACATATTAAACAAAAGATTTGGGCATCATCCCTAAATCCTAACACTACTCCCTCAAACCAAACGAGCCCTGAATAAACATTTTAGGAACACCAAAGGCTGTTAAGATTGAGTTCTAACCCAATATTGTTTTTTGTTGTTGCAAGATCGGGAAGATCAAACGAAAGTGTCTTGTCTTGCTAATAGGTGTTGATGGATCATAACCTTATACATTTATACATATTTATTGAATATCTAACATTAATTCATAAGATAGCCTTAAAATTTTTTGATGATCAAACATCATCATAATAAATATAGTGAAATACATTTAATTTGTTCAAGTTTTCATAGCTAAATAAACAATTTAGTGAGATAGAAAAAATAAGATTTGAGTCGTAAATATGTCAAAAATCTAAAACATAAAAAGTTAATCTATTTCAGATGTTTCAGTAACTTCATTTCCCACACCCAAATAAGATTTCAATTCTCTTTTAAAGTCTTCGCCATGACTTTGTATATACATCTTGTAAAAGACTTTAGAACCAAAATATAATAATATATAGTAACATAATAGCAAGGAAGAAAAAAAATAAATAAAAGTCTTATATAATATATTGGCATAAAATAATAATATAACTCATCAAATTGGTAAGATTGGATCGAGAGCCGATCCTACGATCTTCCGGATGATCCCACGATCTTATGTGCAATCTTACAATACTCATGGTCCTCAAATGATCTTGCAAGTTTTTTGTTGGTGGGATCAGAGGATCGTGAGATCTTATGATCAAACTCGTGACCTTAACAACCTTGGTGACACCTGTTGCGTGTCAACAAAAACGAGAGTTATGTTCGGATTCAAATTTTCATCTCCCCTGGTCTCATTTCAAATATAAGAAAGATAAACAAAATGATATGTCATTTAATTCCTGTCTTGTTTAGGAGCCAAATAAAATATATATTTAGATACAAGCTTAAAAGAATACACTTATATACATATTACACAACTCATGTATATAATACAAGTTATGGTAAAAACAAATTTTAATTAAATTCATGAACTAATTTTGGAGTAAAAAATGAAATCATTAAGTGAATTAGTTGTTGACGTGTGTTAACTTAGTAAACCATTTCTTTTTCGAACAATGAAATTTTATTATAAACACAAAATGGCTTGCAAGAAGCTAGACAAACAAACAACAAGAAGAAATAACCCAAAACAAACCACCATAAAAAAGCAACAACACCCGAGAAATGAAACCAAACCGTCGTGAAAGAGAGGACCTACAGTCCTACACCAAGGGTTTAACACCTAATCATTCCAGTTAGCGATAATCCCGCGACTTCTGCCACTAATCCAAAGGTGAGATATAGCTTTGATCTCCGTTACCACAACGTTAGTGCTCAGATCTTTTTTTTTTAAATCTTTTCGTTTTGATGTTTCCATATCACCCATGAGGTAATACGGATAATAGCATCAAAAGTTTTTGTGAACACCGAGGCTATACCAACCGAACCTGATAACTCCAACAAATCATGGGACCTGGCCAAAGAAACGTGGACATTATACCATCTACTTATAGAGTCCCAAATTGGTTTCACCATCTTGTACTCAACGAAAATGTGGTCTGCTGATTCACAATAATCATCACTAAAGGAACATAATACAGTGTGATGTCGATACCTTCGTCAACTAGGTTTATTTTGGTTGATAAGCGATTACGAATCAATCTCCAGAAGTGAATATTCACCTTTTTTGGAATCAACTCGTTCCATACAATGGTAGGATCACATTGTGACAATTCTAACGAGTCAATACGTGATCTTAAAATGGATACCGAGAATAAACCATTAGCATCCAAAGACCACGTCCATCCATCAACTCCGACATATGAGGTAGTTTAGTCATTTTAATGTGATGAAATTTCAACAATCCAACTTGCGGTTAATGCTTTATATGTAGTGTGTCTATATATATATATATATATATATATATATATATATATATATATCACAATATAATCTCATAAATGTCTTTTAGCGAGACTTGAACATATAATTAGCCAATTTTTTTGTGTGCAACTCACATACCACTATGCATAAAGGCTTGCATTTATTTACTCTCTTTTAATATCTGAGACAGATGATTACCAAAATTCTGAACAATTTTAATTAATTGGTTTTGATTAGTCAAGTCATTTGATCACTAAGATATCTCATATCAATGAAATTCGAGTAAAAAGATTATATCCACGCATTCAAAGAATAGAACTTAAGTTTGTTCTAGGTGAACTTTATTGAACTTCAAAGTTGAGCTCGAATTGAGCTTTGATTTAACCTAGCTAGCTAGAACGTTTAGTTTTGAACATTCGAGGTTATAATTCAACTTCGTGGTTAGAAATTTGACTAGAGTTCTTTCACAGATAATTTACCAAACGAGCAATTAATTAACACAATTAAAGTCGATTATAGCATTCTCAAAGTTAAAGCCTAACAATATACTCAAAACTCTCCAATCTCTCGTTAAAATATATACAATTAACCAAAAAAAATTGCTTATAATTCTAGAAGGGTAGCATTTTCCCCATTCCATTAACATTTCCAAACAACCCAACTAGATTTTGCCTATACGGTAGAAACGATTTTCTCCTAACAATTTCATTTTCGGCTCGTCTTTGAACATAAAACGTTTCATGAACCGGACTCTGCCCCTTCAAACGGCTCACGGCTCTTGTAACCTCACCAGAATTCCGTTTCTGCTTAGAGCTTACCAATACCATTGACTCCTTGCCTTCGCTATTGCAACGCTTGAGCAAATGGCGGAAACTCCACCTTTTCGACCCAGATCCTGTTGAACTACTTTTTTTACATTTTGTCATAGCAGGTGAAGATGATCCACTTTCCGCCTTTGGCCTCCATACACAAAATGTTCCTGAAGGTATATTTTCCAATTCATTGTCAGAGTCAGCTTCTTCTTGTTAGTATTATGTATTTACATTAGGCCCATGTTTATGTACTTGTACCCAAGCCCATGTCTTTGTAGGGTTTGGGACCTATATGTAATCCCGGTTTTGGGATTGTCAAACCATCGATCAATCAATAAAACATTATACCTTCTTACATGGTATCAGCCGTTCGATCCTAAATCTCTAACCCTAAACCTAAACTCCATCTTTCGCTGCCGCCTCCGGCCACTAGCTACATGCCGGAGGTTCGGAGGGCTTTCTTTAAATCTTAGCTCAAAACCAACGCCGGAAAATCAAGAACACTCGGTGACAAAACCTCAACACACCGCTGGACGGTCTTCTTCCTTTCTTTGATCAATTATGGCGCCTTCTTTCTTGAGGTATAGTCGTTATTTCCTCACCATCTTCCAGTGATCCGTGACTCCATGTAGGGAGAAGAGAGGAGGCAAGAAAAAAAAAAAAAAAAAAAAAAGGTCGGTATTCACCAAAAAGAAGATGTAGATCTGAAAGGTGGTGAGGTAGGGCGTACTCAAATACGAGAAAGGAAGGTGAGATCTGTCATTGATGGTGATGATATAAAGGTGGTGTGAATATTCTATTATTGATGATATAAAGTAGTGCTTGCAAAGGGCTGATATGGATTAATCACATCTCCACTAATAATTATTTGGGCTAATTCTAAGAATGTATCTTTCGCTCAAGGTGTCATCACTTTTTAGGAAAAAAGTTTGGGTATTTCCAAAATAAACCTTGAGACTTGCGACTTTTCTACTTTTCATATAAGCATGACAAGTGTCCATCGAAGTTTGTGTACCCAATCATAATTTTAACTAAATTGTCTATTATACCCTTGTCTTTTAAGATAAATGGCGATAGAATCTTAGCGACTTTTTTAAGAATCTTGCGAATTTTTTTTTGTCTTTTAGTAAAAAAAGTCAAAGTTACTAAAATATTTTTTATACTTTTCGCTCCTTCCCAATCTTGGCGACTTAAGCGAAATAGTATTAGCGACTTTTTTTACTTTATACTTTTGTACCTTTTAATACATTTTTACACTTATAATTTTAACTAAATTGTCTATTATACCCTTGTCTCTTCTATTTCTACCCATTATTTTTCTCATTCATTCCCTATACATTTCCACCGATTATTGTTTTGGATTGCATTCACAAAACAGATTATGCGTCTGTGAAACAACGTAAGCATGTCTCGATCTATTTTGGAACCGACTTCATACATGTACAAGACTGACCCTGGATATCGTATGTCAAAAGCAGACTAGGCGGAATTTCGAGAATATTACGTTCCAGTAACTAAATTTGGAAAGGGTTCATGCTCATCCGCATCTATTTCCGGAGCTCACAAATAAGTGAAATTCGTCACGCAAGTTTTGTCTTTGGGCTTCAACTCACACTTCACAACTAAATTAAGCCCAAGGTATGTTACTTTTAGATTTACACCCTTTCTGCCTTTCTTATGCAATTATAATGATGATCTTTATGTTATTCTAGCTGCTAAGACAGTATTCCTATTTTTGCGTATCTTGGTGTTGGCTAAACATTTTGAAAAATAATTCAAGGGTATGATGATGACTTTTGGTTCTAACTGGTCCATAATTGACTGTCTTCTCAGGTATGGGAATTTGATCAAGATCATCAAAGATGGCTTCCATGGCGAAACTAGCGATCCACGGTGATAAGGGTGACCGGGTGTATGCTGTGGCATGGGCTCCAAACATCGGAAGGTAAAAGCACATAAACCTTTTGGTAACTTATAGGACTTTATCGAGCGTAGATACATGTCTGTAGTATGTACACACATATATATGTAAAGACTGAAATATCCCTAAGGCTGCTTACTAAGGGTCGGATTCTAATGATGTAATAACTGCAGCCATATAGCTGATAAGTTGTTTCAACCTCCAAGGGAATTTCAATATGGCAAATGGCGTCAAACCCTGACCCTAATGGAAGGCTTTCAGTTGAGAAAGCTGTGACGTTCCCTTGTATTGACAACGAGGTATGTGCTCTTTTGTAAACTTAATATTTTGTTTTATTCACAGAACACATGATGGTTGTTAAATGGATCTTGCCGCATGTGTATTAAGCAAGATGGGATATTTTGAGAAAATATGTAACAATGTAACATGTTTTAACAATATATCCTTCATGATAGGTGTGGCAGATGGAGTGGGATATGAGTGGAATGACTTTAGCAACCACTGGAGTTTGGCATGAACAAGCAGTCATCGAACCCACCACATAAGAATGCCTCATATCTTCTCTAATATTATTGTACCAGAATCGTTAGTATTCATATGTATTCATCATTAGTATTCTTAAAGAATCGTGCAAGTAGTGCTTGATAGTACTTTTGTGTTCCATTTTTCTGAAAGTAATGCAAGTCTTCTGTCATTAGTATTGGCTCATGTACTCAAGTTTGATGCAGCAGTTTTATTTTGCTATCGATAGATAGTTTTGCAAACTTAATAGATGGTTTTTCTCACGGGCATATCTTTTGCATTTATTCAGCGATTTATCCAGTGTTCAATATATTTGTAATATTGTTTCATCCTTAACCTTCATGTTCTGTGGTACCAATGCAAAGAAACGTGAGTCAGATGCTATCTCAGTATGTGTGAATTTAGCTGCAAAGTGGAGTTCCCTTGCAAAAAATTGTTATCGGTTTCATTTGTGAAATGAAATTGTTGGTAGTTATCTACGCATCCGAAGGATGCCGATGGGAAGGAAAAGGAACATGGGACCGTAGTATCTAAATCTGAGGTACTGACTCTAAGATTTTCTCTTAGGTTTGTGAGCATGTCTCCAGATTTAGGTGGTGGAGGTAGTTGGAGGATGTGATGGTAGCAGGCTCAAACTTAGTTGGGTTGCTTTATATTACCCCTGTATATGTGGGCTATTTTGATCCATTATTATCTAACGGGTCAAACTGGTAACATCATGACAAATGGGTTAAACCACTTCTAGTATATTTCATTCCACTGCTAGTGTTACTAAACCACTGATAGTATATTTTGGTAACCACTGCTAGTGTTACTAAACCACTGCTAGTATATTTCATTCCACTGCTAGTATATTTTGGTAACCACTGCTAGTGTTACTAAACCACTGCTAGTATATTTCATTCCACTGCTAGTGTTACTAAACCACTGCTAGTATATTTTGGTAACCACTGCTACGTGAGTAATTACTACGTGAGAAAATTTTCAAGATATCATAATAAACTTATATAAGCTCACAATCGGAAATTTAAGGCTTATGAAATATAATCCGAAACACAAATAAGCTCATAAGCCACATATAAGGAAAGTACCATTCAGCTTGCATCTCCAGCCAATGTCACTTCACCTATCGGATATTCACATCCACGTGTTTGTCACTCTTTATCAATGCTTCTTGAGGACGAAATGAAGCGATATGGATGAGTGGGGAAATGCTGAGCACCCTCCCACCATGATCTACCAAAAGACGCCGCCAAAAGGATTAAAACGACTCCGAAGTTTGCACGAAAAGCTAAAGCTGATTCACATCTAACGGTTGGTCCGTCCTCGCCAGCATTTTCGAGAAGGAGATGATGATGCAGAGAATCTAAAGGTACAGATTACCATTAAGTATACTGTAGTGCTCGCAGAATTTAAACTTGATTGTTGATAAGATTCCAGGAACTCGTGATTATGCTTTTAACAACGGAATGTCATTTCGGGTCGAAATAGTATTAGAGATAACGTTGGAGATATTGATGTTGCAGCAGTTCCATGTGGATTTGGTAATGCTATCGGTAATAAGGTAATCAGCTGCATTTTGGTCATGTTAATTTGCGTAAATTACTGGAGATCCTAATGATGCACATGCTATCTATATATTTCCTTTTACTTTTTTTTATGTAATATTACTAATTCACCTGGTGTACAGGGAGCAGTTGGTTTGAGGATGAGAATCTATGGACGGATCCTATGTTTTGTTAATTGTCACTTTGTCTTGCACATTTGGACGCTGTTAACAGACGTAATGCTGATTTCGATCATGTATACAAGACAATGACCTTCAGTCGGCCACCAAATATTGTGAATGCATCATCACGGTATCTGTCACACCTTTTCTTATCTTGCTTGTTTGCCGGCACATCTTATTTACTTTGGATTCTCTATGGTTCTCGCGTGGTCTCCGCATTACTTTTTGCAGCTGGAGTCTCATCGGCTATTCAAACGGTCCGTCTTACAAATGTAGGTACATCCAATTTAATGTTCTTGAAGAACAATGTAATGTTCCAGATGCTATTCTCAGTACAAACAATATTATTCTTCATGATAATGATAAATCAATCTTGCGAATTACCAACAAATGTGGGGAAGACAAAGCTCTATTTAGAGTAATATGTGAAGGACAATGTACCATTAAAGATGGAAAACAAGCATCCAGTCACCGCCCAAGAGGTTGTTATGGCTTTCCACGATGGCTTGCGGTAATTAATATAAACCTACATTAAAACGAACCATGAGATGGATGATATTATTTTTCGGTTTCATTTCGGTGCTTAGTCTCTTTAGCCTTATGCCTGAAGTAGAAGGATGAATGTTATGTTACACCTTTGACCTATGCAAAATGTCCATACATCCTGTACATCACAATATAGGCTAGAATACACATTTGTCCTATTTTGTTACAAAACAAAGTATAAACATTGAATAACATGGATACTGTTAGAATCAGATTATCAGCCTGCCATTTCCACCTCATTGGTCTCGCTCTCTTGTTCACTTAATGATCCCATTGATGCAAACAGTTGTTCTATTCGTAAAGGAGAGTGACGAACCATATACTGGAATATGATCTAAGAATAGAAAAAACATAAAAAGTTTAACTAGGAATATGATATAAGTCGATCAGTTTCAGTTAACCAATAATAAAAATGTAATTGAAACCTTGGAGTAACTATCGGCAAAAGCACGCCCACGTGGGACCTTTCCTATGTAGTGTAAATCAGCCTTCTCCAACTTTCCATCCACAAATGTTAACCCACCCTCATTAGTTATATAAGTGTAAATCAGCGTCAATGGTGTGGTTCCCATTTGATAATGTGCATGCCTAAAACGAAGTCAAATCCAAATATTAGTTATATAAGTAAAACAAGATAGCAACAAAAAGATATCTTTATATCGCTTCCTTAATGCTGACACATAAAAAAATCAGCAACATTTGGGGCTAAAGGACATGGCATTAGAAATCAAACATATACAGTAAAAAGCTTACTTGTTATAAAACAGTAGCCCATCCTTCACATACGGTACCGCCCCTGTATAAGCAGTTTGGAGCCCCTCATGATCACAATTATGTACAGGAACGAGACTAAATCTATACTTATGGTAAGCAGATGGAGCCTCACAAGCCCCTGACTCAACAAGCTTGCTGTTCATCCAAAAAAATCTGAACTCAGCAGTGCATTCATAGAACGAGATCCCAGCCCAGCATACCATATCAATAACGTAGTACATTTGATCCGGCTGTGAGAAAGACAAAAACGTCAAAATACACGAAAAATAAAACAACTGCAACTAAAATATATAAAAATTCCCGACTGCATAGGTAAAACTGTAAAAGCATAATACCTCGTGAAAGATGCAATCAAGTATACAATACGATTGGGCATATCGATCTCTGGTCTTGGCACCATTAGGTAAAGCAGATGGGAAACGATGCAAGAGAGGACCAAGTTAATAACTCCCTGTTTTTTAATGGCCTCATAACCCCAAGTTCCTTTATTGTGTAAGTGAGCTATAAAGTGTACAACGCAATCTCATAAACCGAATAAAGGAAGCCTTTAAGCTATCCTAAAAATGTAAAAAAAACTGTAACATTTTCTCAGGACCCTAAATGTAACAACAAAAATTCCCAAAGAAGCGGTTGACAAATACACATACACGACGAAACCTTAATTAAGCAAAGTGTTTCATTTAATTAGACTTGATATCAATAGTCACAAACACACCATATACACCAAAATCCTTCAATTACACACCATATATGACGGCTTACTAAACCTTATAGACCTACAGTACCTGAGCATATCCAGTTTCATGATTATCAAGGAAAGTAACAACTCATGAAGGAAACCATCCAATTACACCAGGTGCCTAGCAACCACATTAAACGAAAACTTCATTACAAAAGGTAACTGAAATACTTAGATGAATTGTGTTGTTCGTTTTCCGTAAACACATACCGTGAGGAGCCAGAGTGGGCAGAGTTCACGCTTACCTATAGGACCATACTTTAAAATATACACTCCTTTTTTCAAAGCCACAGTTGCTGAATTTAATTAAAGATCATGGTCAGTAAATTAAATTGAAACATCAACTACTTTTATCATCTTTTTGAATCAATCCAATTTGACACTGTATTATAAAGTTACAGTGTTAGTATCATTTAATAAAATTAAACGAAATATGAGAAAAGATTCAACCGGTTTACCCCAAGACTTCTTATCTGGTAGCTACAAAATTTCCATTTCATAATACATTACATAATGACTGGAGTATAAAGTTATAAAGCTGGAGTTGGTTAAAAGCTCCTCATCCACTATATACCAATCCCATCATAGTTCAACCTTCTACTTTTGCTAAACAGATTCATGAACAAATCTAGTTAGAAAGTAGCTTCAACGTCAATATGAAGTGAAAATGCAAACTCAAATCCTAAAATCGCCCATCTGCTATTTTCACACAAACCAACTGAAATAAAACAACAAAAGTTCATATCCGTGCAATGACGAACACACACTGACCAAACCACTGCTAGTATATTTTGGTAACCACTGCTACTTTATTTTATTCCACTGCTAGTGTTACTAAACCACTGCTAGTATATTTAGGTAACCACTGCTACTTTATTTTATTCCACTGCTAGTGTTACTAAACCACTGCTAGTATATTTAGGTAACCACTGCTACTTTATTTTATTCCACTGCTAGTGTTACTAAACCACTGCTAGTATATTTAGGTAACCACTGCTACGTTTCTCGAAACCGCTGCTAGCTTGTTTTGATTCTAATCAATATGGGACTCGCACTATTGCATACTAAGTTCACACAACAATTGGTGATAATCGAAGCTCATTTACACAACAATCGGTGTAAATGAAACACTAATTATTATATGTATATTAAAATTAGAGAAATAATACCTTCGGCGACGGTGAATCGACCGGAGATGGTGAGATAACCAGAGATGAAGGTGTTGATAGCCGGAGGTGAGGGTGTTGATAGCGGAGTTGACTTGAGAGAGAGATAAAACTTCTGGTTTTTTAATTGAAATGACAAATAATGTGAGGAGTTATTGTTTCCATTAGATATAGAGCAAGAGAGCAAATGTATGGACTCTGAGAGCAAACGGGGTTGATGGCGGCCTTTTTACGTCCCACAATCAATTATGCATTCTCAATAAGAACAAATGTTTTTGTTAGACTTTTTATTTACTTTTTATTCTTGTTAAAGTTTGTTGAATTGGTAGTAGTAGTAGGCTAATTTTTGTTTTGTTAAAGGAAAGAAGATGCTCAACATGTAAAAATAGTTAAGGGTACAATAGTCATTTTAATTTAAAAAGTATTTAAAAGTTATGTAAAAAAATATAAAAGTACAAAAGTACAAAGTTAAAAAAGACGCTCAAAGTAATACGCTTAAGTCGCTCAGCATTGGGAAGGAGCAAAAGAAATAAAATAATACTTTCCAAAGTTTGACTTTTGGCTCGAAAATATAAAAAAATAAAATCGCTCGAATCTTAAAAGTCATTTGGATATAAGTCGATTATAAATCATAGGTACAAAAAGGTAATTTCAATGATTGGAGCATGAAAAGTGTCAGGACACTTGGCAATCTTAGATTGGAAGAAAAAAGTCGCAAGTCTCAAGGTTTATTTTGGAAATACCCAAACTTTTTTCCTAAAAAGTGATGACACCTTGAGCGAAAGATGCATTCTTAGAATTAGCCCTAATTATTTTTGTTGCTGTGAAATGCACAGTAGTAGGTTTGGATATATTTATTTGTCCGACTCCATTTTTGTTTTGTAAAAAAAAAAAAAAAAAAAAAAAAAAAAAATTGTTTGATTTATGTCGAATCCAAGGTATCAATTCCCGAGACGACTTTTGTTGGTGTCGAATCCAGGGTATCAATTCCCGAGACGACTGTTTTTCCGCTGCCTCTCCTTCAACCTCTACTGCCTCCTCACCTGCTGTCTTCTTTCCTCACCTCCATTCTCCTCTTCCAATCAATCTATCCCACTTTTAAACTCACCTAGTCTTCTTTCCTCACCTCCATTCTCCTCTTCCAATCAATCTATCCCACTTCTAAACTCACATAGTCTTCTTTCCTCACCTCCATTCTCCTCTTCAATCAATCTATCTCACTTCTAAACTCACCTTTAAAAAATAATAATAATAATAATAATAAATAAATAATTAAAAAAAAAATGGATCTTTATGTTTTTCTATGGAAAAACACGCCCCGTTTGTTTGGAAGGTTCTTTGGGGGTTGAAGTTTTAGAACCAACTTTCGTTGTCTTATCTTTGTTTAGTTGTATTTACTTGCTTTAGTTTATTGTTTATTAGCTTTAATCTCCAGTTCGAGCTTTCGCGATTTCGCCGCTCAAACTGCGGGGGTGTGTTAGTATTATGTATTTACATTAGGCCCATGTTTATGTACTTGTACCCAAGCCCATGTCTTTGTAGGGTTTGGGACCTATATGTATTCCCGGTTTTGGGATTGTCAAACCATCGATCAATCAATAAAACATTATACCTTCTTACACTTCTGACTCTGACGATGAATAAGAAGAAGATACAAAATTTTCATCAACGAATAGTTTCCGTAACGGACTAGTAATTGAAACAGATACATCAATCTTCTCATCCTTTGATTTAACCTCACGATCTTGATCGCGGTTGAAAACTTGCCAGCTTTTTGAAGCCATATCTTTATGAGAAACTTCTTCGAATGAAAACTCAAAATCGTCTACACTGACAACGCCAGATTCGTTAAATTGTTCAGCCAGTTGTTCTTCGATCACCTTGGCAACTGCCGTAGATGTTAAGCTATCGGAAGAGTAACAGCTGAAGCTTGGACTTACTCCAGAATCTTCGATTTCTCGTTGTGATTGCATTTTATTGAATTTGAATAATTTTGATGGGTTTTGTATAATTGAATGAGAACAGGTTGATGAATGAATGAGAGTTTGAAAGGTATTTATATTGTTTTTTTTTTCTTTGTTTGTATTATTAATCTATCATGGCTGAGGTAATCCTTTACGTCATTAGCAAAATATAAAATTTGTTCTTTTCTTGCATAGCACTTATAGATCGAGTGTTTTCTAGTTGACAAATATGCTCTAGCTGACAAATATGCTCTATCGTCCTTTTCTTGCATAATACTAATTGAGTGTTTTATAGTTAAAAAAATGTCTATCTTTTTGGAAGAACACTAAATTTATCTTACTATCTTATGGAAAGATGTTTACAATGTTCTAAAAAGACTATGATTATTTAAATCACGCACGTTGGTAAACATCGTCTCATGTAATAGCCAGGGAACTAAATGTCCGAAAACATTCACGAAAATAGTAGTTAACTAGACAAAAAGGCTAGAGTACTCATGTATCTTTCTTTGAAGTAGCATAAGAACTCTAGAGTCCCTTTTTTTCCAATGGTGAGATCATGAATGAAGCTATTGCATAGAACATAAGAAAAACATCATATATATGCGTGTTACAAAATTCATGTGATAGACATTAAGATTTTACAGGAATAAAAGAAGTATTAAATATTGCATATATCAATTATCATCCAAGTTAACTTGTAGCATACAGTCTCCCATCTGATGATCTGAACCTGGTATTTGAATTGATCGATCTTCTGTTGAATTAATTAATAGCCTATCATTTATACATCTCTTCAACTTGTAGTTTCGCATCTCAACTAAAAGATATTATACCTGAAAATATAATGTGTGAACATTGAATGGATATTAATGGATGATGGATGGCTCCACTAGCTGGACTTTGCATGTGTAAATCATATTGTCAAATTTGGTGTAAATTATAAATAAAAAAAAGAAAAAATTACTAAAAGAGACCAATTTTTCAAGCTTGGTCCATTTTTTAAACATTTTTCCCATCTCTTTCTCAAAAGAGTCATGCTCAACTGCTCGACTTCATTATTTTTATGACATGTGTCTAAGTGTTAGATGATATATTTTATGACATATCTCACCTAACACTCAAACACATGTCATAAAAATAATAGAGTCGAGCAGTTGAGCATGGCTCTTTTGGGAAAGAGATGAGAAAAATGTTTAAAAAATGGACCAAGCTTGAAAAATTGGCCTCTTTTGGTAACTTTCTCTAAAAAAATCCTTCAGATCACAATGAAATATTGAGACTGAAAATTAATGCGTTATCATGATCAAAAAAATAAAATACAAATTAATCATATAAAGATAGTTGTAACGGAATTCAACGGGTATTATACTATTGAAACGGGCAAGGATCCTCTCAAGTTTTTTGGGTAAAAGGTCAAAGACCCGGTAAATATATTACTCCAAAAAACGTTTAAGTACAAAGGATATGGGTGAATCCCATATCTCAGCCCGTTACATAGGCAAAAATCTTACATAACAAGATACTTCCTATTCTATATATAAGAAAATAAACCACTACTCAAAATATAACATTAGACTCCTATGGAGATAAAGTTACTTCCTACCAAGGCCTTGGAGCTTGAAGGCATCCAAGTTTCCTGAAAGATTGTAAACCTGATCTGCATAGTTATCATAACCATAGTCATCATAGTCATCTTCGCGATCATGACCACCACCAAATAGATTACTTGTCTCATCAAAGGTGTTCACAACCTCCTCATCATCACTATCAGAATCCACAATCTCTCCCACCTTAGTGAATGGGTTAACCCTCTTAGTAACCGAAGTAGGCGGAAAATCTTTATAATAACCCTGATGATCAACCTTTTTAATAAGATTATCATTATCATCAACAAGAGTAGCTTTCCCATCAATAAGAAGCCTTTCAAATTCCCCAATCTTCTCAACAATGGGGGTAGGACCAGCCGCGTTAGCTACCATTGAATCACTCACAAGCGGATCTTGTGATACATTACCTGTCTCGATAGACCCAACCTCCTTTGCTTCCATTGTATTACTAGAAACCTCTACATCAGTAGGATTGCCAGATTCATTACAATCGATCGTATTAAGTGCAGCAAAAGGGTTAGATGTAGCAATCTTCGTCCCACTCGTACCTACCACATTAGTGGCTGTCTTCTTCGCACTATCCACCTTCTTGGGTTCAGGAGGAGGCGCTTTAGGTTGATACCTAAATTTAGGACCCATTTTAGTAAAACCTCCCTTACTTGGAACACTTGGACCACCATTCCTACCCTTATGCTTGTTAGTGACAGGTTGAAAACCATCATTAACAGTTTGTTTAGGCTGAGTAGGAAGTGGAACAGATTTAGGAAAATCAATCAACATATGACCAAATAATTTACATGTATCACACCGAGGCGGTTTCCATTCGTATTCCACCCGAATCTTTTCAATAGTAGATCCTGTCCCATCAAGTAATGGTATCTCAACAGTGATGCTCTCCTTAAGAACCTGTTCTGCTTTAACTTCAATCAAGCATCTAGCGAAACTACTTCGGCCCCATGATTCCAAGCACATTTGACTAGTATAAGAATTTAACATTTTTGGAGTACCAATCAATGTAGTTAGGAGACTGAGACCATCAAGTTCTATAACACATCTTGAGTTAAGTTGTGAGATTGTGAGTCATTGATATATAACGTTGTTCATACATGTTGTATGGGCTCGTTAAATATAAGCGAAAGCATATATTGTAAACATATTTGCAAATTGTATAATATAAAAAAGTTAGACATTCGTATAATGTTACCCACAAGATGATAGAGACCTACTTTAGATATTACTCGGATTGTGTATGTCTCAAACACCATATGTGAAACAATATACCAAATCGAATACAAATGACTCATGTACACCATCCTATATTAGGTAGCATCAATTCTCTTCTTTAACCTATGTGAGATTAACAATTGCATGTAATGTTTTTCTAATTAATCAACTTATTTCGATTTTCGTATACTTTACATCAATTTATTCACTCATTTATATCTCACCAAACCCCAAAACTTAGTGTGTGGTTTTTTATTGTATACAGATTATGGAAAATGATATCAAACTGATCGATTTACACAATATTCAGTTGTGTTTTACCCTGTTGTCCTGTGCTGAGAGAGGCTATTGAACGGGCTACCCTTAATGCTTCTAAGTAGAGGCTGATCTAATGGCTCAAATCAAAAAAATTCTTATACTATTGAAACGGGTAAGGATCCTCTTATGTTATTGTGAGCCATTGTGAGTCAAGTTATGAGATTGTGAGCCATTGGATTTGATATAATCCTCTCAAGTTATTATACTATTGAAACGGGCAAGGGTCCTCTCAAGTTATATAACACATCTTGAGTCAAGTTACAAGAGACATGTTCACCAACGTGGTTTAAATAATCATAGTCTTTTTAAAACTTTGTGAACACCTTACCCTCAGATCGTAAGATAAATTTAGTGTTCTTCCGAAAAGATAGACATATTTTTAACTATCGAATACTCTATTAGTATTATGCAAGAAAAGGGCGATGAAGTATATTTTTCAACTAGAAAACACTCATCTTTAAGTGCTATGCAAGAAAAGAACAAATTTTATAACTTGCTTTATTTTGCTAATGACGTAAAGGACCTCAGCCCATGATAGATTAATTATTCAAACAAAGAAAAAAAAAGAAAAAACTATAAATACCCTTTGTGCCAAACTCTCATTCATTCATCAACCGGTACTCATTCAATTATACGAAATGACGAAAACCATCAAACTTATTCAAATTAAACAAAATGCAATCACAACGAGAAATCGAAGATTTTCTGGAGTAAGTCCAAGCTTCAGTTGTTACTCTTTCGATAGCTTAACATCTAAGACAGTCGCCAAGGTGATGGAAGAACAACTGGCTGAACCATTTAACGAATTTGGTGTTATCAATGAAGATGATTTCGAGTTTTCATTCGGAGAAGTTTCTCATAAAGATATGGATTCAAGAAGCTTGCAAGTTTATCTTGTTTTCAACCGCGATCTTGATCATGAGGTTAAATCAAATGATGAGAAGATTGATGTATCTATTTCAATTACTAGTCCGTTACGTAAACTATTCATTGATGAAGAATTTTTGTCTTCATCGTCAGAGTCAGAAGAAGCTGACTCTGACATTAAATTGGAAAATATACCTTCCGGAACATTTTGTGTATGGAGGCCAAAGGCGGAAAGTGGATCATCTTCACCTGCAATGACAAAATGTAAGAAAATTATTTCAACTGGATCTGGATCAAGAAGATGGAGTATCCGATATTTGCTCAAGCGGAGCAACAGCGAAGGTAAGGAGCAGCCTATGGTGTCTTTAATTTCGAAACAGAAACGAAGTTCTGGTGAGGTTTCGAAAGATGTGGCCCGGTTAAAAGGCAAAGACTCCTGCTCATGAAATGTTTTATGTTCAAAGAAGAGCCGAAAAGGAAATTAATAACAGAAAATCGTTTCTACCGTATAGGCAAGATCTAGTTGGGTTATTTGGGAATGTTAATGGGATGGGAAAAATACTACCCTTCTAGAATTATATTATAATTAGTTTTGTTTGGTTAACTGTAAATATGTATTAACGAGAGATTAGAGAGTTTTGTGGATATTGTAAGGCTTTAACTTTAAGAAAGACATAATCGGCTTTAATTGTGTTAATAATTGCTAGTGTTCTTTTGTTCTTACGAATTCAAGTTTGATCGATCCTAGAAATATAAACTATGAGTCTATGAATATTCAAAACGAAATGTTCTAGCTAGTTTAATCTAAGCTCGATTTGAGCTCAAACGTGGAGTTCAATAAAGTTCACCTAGAACAACACTAGTTCAATACTTTAAATGTGTGTATACGTACCAACTTTATAGTCGAACTTGAGTCATCAAAACCAAGTATTTAAAAAATATAGAGACGTTTGGTAACCATCCGTATCAAATAAAAAAAGACAGTAAATAGATTCATCGTTGACCATAAATACCAGAATATGTTAATATAGTTTGTTTTTCTATAAGATACTACATAAAGTGATTAGAATAGATTCTGGAATATTGAAAGAGAAATCCGTAACCTGTTTCCAAAGCATACATAGCCTCGTAAAAAAAGGTTGCTTCCCACACAGCTCACCTTGCGGATTTGCTGGTTATATATTATACCCTTCTAGAATGTCAACTACGGAGTATCTTTAATTATTACTTCATACTATGTTTTCTTGATCGTGAACGAATTCATAAGGCATTTAGTATTTCCACATCATTAATTTATTTAATCTCCATTCAGATATGGATGACTTTTTCTAGAACTTAGCTGAAAAAGTTGCTTGACCGAGTTCTGTTTTCAATACATATATACCAAGCCGCCGAGGTAATCTGCTAACAAATTTGGCCTCCACAGACAAAATGTCCCAGAAGGAATATCTTTCAATTCATCCGTATCTGATTCTGATGATGAAGAATCCGAAGAAGATACAAAATTTTCATCAATGCATAGTTTTCATAATGGACCAGTATTGCAATTAAGAGAAAATGAAAAATAAAGTATTATTGAAGTGGGAAACTTGTGATCAAATGACCACTTACACAGTATTTATACAAAGCAGTTTTGGTGGCAAAGTTTGTTATTTAATTAACCACATTTTGACCCTCTTTGACCAAAATAGCTAAACTACAACTAAGCTATCACTACATCTTTAAGCTACATTACAGACTTGATATTACACATAAAATTGTTGTATTAAGCTATTACATCCAACTATAAGTTGTTGCACCTTGTTGCATCCTATACTACCTCTTGTTGCAAGTCTTCAAGCACTGTGTGTGATGAATGTAGCTTGCGGACAAAGTTGTGGTAACTGAAGCAGCTATATGTCCATTACCCCCTGCAAGTTGGCAGTGTGTATGGATCACACATGTCAAACTTGGAAATACAAGCTTGAAAGGGAGATATGCTAAGCCCCTTAGTAAGAACATCAACAACTTGAGCTTTTTTAGGAATGAAGGTTGGAAAAATGATGCATGCCTTGATCTTATCTCTCACACGAATGACAATCAATCTCTATGTGTTTTGTCCTAGCATGTTGTACAGGATTACATGCTAAAGCAATAGTAGATTGGTTGTCACACATGATGGTAATGGGTCTGGTGATAGGGACATGAACTTCCATGAGAAGACTTTGTAGCCATGTTAACTCACAAGTACAATCAGCCAATGCTTTATATTATGCCTCAGTGGAACTCCTTGACACAACTGTTTGCTTCTTATATGGGTTAATAACCTATTAAAGCATCATACTTGTCACAAAAATCAGTTCAACGTAGCAAATTAAAAAAAAAAAAACCCTTTTGGCTATTTGACCCGACTATTTTGTCCTTTATAGGCATTATTTACCTTCCCTAGCCGGGTTATGCCACATACCCGGTTTCTTTGCCACATATGTTTTCCACATCATACTTTATATTTTTTTTTTGTGCTTTTCTCTTTCCACGCAGCACAAAACCAAATACATAAACCCCACTTTATTTACTTCTTCCCCAAACCCAAACGTTCTTCCCTAAACCCAAACCATAAGAACCCTAAAATGCGCATGTCAATTGACCATAAATTAGTAACTCAAAGTTGTATTCCTTTTCATTTTACCTTAAATTACTTACATAAATGGCGCCTCGTCCTCGCCCCTCCCCGTTATAATCGAAGGAGATATTCCAAAGAAGAAATTGCTCTGATGACGCATTGTATTTGTAAGTTCCCAATCTATGAGCAGGTTTCATGGACTCCTGAGAATCCTGGAAGAAGATTCAAAGCGTGTCCCACCCGTGTAAGTTCTAATACACAAATCCATTTTGTTGAGTATTGTATAATGAGTGTATATTTACAAGTCTTTATGTATTTGTAAAGAATAAAGACAAGAAATGTGAGGTATATGGATTCCTTGATGATGAGTTGCCATCGGAGTACTACAAAGACCTCATGTTCAATCTTCATATGGACAACAAGAAGCTTGAGTGCAGCCTTGACGCTTTAACACAGCAAGATGATTAAAAAGGTGCTTTCAAACAAGCATCAAGATGAGCAATGGAAGCAATTTACCAAAATTGAAGGAACTAAAGTTGAAG
The DNA here is from genome assembly GCA_910596185.1 of Chrysanthemum makinoi. Taxonomy (NCBI): domain Eukaryota; kingdom Viridiplantae; phylum Streptophyta; class Magnoliopsida; order Asterales; family Asteraceae; genus Chrysanthemum; species Chrysanthemum makinoi. The sequence goes on from OU343219.1 coordinate 133,254,176, forward strand.
GGCAAAGTGTAATGACATGTATTTGGTTGGTTGTGTTTGTTTCATGGTTGTTGTTTTCATCTTCGTTGTTGTTATTGTTCTTGTGTCCGTTAGGAATTAGCATGGACGTTGTGGTTCTGCACGTTGTTGTCAAATATTGGCTTATTGTAATTTTCTCTAGGACATGGTGAACAAATGTTAACTGTTTTTGTATGACTGGAATTGGCCATATGCTATTAGTTAATGCTTGTTTCTTTGACATGATGCTTGCTTCTTTGTTAATGAGAGACATTGGGCATATTTTATTACTTAATGTTATCTGTTTGTGGACATGATGCTTGTATATTTATACGATATGTCAATGGTGTCCAGCCGCACCAAATGGTTATTTCTCAACATTTACTTACCAAATGGTTAATTAATGTCTCATCACCTTCATGTGCATCTACTTACCAGTGCAATCAACTAACTTTATTCAATCAATTTATATAACCTGTGCTAGAATGTGCATAAATGGTGTTCTTTCATAACATAACATAATGTATCTGCAACAGCAGCATACATTGTTACAACCAGAACACTGGCATGCAAAGTTCTTTACAATGCCCTTCAAGACACAAAATAGGGCTACGTAGTGGCATCAACAAAAGACACTACACAGCTATCTTACACAATTTTATAGTGGCAATAAGTAAAGACTATATCAGGTTTTAGTTGGTAATAAAAGTAGGCCCTTCAGTGAACAAAATAGGGCTAGCTAATTATACATACACAGTCATTGTTTGTAGGATTTAGAAGGTTCTACTCTAGGACTATTTCATTGTCCAGACTTGAACCCGGTCCTTTAGCTGGTGCAGCTAATTTTTTACCCATGATTCTTTGACTTGGAAACCTTGGTGGTAGCATTGCAGCTTTTCCTTTTTGTCGTGGTGGTTCTTCCATTATGTTAGCCTCAGCAGATCTTGTTTGTCTTCCAACAACCTTAGTGGTTGGTCCACCCCCTCGAGCAAGCTCTCTTTAGCAGCTTGATCCTCTTCGACCCCTTGATCCTCCCTCACATTCTTGTTTCCACTATCTCAGATTGTGCTATTCTCCTAGCTCTTGTCAACACAGTGGCATTATAGTTGGTCCTCCAACTTGAGATTCTTGTGTACCTATGAACATATACACATAAAGTGTAATTAAGTCAGTCACAAGCAAATTACTCTAAAGACTTACTACTTTTTTCAAATCAACACTACTAACTAAATAAACCCATTACAAAGAAATGTGAGGTCAAATGTACCTAGTATGTTTGCTTGATTACTAATGCTTCGGGCCTACCGATACCCGAGTTCATATTTTGTTGATCCTAAATAGTATCGAACTTGCACTATCGACAACCAACCAAGTTCCCATTCTTGCAACTCTCTCTCTGAAATTAGTCTTCCACTCCTGGTTTTCCCTCCTCTCATCTTCAAGTGACCCCTATTTGAACTTCCTCCTCTTTTGTTTCTTTGTTTTCCTAAATAAAACAAATGACCATCTCCTAAAACCCCTCTAATGTTTGTAGCTCCCATTTCATACTCATTCATGTCATTGTTAACAAACCTTGGAATGTCATGGTCATCTACTAACTCTGGTTCAACATTCTTTTCCTTAAATGGCCTACCAGCTTTTTTTTCCTTATTAACTGTGGTTTTGTGGATTTGAGCATCCCTTTATTATGACTGTTTCACCACAGTTCGACAGGTCATAACGATTCGCTGAGTAATCTTAGTTGTTGATTTTTTCTAGGCGCTAACCCTCTCTCTTAGGCCTACCAGGCATAGTCTTAGGAATGGGGCCTAAAATCCTTGAAAGATTACTAACATCGGGCCAAAAGTCTATGCCACCAACTGGTTTCATATACTGACTATAGGTAGACATGTATCTTTCCTTCCTAAAACAATCAGGTACATACTCCTCCACCATTCTACGTAGTTTAAATATACACACTATAGCGTGCGCAGGGCAAACTGATAGCCGCCACATTCCGCAAGAGCATGTTCGATTTGGCTCATCAACCTTGAAGGCTTCATATCCTTTCCTCACTTCAAAGATGTTACCTCCACAAGAGACTACATGCCAAACCCCAACATTACAAGCTTACAAAATGTTATTGGACGGAAGTATAGTCTCAATGTTGGGCGAATATCAGATTCCATTATAGGTATTATTAAAGATTTATTTTACCTTTGTTGATCTTTTGAGTGTTCAAGTATAGTCTGAATGTTGGGGCAAATATCACCATTCCATTTATCCATTAGCAGCCGCATAGTATGCATCCTCTCCATAACAATTACTCTTATGGACTCCAACATAGTTATAATCGGTTTATGTCTTATGCTTACCAAAACAGCATTGAAGCACTCGCTAAAACCATTCTCCACAGCCTCACAACATACACCTTCTTTGAAAAAAGCCCTTGACCATGTCTCCGGATCTTTTTTCAACAAGTAATCATGGGCTCTTGGATTAGCTCTTTTGATCTTATCCATCACCTTGTTTGTAAAGTCAGTATGAAGCTTTGACGCTTCCAAAATAGTTGTCGATACTCAACACTAGGAAGCTGTTTTGAAACCCTTCAGAATATGGCGGGCACATTGTCGATGCTCTGCAAGTGGCATGACCTCCTTCACCGCTTCAATTAGCCCCTGAACCAAGTATAAAAAAACATTGATAACTATGCAAGCAAACAAATAACAAAACATGAAACTGAATGAGTAAAACTTTACGTAGCACGTACCTTATGTTGGTCAGACATCAGCGTTAACCCTTGTCCTAGTGGAATATCCAAGTCGCCACCCAACAGGTTGTAAAAACCTCAGTTGTCTTTATTTTCTACCGTTACCACATCCCAAGCAACGGGGAATATGTGGTTATTACCGTCCCTACCCACCGCTTAGTATCTCCCCCGTGTTTGGTTTTTAAAACAACCATCTAATGCCAAAATCCTTCTACATCCTATTTTCCACCCTTCTTTCAACCCACTAAAACACACATAAAACCTGTCAAAGTATGTCTTTTCATCAGATTTACTGCTCACTCCTACCTTAACCGTACTACCTACATTTGAGTCCACCAAAGCCTTAGCATATTATCGTAGTAAACCATAATGGTCCTGGATAGTTGCGTCCCTCTCATTAAGAGCATATGTCCTAGCATTACGATTACACCGGGTACGGCTAACGTGGCACTTATATTTTCTTAGGACCAGTTCTTGTAAGTTAGTTATTGTAATATTTGGATTCATCCTAATCTTATCCGAATCGCCTACTATCCACTTAAAGTTAACCAACCTACCGTAATGGAAACTACGAATAAGTGTGATTATCTACCAAAGATATAAGCTGAAATGTCTTCTCTGATTTGAGCATCTTGCCATAACACCTACACCGGCGTCACAATTCCCACCTTCTGAAGGGTACTTGTTGTCGAAGTCTGCTTCCTACCGATGGATCCCTTAGAGTCTCCTTTCGTTGTCCACATTTTTCTATAACCTTTGTCTTCGTGCTCCTCTCGAACCAAAGTGAGAAACCATTAGCAACTGCATAGTATGTTAGGCACTCCTTGAACCCGTCATCTGGAAATTGTTGCCTGCCGAAACATAAAATGTAATTAGTAAAGCAACATAAACATACTGAACTTGTAGTGTTTGATAAACGTAAAGCTGAAAAGTTATATTGAAATGGATTACACTTGGTTTTTTCGCCTCCATGTCTCGAATCGTAAATTGGGTACTTGTCCTTTGTTAGACTTCAAGAGCAGAAAAGTGGTTATTCCAGACCTTTCCTTAATGTCCTTCAACAAATGTGCCATATACTTTTCATGTTCACGAACCAAGGGACCTAAACCAGTTGGGCCATCTCCAAGCACATCATCTTGTTCTCTATGATCAGCATCATCGTCGTTTTCTTCTTCCACATCTTGGTCGTTCTGCTCGTCGGAAGAAATGTTATTAGAATTTTGGCGCATCTTTCGTAGCTGAATAACCTCGTCCTCTCCATTGCTCAAGTAATCGCATCGACTTATCAGATTCCACCTCAGACTCGTAAGACTCATACGCAGAAGAATAATGTGCAGACTTACCCTTGTTTTTGCACTTTCACCTTCCGAGTTAGTGTCATTGTATTCCTCAATGCCTGTTACCGTCGGAACGATGGCAGCACCAATTCATGTCTCTCTAATGACTATACCTTTGGTTGAACGGGTATTGGCACGGGTATTGGCAATGCTCTTCTTTGCAATTTTTTTTGCGTGTCATGACGGACTTACCCTTATCAGTTTTTTCTGCCTTGCAAGCACGGCATTTGATAAGTTACCATCCGACTCGATCCATTTGCAACCCATCTGTATCATACGCACAACGTGATCGGTCTCCGAAGTATAGCCTCATCCATTCATGTCGCTGGCCAACCATTTGATTATCGTCACCGAGAAAAGTGTAACAACAGAAATCATTAGTAGGCATACAATATATAATAAAAACAGAACAATATTATAACAACGTATGACCGATACCTATTAGTGTCCAAAGCCATATCAATCTCCTCAACAAAGGCAGGCACACTAGTTTCCATATGCTTATCACAACCCTCATTCTCCAAAGCCATACCAGTTTCAACACCAACGTTTTCCACTAAATTATCAACTACTACGTTGTACTCCCTATAGACCTCTTCTTCAGTTAGCATAGGATAATCATAACGAAAGTCATCATCCGCATTCCAAACTCTAGTGAGGTAACCTTACCCTCAAAATACTTTTAAGTTGCCTTTTTACTCGGAGGGAGACCTTAAATAAGTGATGTGCTTCCTCATTTGACGCAACCAACCTCACAAGACATATTCCCAACATCTTTTTCAACTTATTATGTTTCTTTCTTTTGACGTAACCTCGAGTCGAACTATCTAGTCTTAGGTTTCCGTGGTAATAGGGTGCTAAGTTTTGTGGGAAATGAGCAACAAACAACTCGACTATCTGAAATTGTTTAGCTTGATCATATAAATACACTACATCTGCATCCCTTTCAATTATCTTTAAACCTCCACTGTCAATGTCTAATGTAGGAATGCACATGTACAGAGCCCATATGTTATTCTTAATCTTTGCAACTAAGATATCTAAGAGAGGGCTACACTTAATCCTATCTTTTGATGAGGCCTCCATTATAATCTCCCTACCATAATCATACCTTAAAGGGTCAAACATAAATACACCATTATAGTGTATTTTGAAGACCACATCAAGTGGTACTTCCATGAAGCCAATATAAGTTGAAAAAAAATTTCAAAACCCTAATTGGAAAAAGCCCTAAATAAGAAATACTTTTTATTAAAACCTAGACAATCGGGTAATAAAACATTAAATATAAAGAAGGAATATACCTTTTGTCTACCCAATTTGGGGAAAGAGACAAGCAATTGATTAATGTTTGTGAATTAGGGGGGATCTTGGATAAAATGAAAGTGTGAATGCTTATAATGGATAAGGAATCGCTTTGATGTACTTGTAATCTTGATATCTACTTGTTTAATGTAAACCTCGTACCTCATCGTATTGCTGCCTACATGTGCAAGAAACGATATAGGTGTGTTTTTCCCTATGTTATGCAGGTTTCCAGCGTGGGAGATGACTTGGATACAAGGAAGATAAAAATAACCGGGTACCAGCTGTGAAAGTGGTATAATGCCTATAAAGGACAAAATAGTTGGGTCAAATAGCCAAAAGGGGTATTTTTTTAATTTGCTACGTCAAACTGATTTTTGTGACAAGTATGATGCTTTAATATGTTATTAACCCTTCTTATATTGCCAGAAGATCAAACATGGACCTAGGAAGATGCAAAAACCAGTGATAGACCTTTTATTTACAGGACAGCTTGCCCAGTCACTATCACAGTATGCTTGGAGCTTTAATAGATAATTAGTTGAGAAATGTAGGCCTTGCCTAGGACACATTTTGATATACCTTAAGACCTTAATGAGAGCATCAAAGTGTGGTGTCCTTGGAGCATGACTGAACTGGCTAAGGCAGTGTGCAACATATGAGAGATCTGGTCTAGTAATGGTTAAGTAGAGAAGTTTTCCAACTAAAGCCCTATATAATGAAGTATCTGGTAATGGATCTCCATCTTCTTCATTTAGCTTGACAAGAGAATCAACAGGAATATGAGATGGCTTGAGGTCAAGTACTCCTGCTGTATGAAGGAGCTTAAGTGCATACTTCCTTTGTGTCATAGTAATTTCTTTTTCATTTCTAAGAAACTCAATACTAAGGTAGTAGTTAAGTTATCCAAGGTCTTTAATACTGAATTTTTGGTCCAATTGTTGCTTGAAATATGAAATAAGTTGACTGTTATTGCTAACTAGAAGAATTTCATCAACATAGATGACTAGGGCAAGGAAGTTTGCACCTTTGTTGTAAACTAGGAGTGAAGTGTCTTCATAACTCTGTTCGAATCCCAGTGTGAGTAGGAAAGTAGTGAGTTTGGTGTACCATTGTATGTTAGCTTGTTTCAACCCATAAAGTGATTTCCTGAGTTTGTAGACAGGATTTGGAACCTTGGGATCTGTTTTGTAACCTTTGGGTAGGCTCATGTAGACTTCCTCATGTAAATCCCCATGTAAGAAAGCATTGTTGATGTCAAGTTGAGCTATATGCCAATTGTGATGAACTGCAACTGCTAAGAAAGTCCTTACTGTAACCATCTTGGCAACTGGTGCAAATGTCTCAGTGTAATCAACCCCTTGCTTCTGAGTATATCCCTTGGCCACTTGTATTGCTTTGAACTTTTCAATTGTCCCATCAGCTTTGCACTTGACTTTGAAGACCCATTTGCAATCAATAGGTAGCTTATGTCGTAGTACTGAAGTGACCTCCCAAGTTTGATTAGTTTCCAGTGCCTGCAGTTCTTTAGACATATCATCTATCCACCTAGAGTCTTTTAAAACTTGAGCATATGACTGTGGTTCCACAATGTTATTGATGGTGTTAATTAGATGTCTTTGGGTTGGTGAATGAATGTTGTTATAATTTATGTATTTTGAGTGATGGAATCTGATGATAGAGTGGACACTATGTTTGATCTTGTGTAATTTGTAATGAAGTCTTTGAATTTAAGTGGTATGCTGGTTTGTCTTGTGGATTTCCTTGTTGGTGGAAGAATGGGTGTTGTTGGAGGTGTTGGTGGTGATGGTATAGAGTGACCTAATTCAGTATGCGTAGGATGTGGAGAGTTTGGTTCAGTCTGTGTTGGTGAAGGTGTGAGTTGTTCTTCTTGAATATGTGGTTCAGTGATAGCCTCAGTTAGTATTGGTGACTCAGGTTGATTGTATGGTGATGGTGTAAGTTCTCTCGAGGGGTGGTGTTGGTGTTTGGTTCAGGAGATGAGATTGTAGAAGGGATATTTGGGATAGGATAGAAATCAGATGGTGTAGCTATGTTTGGTTGGAGTTAAGGTAGGTGAGGTTTTGGATGGTTGTTGGTGAAATTGGAATACGGATTCGTTAAAGTGGACATATCTGCTTACAAATGTCTTGTGTGTTTGAAGGTTGTATAGGATATAGCCTTTTTTTTGTTGTGGGATAACCAATTAGAACTGATGGAATAGACCTTGCAGCAAAATTGTCAGGTGTATGATCATGTGCATAGGCTTGACATCCAATTATTTTGAGATGTGAAAGTGATGGTGGTGTTTTGTAGATGATTTCATATGGACTTTTTCTGTGAAGTGGTTTGGATGGAAGTCTGTTTATGATGTAGGAAGCAGTTAAGATAAAGTGTCCCAAAAAGTGTATTAGAAAATTTGCTTGAAATCTTATAGCTATAGCAACCTCAAGTAAGTGTTTGTGTTTTCTCTCAACCCTTGCATTTTGTTGTGAGGTATAAGGGCATGATGTTTGATGGATAATTTCTTGTTGTTTGAAAAAATCAGTGAGTGTTTGATTTAAGAATTCTGAACCATTATCACTTCTTATAGTTTTGATTTTGATATTAAAGTAAGTTTGTACAAAGGAGTGAAACATTTTTATATGAGAGATTATGTGGTGTTTGGTTGGCATTAAGTACATCCAAGTAGCTCTTGAATGATCATCAACAAGTGTTAAGAAGTATCTACATTTGTGTAAAGTGGTGTGTTTGTAAGGTCCCCATACATCTACATGTACTAAATCAAACAAATTTGTAGCATGTGATTCACTTATTTGAAAAGAAGAAGAATGTTGCTTAGCTAAAGGGCAAATTGTACAAGAATTTGAAGGTATTTTACATGTGGAAGGAAAAGAAATGGATTTTATTTGCTGTAAGGTAGATTAAGCTGAGTGTCCAAGTCGTGCATGCCAAAGGTGAGGTTGCTGTTGTTGATTGAAAGTGTGAGTGATTGTGAGGTAGACTTTTCCTGTTTGATGATATACAGACCATTACAGAGGTTTTCATGTGCAATCCTCCTGTGTTGTTCATGAAAATAGCATGAAAATGGAGTGAATAAGATAGATAGTGGTAGGTGTGCACCAAGTTTACTAACTGAGAGTAGGTTATAAGATAATGATGGTATGTATAACACATCATGCAATGTGATATTAGCATTGATATAGAGTGAACATATTTTTCTGACTTGGGTGTGTTGGCCATTTGGGATAGTGACCTAGATAAGATGTTTGCATAATCTAACATTGTGCATAGAGGTTAATGTTATATAGATATGGTCCGTGGCACCACTGTCAACAACCCAAAGATGTATTTGATTAAGCATGATAGAGCCAACTAGTCTATAAGTATTGCAAGTAATATGGTTAATTTTGAGTCTAGGTATACCTGCAGTGCCAAATTCAGTTGCCTCTTTTATGTTTTGTTGCATTAACATCATCATTTGATTGAGTTGATTTTGCAACTGATCCATCCTTACACTCATTGCTGCATCCTTTAATTTTGTAGTACTTGGCACATCTGCATCAACCCCTTGTCTAACTGTCATGCTCACAAATTTGTTTCCTTAGTGGTTTTGTGTAGTCTGTATGGGTGTTTGGATTGGAGGTTTATACTTCCCATGTAATAGATGTCCCACTGGATACCCAACCAACTGATAACACTCTTCCTTAAAGTGACCTTCCTTATTGCAGTTTCCACATATAACCCCTTTTCTAAAATTGCCCCTTCTTGGTACAACTTCTCTATAATTGTAACCTCTTGTAGATGACTCACCAGAACCATAGTTTCTCCCAGACCTTGTGTTACCATAGTAAGAGCTCCTTGAGTTGTTTGAGTGTGTGGAAAGTGCAACTGAAGGTGTAATGTTGAGTGTGTTGCCTTCTCTTTGTTTATCCTCTTGCCTAATCATGTTGTATGCCTTAGCAACAGTGGGCATTGGATTCATGAGGAGGATTTGACCCGTAACATTTGCATAACATTCATCTAAACCCATAAGAAACTAAATCAACCTTTTCCTTTGATCTCTTTCACCATTGATTCTGCCATTTTCACAAGTACACGCACATACACACAAATATGGAGCTTCTAGTGAATCAAACTCATCCCAAATACCTTTCATTTTGTGATAATAGATCTCAATAGCCAAATTGTTTTGTTTCAACTACACTGAATCATTTTTTATCTAATAAATGATGTGACCATCCAATTGAGAATAGTGTTCTTGCAATTCATTCCATATATCACAGGCAGAATTGACAAAATTGAGTGAATTACTTATCTGCTCATTGATTGTGTTCAAGATCCATGATATAATCATATCATTGGTTCTTTACCAAAGATCCCTTATGTTTGAGTTGATCCCGGGTTCTTCAAACTCACTAGTAACAATCTTAAGTTTGTTCTTTGTAGTGAGGGCTATCATCATTGATCTTTTCCAAGATCCATAGTTGTCTAAACATGTGAGATTCTTTGATATAAGGATTAGACCTGGATGGTCATTTTGATGTAAGAATAGTGGATGGTTGAAGTTGATTTCATCATTTTGAGAGGTTTCTGAGTTTCTCGCCATTTTTGAGATTTAAAGTTTTTGTTGAATTTTGTGATGAATTGAGTTGAGATATGTATTCTTGGTGTTATTGTGATAAAGAATATGTTGGTTTTATTGAATTTGGTGATGAAAATGGTGGTGTATGACAAATTGTGGTGGTGAAAAGTTGTTATGATTACCAGAGTTAGTTACAAGTGGTGGTAGTTAGTTATTGGTGGCGGAGTGAGGTGGTGGTGGTGGTTGAGCAGAGTAGTTCTGCTCTGATACCATATTGTAATTGAGAGAGAATGAAAAATGAAATATTATCGAAGTGGGAAACTTGTGATCAAATGACCACTTACACAATATTTATACAAAGCAGTTTTGGTGGCAAAGTTGGTTATTCAATTAACCACACTTTGACCCGCTTTGACCAAAATAGCTAAACTACAACTAAACTATCACTTCATCTTGAAGCTACATTACAGACTTGATATTACACATAAAACTATTGTATTAAGATATTACATCCAACTATAAGTTGTGGCACCTTGTTGCATCCTCTGCTACATCTTGCTGCAAGTCTTCAAGAACTGTGTGAGATGAATGTAGCTTGTGGACATAGCTGTGGTAACTGAAGCAACTATATGTCCATTAACCAGTGATTGAATCACATAAATAAATCTTCTCAGTAAGAATTTGATACTTTGTTGAGTAAGCTAGGATGGTTTGGTAGCAAAGTTTATTTATAGTGTTTTCTATCATTTTCGTTTCTCTAATTAACTTTGTCATAGCTTAGGAAATGGTTTATGTCATTAGTTTAATATAGCAAATTATTAAAATTGTTCTTTTCTTTCCTAGCACTTATCGAATACTATTTGCTAGTGGAAATAAATTATTTTTTGAAATATTAATTTATTTACTAAATGTTAATTTGTTCTTTTCTTGCTTAACATGTGTTTGTGCTTGTTATTTTGTGAGCCTAGTGCACCTATTATTTCATAATACTAGTTAGAGCATATTTCGGTGCTGAATTGTAAAGTTATGTAATTAGAGATGAAAGTTGTTGTGTTGCGTCTATAATGCCATAGATGCAAATGGCACAGTTGTGCTCTTACAGTGAGACCAAGAATGCATATTGCATAGCATACAAATTTCGACAAAAAATTAACAATAATTACATACGTTTCATGTTACAAAAACTCATTGAGTAGCACGTGTTGAACGGATTTTATGTGATGGACGTTGATATTTTTATTACTGTTAAATCAGACTGCAGATACAAGCTAGCTGGTAACTCAGAGATCGTATAATGTATCAGATATGTATCTCTTAAACTTGTAGTAATGCAATATCGCATCTCAACTAAAATTTGATATAAAAATGTGAACTTAGATTTATAACTTACAAAAATTATTAATTAACGTATGTAGAAATATAAAATGAATCATGATCATTAACGGATTTCAATGGATGGTTCCACCAGCTGGAAATTGCATGTGTAACTTATAGAAAGAAAAAAAGAAAGCCATGATCAATATCTCATCATGAAAATATTATTGATGTTGAATACTAAATGCGTTTATAATTAATGATCCAAAAAATGAAGACTAATATAAAAGTTTGTTGACATTCTAGAAGAGTATAACCAGAAAATCCACGATGACGAGTTTACGTGGAAATTTTCGTCCAAAAATACAAGTTGTGTGGGAAACAAGCTTTTCTACGCGGCTATATACTTTGGAAATAGGTTATACGTGTTGTTTAAAAAGAAATAAAATTAAGTCATACTCCGTAATACGGAGTATATTATACTATACGTCTAAGGAAATGTTCTGAAAAAAGAAATTACTACTGTAATTCAATCAACCATTTTCAATACCAAAAGTTAGCTATACACGTATAATGTGTTGAACTGGAGCCTATAAAAACATAACTTGAATTCTAAAAAAAGACTGTTAAGTTCTTAAATACCGTAGCTAATTAACAACTCGTATAATTTATGGGGAATTTCATATATACCAGTGCAAAAATTACATATTTCCCCAAAACAAAGTTTTAATGCATGATGTAAATGCTATTAAAGCGCTGGGAAATATGTAATTATGAAGTTTGTGGTGATATGTAAACGCCTAATTTATTTATTTGAGTTTGTTTCGTGCGAACTTTACCTAACTTTACCAATATATAAGCTTTTCTTAATCTAGCTAGCTAGCTAGCACGGATGTAAAGAAATCTCTGTGTTGATATATGTCTCGGCCGGGTTGGGCTTGAACTTGTATCGCTAGAATCTGGTTCGCGTTTAGTTTTTTTTTACTAAACTTCTTTCACAAATGCTTTACCTAACCAACCATTAGTTAGTACAATTGAAGTCGATTATGACAGGCTCATAGATGAAACTTTACAATATCCTCAAAAGCCTCTTATCTCATTAAAACATGTTTACAATTAGTTACACAAAATCGCGTTTTATTATTCTAGAAGGGAAGCATTTTCCCCATTCTATTTACATTCGAAAACAAACCAACAAGATCTTGCCTATATGGTAGAAACGACTTCCTCTTTACAATTTCATTTTCGGCTCGTCTTTGCACATAAAACATTTCGTGAACCGGACTCTGCCCCTTCAACCGAGTCACGGCTCTTGTAACCTCGCCAGATTTCCGTTTTTGCCTAGAACTTAACAACGCCATTGGCTCCGTACCTTCGCTATTGCTCCGCTTGAGGAAATTCATAATACTCCACCTTTTCGACCCGGAACCTGTTGAACTACTTTTCTTACATTTCGTCATTGCGGGGGATGATGATCCACTTTCCGTCTTTGGCCTCCACACACAAAATGTCCCAGATGGTATATTTTCCAATTCATCGGCTTCTGAGCACGAATATGAAGAAGATTCAGATTGCTCATCAATGAATAGTTTTCGTAATGGGCCACTAATCATATCATCTTTTGATTTAACCTCATGATCTAGCTCATCGTTTACTAGGTCTAGATCACGGTTAAAAACAGGATAAACAATCAGGATTCGTGTATCTTTATCTCTAGGAGACTCTCCTTCAAATGAAAACTTAAAATCGTCTACGTAGATATCATCGAGTTCATGAAATCGTGACGCCTCTTCTTCAAGGATTACTTTAGCAACCGCTTTCGATGTTACGCTATCAGAAGAGTAACATCTGAAGCTTGGACTAAATCCAATGTCTTCTATTTTACGCTGTGATTGCATTTTGTTGAGGGTGAATGAGTTAGTTTGATATTTTTGTGTGATAGAGATAATAGAGCAACTTGTTTGAATATGAATGTTTAAAGAATTTGGTAGCCCAGGGGTATTTATAGAGATTTTCTTATTAGAATGACTTATTTATTGTGGCTTACGTATTTGGTGCAATATTTATTGTATCAAGTATCAACTATCTTAACCTTAGTTTTTCTTTAGCAAGACCTTGACCTTAGTTTATTTATATGATTTTCAGTATGTAAATTATTGGGCTTAATAAAGGATGCAACATCAATTATATATATATATATATTAAAAAAAACTACAAATATGATTTAACTGTCTATTGAACTAATAAAACCGCTACGAAAGTTGTCTATAGTGGTAACACTTTGTTCTCGAGTTTTCTTTTAAATGAATGGAAGAGTATGGGAAAGGAAATCAAAAAAATTAGTGTTCGAAGTTTTTTTTAAGATGAAAAGGTATGTGTGGGAGGGAGGGAAGTTACAGGCTTTTGTGTTGCTTTTTTCCGTCCATTTTTGGGGAGATTAAGGGAAATGAGTCACTAACATAATGGGCTTGTGTAAAATTACAATTCTATCCTCATTTTTCAAGCACGTTCTATAGCTTTTGACATGGTTATCACATATCACACAGCGCTGTACCAAATTGAAATCTGAGAAGGTATGATTACATTCAATTTGTATAATTATTATATGAAGAATTTGTATAAATATTACATGAAGTCGGATGAGGTGCTTAGGGACAGCCTTACTGTTGAGATATCGTTACTTGATAGGTCGGTTTCGACTATTGAGAAGATACGGGTTCAATATGAGTGAAAACCACCTCATTGTGATAAATGTAAGATTTTTGGTCATACTCTTATTGAATGTCCTAAAGTTGTTGAACCTCCTGCCGCCCTACTAAGCGTGTTAATGATGGTTTCAAGACGGTTAATAACAAGAAGAAGGGAAAGCAAGGTGGTTCTATTCAGTGTCAGGAGGGTTTACTAAACTTGTTGTGGGTAGCGGTTTCAATATCAACCCAAAAGACTCCTCTGAACCTAAGAAAGTGGAAGTCACTAAGAAGAATGCTTCTGATATGGCTAGTTCGAGTGGAACAAAGATCTCTACATCTAACCAGTTTGATGCTCTTAATATGGAACATACGGATGCGTTTGGTACTCCTTCTAATGACACCAACAAGGATGTGGATTCTGGTCGCATACAATGGAAGTTAATGAAGATAAGTCTACTAAGACAGTACGCATCACAAGAACCCCTTGTGAGTGATTTGAAAGAGATGGAGAGGGTGTGGCTTCTAAAACTAGTGATTCTTGTAATCCGTCCGCCTCTTCTACTAAGAGAGTTAACCCTTTTTCTAAAGTGGGAGAGAACGTTTTCGACGAAGATGAGGTGGTTGCTAACCCACTTGATGAGTCTGCTAATCTATTCGGTGGTGGCCAAGAGTTTGAAGATGAGTATGATGACTACGACTACGATGACTATACGAATCAGGTTTATGATCTTCCAGGGAATTTGGATGCCTTTAATGCCATGTATGGCACCAAGCTTCAATGTAAAACCTGAAAATCTAAAACATGAATAAAGACTAAAATACCCTTGGAATCAAAATTTATAAAATACGTAAAAGACATTTATATTCATTTAACGAAATTAAAACTTAACTTATAAATAATTAAAACTTAATTAATATGTGCACGGATCGACATAAGACGACGAAAGAGTTAAACGCCTCGCTAAAGTGTTCCGATTAGTTGAACCTTGTTTTCGTTATTTGGGAAACCACTTGGGCTCGTTTCTTTTTGCCAAGCCGAGAGTCCAAGAAGCCCAAGGTGGGCATTTGTTTTGTTCGGTTGGACCAAGAGGCCGAAGCCCACACCACTCTCAAAGCCTTAAACCTAAAATGTTTCTAGCTATAAATACAATACATAAACTCAAAAGTGAAACCCTAGTTTTTGATTTGCCTCTCTTTCTTTTCTTTGCTCTTACTCGGCCGAACCTTACAACCTTGGTGTCGAGATTTTGCTTCAACCAAGTTAAGGTATAAATATTTTGTTTCCTTTCCTTTGATGCACCTTAAGTTAATATGTTGTCGCATGTTTGTTTAGTCGACTTGTGTTTCTTTTCTTTGTGTCGGCCGTATATGAAACCAACAAAGAATAAACCGTAATGATTTGAACCTTATAAGTATTAAAGAGTATGTTACGTAATAAGTGTTATTGAATCGGATCATGGTTGGGTGAGTATATGAGAACGAACCAGCGTCACGTATATGAACCGAACCATGTGTGCATGTTTAAACTAGGTGTAAAAACATGGTAACTTGAATATGTAAAATACTTAGATGAGCTAAGATTTAGCGTGATAACTTATTAAGTAGAAACCTAGGTTTGGCTGAAACATATAAGAGTTTTGAACATGTATTAAATAAGTAAGAGTCATATATAAACATAAACCCTAGTTTGAAATGTAGGCAGAATAATGCATGCAGACCCTAAATGGTTTATGTATCATGCGGGTGTTTTATAAGCCAAGTGAGCTTGTAAATATATATAGCGTGAATGCGTGGTCATATTTAGTTGAAGCTATGGTGAGTGTGTGTGTAAATGTGTATTTAATCAGAGATAAGTAATTTGTGTGTCACATAAAATCATAAGCGTGCATGGAATAAAAGTTGAAGTATAACATGTATATAAGTAACGTATGGTTAAGACATGAAGGTGTTAGATTAAGTAGTGAGTCATTAAAGGCGTAACATGAAAAGTAAATGCATATTAATCTTGATATTAAAGAAGGAAAACCACTAGAACATAATGAGTCGATTTGGGGTTTGAAGCTAAGAGTGTTAATTGAGTTATTTCATGTGTGAGTTATGGCGTTTAAACTATTTTCACATTTAACCCTAAACTTTAATAAATGACATAATGAACCTAATCTACGATATTAATTATAAACACTTAAGTCTCATTTAATCATAAAACCCTAAAGTATGAAGATCACGAGATACACTAAGTATAAACCAAATGTTAAAAGATCATTTCGACAATTATGGAATCGTGAAATAACATGGATGAATAGTTAATGTATAGGTTACGTGAAGAAGGAGTAATCTGCTTTCCGTATTTTACGCTTTTTGATCATTTGCTTTGGAATAAAGTACGATATTGACCTTTTTTTGAAAGGTTATATAACGTTTTCTTTTGTTAGCTTTTATATTAAGGTTTCCTAAGCCTTTGCTATGAACCCCATTCCGTTTTGTTTAGTTGTTGCTTATCGAACTCGATTTCAATTATGAAACATTTGATTTTGAACTATATGATATGAAAACTCTAATTACGAAAATATGAATAATCTTACGATAAAATATGATGCGGCATGGCTTATGACATTACGATTTGACCTAAGATAGTTTGACACGAGCCAAATATTTCACTAGTCATAGGGTTTCCTTGTCCGTATCGATGATGCACTTCATATGACTCTAGAGGCGGTAAGTGATGTTACGCCACGTTCACGGATGGTGGAGCATATTTTGTATATGTAAGGAAGCGTATGGATGCATCCTAGATCATTATCACATCTGTTATATGTTATCTCGATGATTGATCTTTAGCGTGCATGCCGTCCCATAACTCCTGGTAGGTCTCCCTACAAAATGTTGCCTTACGAGAAATGTTGCCTTATGTGAATATGATTATGATCGATATTTGTTTCGGGGCTCGTGGTAGTTAACTATAAACTTTATTTGAAAATTCTGATTTATACTATGAAAATGATTATGATTTTGCTATCTTTCGTTTATTATATTTCATATTCGATATCGTTTAGTACGCTTTGCTTTCATATCATTCTTTGGGCTTTTAAGCTCACCGCACTTCTTTTCTTCCGCAGTGTATCAAGCATTAGGCTGGGGTTTTGCTTTGGGATGAGTGCATGAGTGGACTTACCTTAGAGATTTATTTAGCTTTGATATTTTGATGCCATTTTAGACTTATTATTTGGATATTTTGTTGGAGTTATTTTTCCGCTGGGACCTATGTATTAAAGTCGTGTTGACTTGAATTATTCCGCATTTATGTTAAGACTTCTTTTGGATAATTATGTTTGCTTTGATATGACACCATTGTTTGTGATTCCTTTACCCTTGTCGGGTCGGGGCGTTACATTCAAGGTCCTAGGAAGTAATTTTATTTCGTTATGTCCTATGTTATCATTTGACTAGTGGTTTGTTTTCTTGTTTAGAAAATAGGAAGTATCTTGTTATGTAAGCTTTATGTCTATGTAACGGGCTGAGATATGGGACTTCACTCATATCCATTGTACTTAAACATTTTTTTGATTAATATATTTACCAGGGTGCAGGATTACTCCCTTTTACCAAAAAAAAAAGAAAGAATTCGATCAATAACTTTTAAATAATGTATAAACCGCTACATTGTCTCTGGTTAATACAACTTTACATGAAACTCATTTAGCTTGGGTAGGCCAAGCAGCCATTATAATGGAATGTGATGGTCCATTCCAGTACGTTGCCTACATCATATAAGTTTATGAGATTCTGATTAATAAGAGCAATCAATTAATACACGTACATATCAAACACCTTGCACACACACTACACAAGAAAGTGGCTCTAGGGACTACATTTGTAGTCCCTATAAGCCTAGAATGTAGTCGCTACAAGCTTTAGGGACCACACGTAGTCCTTGGAACCTTAGTGTGTTTTACTCGGTTGCTACAGGTTTTAGGGACTACACTTTTTGCACTTATAGGGACTACGTTAGTTGACTTGACTTTTTGACTTCTTGACTTTTTGACTTCTTGACTAATTTTAGCAACTCTACTATAGTGACCACTGGTGGCTACAAATAAATTGACTATTTGACCAAAATATGTGGCGTCACGCTTTTAGCGACTTGTAGTCACTATAGATGCTTGTGACTAAATGGTGTCGTTGTCTTTAGGGACGACATGTAGTCCCTAAATGTAACAACACCTGTTTCCAAAACAGGCTACTTTTGCCGCGCTTTCCCGGTTTTCGATTTTACACATCCACTTTTCCAGTTTTTCATCTCAACGCAAACCAATTCAACACAAACAATAACTAAAACATTCCAATACCATTAGCTACAAGTGTTCCAAAACATACAAATTGAGTTAAGCTAGGTTTTCAACTTAAACAAGTTCAACAACTTAAACAAGCTCAAAAGCATAAAACATAAGTTGTTCAAAAGATTGTTTTTAACAAGGAAATCACAAGTACATCCCTTTAGCTACTCATCTTCACGGGTATCTTCATGAGCATCTGCAACTTCATCACCTTCAAACTTACTTGGGTCAAGTGTGGTGGTTGGGTCCGGGATTTTCGCGATCAGCTGGCGGTAGAGAGAGATTATTCGATCTTGATTCGCCAGCACGCCCAGCCAGCGGTGGTCCGGGGCGGAAGGCGAGCTAGACCCACCACGATGACCTACTAGGTAGCCTCCTACCTCGTCCGGGAAAAGCTTTGACTCTCTCCCAAGACCCGGTCACTATCTCTTTGTCGGTCACCTCTTGCCTCCCTAATCGCGATCATCTCGATTCAGTAAAGTCACAAAGCAAGTTAATTAATTTCACATAAATGAAAAAGGAATTATTTGACCCATTTTAGCCCAAACGTGTACTAATAAGTAACTTTTTCGTATATATTACACACACTTCACCGTCTGACCCATTTCGCGTTTAGCCTAAGCGTGTAAATGTTTGGGCTAAAATGGGTAAAACTTATCAAAATAGGTGTAATGACTCACATAGCGACAAAGGTACTTATTTTTACATGTTTGGGCTAACATGGGTGAACGGGTATAATATAAACGGCGAATATAGTTATTAGTACATGCTTAACCCGTTTGGACCCATTTCACCCGTTTTAGCCTAAATGTGTAAATGTTTGTACTAAAATGGGTGAAATTGATTGGGCTTATCGGGTTAGACATGTCAGTCAAAAGTAATAAAAGATAGATCAATATGTACATAACAACATGATGGGTAAAGAGGCTAACTCAAACTAACCAAAGCTAACTGCGATTTGCATGTGGCACAAAAAGATAGACTAGTATCTTACGTAATGAAGCCTTAATAGTCTTATAGATCGATTAAAACAAATATATTTCACCAATTCACCATTTCACGATCTAAGATCATATGTACCCTAATAGTTTAATTAAAAATCCCATTATACCCCTAATAACTTAATAAACAAATTTATCCTAAAAAAATTATTATCATCACCTAATCATAGTTGCTATTGACAAGTGCGACTCCAAACCATGTGAAAATCATAATACCGTCCCTACAAGCTATGCAATAATGCGGTTTTAGATGCGATTTCTTTTCTTATAAAATCATAATGCATTTCATTAGAATCATTTCAAGACCAACATGTGTTATTACTTAATGCTGTTTTCTAAACTTCTTGAACAAGAAAGCACCATCAATATGTTCGGATGTTCCCATTGTTAAATGCTCAATATCGGGTTGGCTACTTTCATTGCTCCCAAACCCTAGATCGATTTGTAGACTCAACAACCTCAATGATGTTGTCGTTAGACTCAACAAACATGGTTTCCTGTTAAGCCTATATATGCAATAACTAGTAAATTTTTCACATTTTATAGCAAGCTTACCAAAATTGATGCAGACCATGAAAAACAAAACATGGTTTCCACATTGCAAATATGCAATAAATAGGAAGATTTTCACATTTTATAGCAGGCGTACCTGTTAAGTTTTATGTAAACCTAGATTAAAGGGGGAAAATGAGGGAATACTTAAACTAACAAAAAAGATGACAATATGCGGTTTAAGTTGGGGATATATGGAATTATCCCATACTTAAACTAACAAAAAAGATGACAAGATTTTTCAAGATTTCAACTATTAAGCTTAAAATGTAATATAAACGACAAACAGGTGTGTTTTGTTCGTTCTTAGAAAGAATTACTTACATATTGCTCTTTAAAGACGGGTTGTTCCACTTTCCCCTTTGAATGCTTTTTCTTGAATTGCTCAACCAAATCGGGAAATGTACGATTAACCTAATAAATCTTGAAAACATTTAATGAGTATAATATTTATGAAAAATTAACAGTATATAATAACAATCAAACAAATATTAATCACGATTACCTCCTCAATCGCTTTCAGGCATAGGATTTCGTCCCATGATTCGATGAGTAAACCTATTTTGACCTGTTTTTCTTGTTCGCATTAGAGCGCTAACCCACTTTTTCCGAGTCACCATATCACGGTATTTGTGCGGTGATCTAATTCCATGTCTTACGGAGGAAAGTCTCGATTTTGATTGGCTCTTTGTACCCATCGCGTCCCTACAAACTCACGTTAAATGGAAGTTGTGCTTCTGCCTTTGTATGCGTGCTTGGAATGAAGGTAATCCATCGTCTCGATTCTTTGCAGCATGCGCCCGTAAGATGCTCTTCCAAATCAAAGTAGTGCTGCAATTCAAATAAAATAGTTATGTAATGAATATTGTTTACAAAGTTAACATAGCAGATTTAAGTGTAAAGCTCGACCTTGAGTGTAGGGCCATAGGTTTGTCTTGTACTTATCGGTACATCTTCCCGTTGTGAAAGAGAACTTCTCTTTTTATCTCGTTGCCGATTAAGCCGTGAAATGGCGGTTGTTTTCGCCACGGTTTAACGGTTTTGATCGACAACATCAAATTTGATTGGCGGTTTATTATTTTTCCAAATCCTTGAATTTCTTTTTCACTCACGTCCGGCCCTCTTAGGGCCTTTTAGCCTGAAATTAAAAGTCAAATAAACAAATAAACGATACAAGTAATCATTATTCAAATGAATAAAGTCAAATTTTAAGTAAAGAAATTCAGATTCAATATTTTATAATAACTTACTTATGTGGTAGGAGGAGGCCACCGGACGATCATCATCAGGGGACCATTGTCCCCACCATGCCCTACCTCACCTTGAACCATTGCCATCACGTAGAAATAACTTGATAACAATTTAAAATAAATAGAAGTTCACTACCATTCAACATAATAGCACAAATAGTAGCTAACCAAATAAAGGATATGATGGTTATCCATTATCCGTTACAAACCATCTTATTAAATAACACATAGTTACTATTCATATAAATGTTAAGACTTTAGACAAAAAATGCCTTGTTTTTACCCATCCTCCACCACTTAACCGTCAACTCTTTATTTCTAATTGCAAAAGCTAAAACCAAAAAAAAACAAATCACTTAAAATGGAGTAGTTTATACACAAGTACTTGTTAGTGGCTCATGCCGTTTCTAACAAAAATAATCATACTCGAGATGTGAGTTGTTTGATACTTTCTCACCCACAATCAAAGAAGTTACGCATTTACAAGATCAAGTTACCACATTATGATGATTTCTTGTTCCTTTAAATAAGATACATTGTAGCAAACAGCCCCACATATACAAGTATGATATTTAAATTTCTTGGCAATTTTCTATGTTACAAGTAAAAGAATCTTGGATGGTTAGTTTGATCTAAAGGTATTGGCTTTAAACTCAATTAGTGACAGTTTTACTTTTTATCAGATGAACCAAAACAATGAACATCAGATGAACCAAAACAATTATGTTTCTTTCAAAACCATTACCACCACATTACTTTTTACTTTTATCGAGAACATGAGGAAGAACATCATTAATTTTATATCTTAACACTATTTCAGGTCACGATACTAAATTGACCAAATCACAACTAACAATTACAAACACACTTATCAAATCATAAACATTAACAATTATACAAGAGAACACTTACGACAACACCAAAAATAAAGCGGCTGGGTGGTGGGTGGGAGACGGCGGCGGTGGCGGCGGTTGATAGTACTACACAAACACAAAAATAAAGAAAGCCATAAACCAAACATACACAAACATAAATTAAAAAAATAAACCAACACCATAAACCTTTTACCTTGTGAGTGGTGGTGGTTGTTGTGGAGAATGTGATGGTGGTTGTGGCGAGGAATGTGTTGGCTGGAGTGGTTTTGGTGAGAGTGAAGGAGATGGTGAGAGTGAAAGAGATAGATCAGGAATTTGATGGTTATAAGTGTTGAGTGTTAAATGAGACCTCAAATTTGGTACCAAATTTCAAGCGACCACATTTAGAGATATAGAGACTACATGTAGTCTCTATATGTCCAATGAGGAAAACAACACTTGGCCTTTTTGAGTTTTCGTGAAAATTTTATAGGGATACAATTTGAACCTATAGCAACTACATGTAGTTTCTATAGGCTCTTCCAATTTTTTTCCCAAACTACTCTCTCTATATATATAATAAATTAATTAAAAAATAAAAAATATATATATATTTAAAAAATAGTGACTAATACATAAATGTTAAAAAAAAAAAGGGGTAACTAAATCGAACGATGTTAACCTACAACAACATTTGTTCACAACATTAGCACTTTACGTTTATGGGTATACATAAGATGTGTTAGAAATTTGGATCACAGTAATCTGAGGGTCGAGTTCACAACATTAAGGGTGGGGATGACGTGGCATTTTTATTTCCCGTGGAAGCTTTTGAAAATGTTGACCGAGCTTAGCATCAAACCGAATGGTGTTAAACCATAAAGTCATTCCACTTGTCATTTCTGAAGTTTCCAAATGCTTAATTACGTTTAAAATACTAAATTGCTTTGGTGCTAAACCAACAAAGTAGTAAAATACATGAGATGTTAAGCGATATATAATCGAGATGATATCGTTATATATGAGATGTTAAGCGAATGAGTGAGATGATATTGTTATACATGGATGTTAAACGTATAAGTCGAGATGATATCATTATACATTAGATGTTAAACGAATGAGTCGACATAATATCGTTATACATGAGATGTTAAAGAATGAGTCAAGATGATATGGTTATATATAACATGTTAAACGAATGAGTCGAGATGATATGATCAATACCCTTTTACCGAAGACATGTCCTCGCCAGAAGGTTGGCTAGAAAAAATGGTGGGATTAATTAACAAAAGAAGGAAAACTGTTAAAATAGGTCACACTTTTGAGAGGACACGTCCTCTTCAGAACATGGTTAACTCTTATCCTTACAAATTTGGAGCCAGAAGCACCCGCCAAAAGCTCTATTTTTTTACTATAAAAGCATATCATCTGGTTATTAATTCTTAGCCACACAAAACACATTACCATCTTGTCCTCACAACCACCAACACATTACTCACTCTTATCATCACAACCACCAACATACACACTATTATCATGAAGATGGCGCCATTTGAAGCTTTTTCTTGTCGTTGTAGACAAGGAGATGTAGTTTACTTTGGGACTCGTTGTTTGTTCCAGTCTTTGTCATGTGTTGCAAACTTTGATTTCTTATGCTTGTTAAGTTGTGTCGTTTGAGTTTGTAAGAAACGTGTCTGAGAACTCCTGCTAAAAACAATGTTCTCTTTTGCTTGTCAAGTTGTTTCGTTTGAGTCTGTCTCAAATGTGTCTGAGAACTCTTGCTTGTTTAAATAAAAGGTTTAATTTCGTATACTTTAATGTTTAAATGTTTATCGATTTGTAATGTATTTCATATTTATACTTCTTTGATGGTTTGACATCGCACAACATAGTGGAACTACAATGCTTATGAAGTAGATGTGTTCCATCAATCCTATTTAATGTACATTACTTAATTAACTCTAAAACAGTGCTTATGATGACCTGTCCTCGAGAAATATAAATGCCACGTCATCCCCAGTTGTAATTACCACTAATGACAGCGTAACAAAACTTAATGACAGTTTAGAACGCTAATCAAACGGCTAAACAAGGAAAACATTTTGGTCAACTTTTCACCGAGCACATGTCCTCGACAAAACCACTATTTTGACAAGTTGTGGCGTTGGCAGGTAAAGTAAATAACTGGCAGGATTATAAAATACTTTTCTCGATTTAGACGAATGAAAGTGTCGAACTATATTGTTTATTGGAAATTGATATATGTTCGCATTTGTCTTTCATTTCGTCGTCTAATACAAAAAGTAATTTAAATCATTTATTTTTAATTTAAATCATTTTAAAATCATTTATAATTACTTTAAATCATTTTTAATTAATGTTTAAACGTTATCAATTTGGAATGTAATTCGTATGTTTTAGTATTTTTTTGTGGTTTAACACCGATCAATTTATTTTTCCTTTCATCTTGACCAATCCGAAAAGCGCATACATAACAAAAAAGGCTAACAGGAACGAAATGCGCTAACGTTTTTAATGAACGTTGTTGTGGTTTAAGCCCATTCGGTTTACTTACGTTTTTTTTTTATAACTAAATCTTTATAAATCATTCAAATAATTTAAAATTTCGGTCACTTTTAGGGACTACATGTAGTCGCTAAAGTTTGGTATAAACATTCACTGCCAACAAAAATGTAAAATTTTTTAATTAATTTATTTTTTAGTCTCATCTCACTTAGGACTACGTAAAGTCCTATAAATTGGTCAAAGTTAGCCTTTTTTCTATGACTTTTTTGGTTTCGTCAAAAAGGATTTTGTGACTACATGTAGTCCCTATAAGTTTGGGTTAAAGTTAAACTTTTTCCATGACTTTTTCGATTTCGTCACCAAGGATTTTGTGACTACATGTAGTCCCTATAAGTTTGGGTCAAAATTAAACTTTTTTTCATGACTTTTTCGGTTTCGTCACCAAGGATTTTGTGACTACATGTAGTCCCTGTACGTTTGGGTCAAAGTCATGCGTTTTCAATAACTTTATTTTTGTCGTTTAGTGGAATGATAGGGACTACATGTAGTACCTATAAGTTTCAATATAGTCCCTAAAACCTCTAGTCAAAGATCGGGGCAAGATTGTTGAAAATTTAGTCTCCACAGTTATAGTGACTACATGTAGTCCCTATAAGCAGGTTTATAGCGACCACATTATGTGGTCCCTAGAAGTCTTGGTAGCGAGATCTCTAAATTGGTGTAGTGACATAATTGAAGAAAAAAGTAAACCATACCTAGAGAAGTAGAATCGAGGATGCCAAGACCGAAACAGCTAAACGATCCATCCTCCTTACCGATAACAAAAAATCTAGTAGTTGCTACAATGGCTGCAGAGGTAATTTTATTAGCTTTCATGTCCTTTCCTTTCTACTTAAAATCTCAACTCAATGAAATTGAAATAACACTTTCTTCCCCATGTAATGTCATATAACTTTTCTCATCACACCTTTTTATTTTTTTAAATTTAGACTCGAAAACAGAGTGTAAGTAAAGTTGACTTAGCGCTATCCTTAAATATATATGGCTAACCAAGTCGTTAGACATGACGCTAAAAGACATTTTTCTTGTAGTGAGCTAAAGAAAAGGTTAAAAACACTCATAAAATACTTTAGTTAAATCGCACCGAAGCTCTCCATCATCCATTCTATGGTTGACAATGATAAAAATAAAACAAATCGTAAACGTTCCTCAATACGAGTGTATATTAATATATTATATATGGTTCTATTCCACTAGCCGGAAGTAACATGCATGTGAAACACAAATTGTCACAACTGCGTGGGAACATTTCTCAATGTACAAATCTCTGAATTCACACTCTAACAAATTTTAATAATTGAAAAAGCCACTGCACGGACCTGTTTGAATATCACGGAACTGTGTCAATATCTTTGTAAATATCTGTGTAAATATGCGTATATGTATTGTTTTTTGTGATACTTTCTGACTAAAGACAGCAAAAAGAAATAGGTGCACCATTTATATGTAACTATAATGCATATATATATATCATGCTTCGAAATCAGCTGATTGAGTACCAGTAGTCTATAATGCCATGTTTCTGACGCTTTTGTAAAAGGAACCATTGAAATCGCGATAGAACTATAGACGTTGAAATATTGCATGTGATATTCTGATCAATAAAATTGTAAATATAATAAAAGATGGCTGACATTCTAGAGAATATAACCAGCAAATCCACGACCATCAAGTTGTGTGGGAAGCAAGCTTTATTGCAAGCCTTACATGGAAACAGGTTACACGTTCACTTTGAATAATCAAGTTTAAATAATCCGTATTATATAAATCATAAAAAGGACACTTAAATATCATTTATTGGTTACTAGTTACTGCTTACTAAACACGAATGGGATGTTAAGTAAAATATGAGACGAAATTATCTTTGAAAAGTACACTACTAATTTATGTATTTGTATTTTTTTTTTTTTTTTTTTCATACTCTCATTAATTGCTTAAAGTAAGCATCATGTCGATAGATAAACCTTTAACAAGTGGTTTCGATGAATAACGATTACTACAAGAATGAGGAGAACGGGAGACACACTTTTGACGAGGACACCATAGTTTCGTCAAAAGTCGCTAAATGACAAAAAAAACTCATTTACAGACATTGACTTCGTCAAAAAGTTGGGAAATTTTAAACTAAAGGAATTGGCGAGGACATGTCATCGTCAAAAGGTTGACCATATATTGACCATTTGTTATACTTTATTCATTTCTCGCTCGTTTTTTCCACCAAACTTTCGTTGAGGACATGTCTTTGCTAAAAACTTTACCACTACTAATTAGGTATTTAACTGTGTAATAAACGTAAATAAATGAATCTAAAATCGTAATTCATTATGTGGTTTAGCCTTTGGTTTACAATTCTAGTGGGCATCATGATACTCGCAACAAGTCAATGAGTTATTGAAAGAACAAGTTGAAAGGCAAACAAATTAAACTGCAGAAGCTAGAAGAGTGGTGAAACGAGCACAATCACATCAAGTTTTGGCTTTTTTGGGCACTCAACCAGGTATGTCTGAATTATCGACAATGTTTTCCTCCACCAGCAGGAATAATAGAAACAATGATGATGATGATGATGATTATGGATGATTGGTGACTGTGGTTGTGGATATTTTTATAGACGAATTTTTATGTGTTTGTGGTTATGGATATTTGTATGGACAAATTTTAGAGACTTTGTTATTGAATTGATGCATTAGCGACTTTGTTATTGAATGGATGTTTTAGCGATTTTATATGTTTGTTTTGAGTAATTACATATTCTGATTTTTGGTAAACTCTTTTGTAAAAATACCAAAAAAATGGAAATGCAGCGGAAAGCAGCAAGCTACAACAAACATGTGCAAGTGTTTTTTTTCTCTTTTTTTTTAACACTGGGGTTTCCGTTCGATATTGTGCGTATCCGGGGATAACTTTCGGGATAGCGAATTAACAAAATAATGCAGGTACTTTTCGCAAGGACATGTCTTTGCTAAAATCCAGTGGGGCTGGGTTGTTTTTATTGTTAAATAAATTTTATTAATTAATACAATTAATTGATTAATTAATAAACCGATTTGTATTTTATATAAAAATATTGGCAAGGACATGTTTTCGCTAAAAGTTTGTGAGTCCCGATTGGCTTCCTTGACTGAGAATTTGAGTGGGTCTAACATAGTCGTTCCTAAATGTCAATCGTTGTCATCGCCAAAACTTTTAGCGACGGCCTTTTGGCGAAGACTCTTAACGACGACCTCTCGTCACAAAAGTATTTGAAGTCCTCGCCAAAGCATGAAAATGTACTCTTAAAAAGGCTCGTTTGTTGTAGCATGTTATTTATCTCATGTAATTTATATGGGACTTGTAAATGTATCCAATTCAATATAGGGGGTGATATACACACTATTTCTTTTTATGCATTTATTATAATTTGTGTATTAAAATGTTGTACGGTGTGATATATAACTTGTACAGTTTGGTATATTTATCAATAAAAATGATGTACGTATCAATTACCATTCAATATCGTGAGCTAACTACTTTAATTAATCGGTAATCAAAAAAGTTTTTGTTCCGTTGTTCGCATGCTAAGAAATGCAATAAATGGACCATGGGATGAATCGAGACAGGGTTTGGGTTGTGAGGAGGGTCCGGAATAATTTGTTGGTGTTGGTTCGCACGTGGTGATGGATTTGGAGTATGTTGTTGGGTAACGGGTGGTGATGGGTCATGGGCTACCTCATGTTGTGAGCGATGTGGGACTTGGTGGGGCGGTGTTGTTGGCTCATTTGTGGGATGAGGCCGCGATGGGTTGCACAACAGGGCGGATGGAATGAATGGAGGATTTATATTGGGAAAGTCAAGAAATTGTAGTTGGAGTGCGATCTTGGTTTAGAAGTGCCATATGGAAAAACAGTTTCATCAAAGGTTACATGACGAGAAATGATGATTTTATTGGTGTTTAATCGAGAACGATACCGCGATGATTTGAAGCTTGACCCAAATAGATGGAGGGTGTGGCACGTGGTTCAAGTTTGTGATTAGGATATAGGTGGGGGTAACATAAGCGACCAAATGCGTATAAGGCTATAATTCGGTTTGGCCAAACACTTTGGGTATAAGGGATTTCGTTGGCAATAACAGTTGAGGGCAAAATATTGATTAAGTGAACAGTCAAATTGAGAGCTTCAACCCAAAAAGTTGGTGGAAGGTTAGCTTGAAAACGAAAGGTCCGAATAATATTATTGATGGTGCGAACCATCCGTTCAGACTTGCCATTTTCTTGTGATGTTTTGGGGCATGAAAAGCGAAATTGAATGCCATTGTCGTGAAAAGAGAGTATAGGTTATTACGGTTGTCAAATCACCACCATGATCACACTTAAGGACCGGTTTCACACTTAAATTGAGTGTGAACATAATTCAAAATAGTTCAAATTTAGACAAAACATCATATTTGTTTATTAACGGATAGACCCAAACAAAATGAAAAGTGATCTAAGAACAATACATAATATTTGAAACCCGAGAGACTCGGAGTTGGTGAAGTCCATACATCCGGTGAATAATTTCAAAACAATAATTGATGTGATATTGGGCGGCAAGGGAAGTCTAGCGTGTTTGCCAAGCCGGCAAGCATGACAAAGCACGGAGGCTTCTCTTTACATGAAATGAAATTATTTGAGACAAGACGACGTATACCAAGCTTCTCGGATGTCCAAGATCGCCACGTATGTTGGTGACTAGGAGAGCTTGAGGAATGGGAGACGGGCGTGGCTGGATAAAGGTCCCGTGCTATCACATCGGAGAAGCACTGACGTGACATGAAATCTTTAACTGAGAAAATCAAAAGGATCAAATTCAACGTGGCGGTTATTTTCCGCGAACAAACCGGCCGCACATATATTAAATTTTTGACAATATGCGGGGTAATAAGAACATTATTTAGGTGAAGAGGTCGAAAGGGAGTTGGCAAAATACTATGACTGTATTGGTAGCAGAATAGAATGCCCATCACCAACCGATCGCGGCGGATACATGCGTATTAAAAACATGACTAAGACGTGCTTGAAGCATTAAGATGTGAGTTCGCGACTTGTCCATGTTCCATGTGCGATATAATCGTGAAGTGTCCCGACAGTAAAGGCATTGGGTAAAATCGTCTCTTGTCCGGATAGTTGACCCGTTGTCCAATAATACCGGCGACCCGATTCGTGCACCGCAAGTGGCATGTTACCCGACCCGACGAAGCATGAACCGGTCGTAGAGGTGGTGAGACATGTATTGGATCGTGTGGCGGGTTGGTGCCGGTGGAAGACCAAAACCGGAGTGGTGGCCCATTAGTAGCAACAGGTGGACATATGGTGTATTATATGGGTAGGGTAGTGGGTTTGGTGGGCTATGTAACGCATAGTAGGCTGAGGGAGCGATGGGTGTGTTTTGATTTCCATGATACCTAAACGACCCAACGAGATTCAATACAACTTATTAGGTTTTATTTTTCTCCCTAGTTTCTACTGTGTTCGTGTGGTGTCTCATATTCTCAAATTTCTCAACCAATAATGGATCCACGCTTAAAGCATTAGTATAGGCATCCATAAGAACCAAAATAAAGTCACCCAATAAACTCTAATCTTTCACAATCGAATTTAAATGACCACGTGTAACCAACAGTTGCAAAACCCAAAAGCAAAGAGTGCTAATTTAATCAAACAATTATACCTACTAAATGAATATTATTCACTCCAAAATATATCATATTCATATCCACCGTCCCACTAACTAACAAAGCAAATTCATCATCCAATCAATATTCATCAATAAAACAAAACTTACTTGAATAGATATCTTGGTCACGTGAAAGTATTATTCAGCCAATGACAACCAAAAACAATCCGGTTGATTCAAACGATTTCATAAAGACAGTAAAAATAAAGACAATCGTGACCGGCACGAGAGATAACTTGTGACCTTTTAGCACAAATACTGCGGTACCAAAGGTGCTGGATTGGACCTAGCACAAATCACCAACACATTAACACAAAGCGACCAACAAATTTGATGGTGGAAAAATAAAAATTTGGGCGTTTTTTTAGGGTTTGAAGAAGGATCGATTATTTTTGGCTTGAAATGTAGAAACATATAATGAGGAATGATTTGATTTGATTGATTAATAACTGATTACATGGTACAATTATATAGCACACTACAGAACATTCTAGATATGGGCTTGAGCCCGTTACAACATTACAAAACCATGCGGCCTAACAATAAACACATATCAACATTATTTACTAAACAATAAGAACATAAAAGGTTTAATTTTTTTATTTATTTTTTAAATCCCAAGTAAATCATCTTGTATATTTCCTTGTCACATATAATAGAAGATAATATATAATTAGTACGGCCAAATATGTATAAGTAAGTATTGAACTAAAACTTAGCAAAGAAGTATACTTTCATACTATAAAAATTAAGCTCAAAGTGAGCTAAGGTGTATTTAGTTTCTAATATAATACTTGGGGTTAGGAACTAACAAAAAATCATTTGGTCAAACTTTTATTATAATAGTGTTTTCTTTAAAATATTTATAAATATAGTTAATGATTTTATTAAGCCACCTATCAAAAGAAGTCAGAGCCAAACATACACCAACAATCAACAAAAAAGAACCAAATACGTAAGAAAAATTTGAAGAAACAAAAACATAAACAAAAGCTAAACCAAAATGAACAAGTGCCAATAGTATCCGATAAAATCGGAATCGAATTTTACATTCAAGACTTCCAATCAACGTTTATCTTAAAATTTTGATTTGTCATCTATAACCAAAAGCATCATTAGATATCACAATGATAGATATCACAATGATGTACGTAGACGCTTGACTCAGTGGCTTTCACAACATGGGCCTGCCAAACTTTATTCCCTCCATATAATCCAGAAAGCCGTGAAGAAAAATGTGTGAAAAGCACTTACCTTCAGAAGAGTGTAAAAAACACCGTGAATAAGACACTTAACACATAGCTACTTGTTTTGGTTGTTTTAAATCCCACCATTTAACTTAGAATTTAGGGGGCAATTGCATATATACCCACTAAAACTTGCATATTTGCATATATATCCAAAACATGCTTAAAATACATTGTACATCATGCAATAAAAACTTGTATCATGGGGAAATATGCAAGTTTTTAAGTTTTAGTGCGTATATATGCAATTCCCCCTAGAATTTTAATTGCTTAGGATATTGATTTCATGGGTGTTTTAATGATTAACTTTTCCTAAATTAAATGCTTGGTGTTGATCTCTGGGTAGTCACGTATCAGATATATGTATTTGGGTTATATGTGAATTTGCCCAAATTCACGTACACCCCTGTACATCGTTAACTTTTCCTTAATACGTGATGAAATGCTAGAACTTCTATCATGTGAGACGAATTATATTATATAGGTCAACTTTTTGGTTTCACATGATGTCTCAAACTTATGTCGTCTTACCATGTTAATCTTATATACACATGTAAATTTATAGACATGTAGTGGCGGTTTAGTTGGTGATTTTTTTGTTTTTTATTTTTTTTTATTTTTTTTTTGTTTCTAAATTTTTAGAGTAGGGATTGGTTTTTCTTCTTTAGATAAGAGTTGATAATTTTGAAAAACCATTCAGATTAAATTATATTTTTCCTTTTTAAAAAAAGAAAAAAAAAGTTTAGATGAAGCTATTTTCACCCATTTTTCTTTTTATAATCACATTTTTTTCATATTGGATCTTTGTACCTTTTTACTCGTTTTTGTACGGTTTTATACGTTTTCATCATTTTTTCATTTTTATACGCTTTCATCCGTTTTCATTCGTTTTTATCCATTTTGTACGTTTTCATCCGTTTTACACGTTTTATACTTTTTCATCCGTTCTCGTCCGGTTTCATCCGTTTTTATCTGTTTTGTACGCTTTTGTACGATTTTATACGTTCTCATCCGTTTTTGACCGCTTTATATATATTTTACCGTTTTTGTACGTTTTCATCCATTTTCGTCCGTTTTTAAATGTTTTCGTCCGTTTTAATTTATTTTTATACGTTTTCAACCGTTTTTACACGTTTTTATGCTTTTTCATCCGTTCTCGTCAAGTTTCATCCGTTTTTATCTTTTTTGTACGATTTTATATGTTTGCATTTGGTTTTGACCATTTTTATACATTTTCATCCGTTTTCGTCCGTTTTTATAGTTTTCATTCACTTTCATTCGTTTTTATCCATTTTTATACGTTTTGAACTGTTTTTATACGTTTTTACACGTCTTTATACTTTTTCATATGTTCTCGTCCGGTTTCATCTTTCTTTATCCGTTTTGTACGTTTTGTACATTCTATATGCTTTTATATGTTTTCATCCGTTTTTATACGTTTTTGTACATTTGTTTACGTTTTTGTATGTGTTATACATTTTTGTACGTTTTATATGCTTTTTTCGTTTTGATCCGTTTAGATATATTTTTGCACCTTTGTGTACGCTTTTGTATGTTTTATACGTTTTCATATGGTTTTTGTCCGTTTTTGTTCTTTTTTGTCCGTTTTTGTATGTTTGTGTACGTCTTTGTACATTCTTGTATGTTTCATACATTTTTGTATGTTTTTGGACGGGATAAAAACGTATGAAAGCATATAAAACGGACTAATAGGTACAAAACAGATGAAAACGGACGAAAACTTATAAAGTGTATAAAAATAGATGAAAACGTATAAAAATAGATAAACACGGATAAAAATTACGAAAACGTACAAAAACGAACGAAAATAGATGACAACGTATTAAAACATATAAAAACGGATGAAAACGTATAAAGTCGGACAAAAACGTATAAAAACATACGTCAAGTCAACGGTCGAAAACGTATAAAGCGTCGGCGATAAATATAAAAAACAGATAAAAGCAATAAAATGGACCAGCATATAAGGGCAACGTCTAAAAAGCGGGCAAACGAAAAATGGATAACGTATAAAAACAAAACGAACGGATGAAAATATAAAAGCGGCGGAAATGTATAAAAATGGAAAGCGGATAAACGTATCATATAACGTTTCTTACGTAAGATAACGTAAGAAGATGTAGAATAACGTACAAAACTTAAATCATATGAACATCCCTAAAACATAAAAAACAGAAGAAAATGTAAAAAAAATTGACGAAAACATAAGAAAATAGACGAAGACGTAAAAAAATAGAAGAGAACGTAAAAAGGCGGACGACAACGTAAAAAACGGACGAAAGTGTAAATAAGCGGACAAAAACGTCAAAAAATGGACGAAAAAGTAAAAAAAACATCGTAAATAAGCCAGCCAGCGTAAAATAGCTAAGCGTAAAAAGCGGACTCGCGTAAAAAACCAGACAAAAACGTAAAAGTCAGATGAAAACGTAAAACAACATGCGAAAACTTAAAAAGTTAGACGAAAACGTAAAAAAACGGATGAAAACGTAAAAAACGGACGAAAACGTAAAAAATAATAGATGAAAATGTAAAAAAATTGATGAAACCGTAAAAAACAGACGACAAGAAATGAAACGAATGTAAAAAGCGAAAACATAAAACGGGAGAAAAGTAATAAAAGCTAAAACGGAAAAAATAGATGAAACCGTAAAAGCCGGCGAAGTAAATGGGGAAAAAAGAAAACGAGGACGACAACGTTAGAAAACGTAAGAAAACGGACGACAACGTTAGGAAACGTATAAAAACGGATGAAAATGTATTAAAACGGACATATAAAAAGTGAGAATGAAAAAAGCAAGAAGAGTATAATGGGCTTTTCAAATTGTAGTTAAAATATAGAGAATGAGAATTTCATATTTTTTGAAAATTGTTGAAAAAAATGTAACTAAACGGATTTTCAAATTTTCCCTTTCCATATGAAAAATTTCTTGAAAGAAGTGAGAAATTTTTTATCAACTAAACGGCCATGTAACTTCTCTTTGATTTTTGTTATATATGCAGTCTCAAACTTCTTACCTAAAGACTTTAGGGGATGTGTTTATTTGGTGAAAAATATCTCAATTTTTAGATAACTTTTCATAAGAAAATGAAAAAACTGAAAAACCCGTTTATTCATATATTTTTCCAACAATCAAAAAAAGTAAAATTCTCACTTTTCATTTAACTAGAAAAATTAAAACCTAAATATACTATTCTTCACTTTTTTCTCTTTTAACACAAAAAAATAAATAAATAAAAAAAGTAGGGTTCCCAATTTAGTAGGGGTAGCAATTTTCGACACGGCACAACAAACGAAATGAACACGACACGAGGATAAACAGGTTTGGATTGAAGATAAATAGGTTCGGGTCGAAAACAGGTTAACCTGTCTAACCCGTTTAATAAATGGGTCGTGTATGGGTATAGTAATTTTTAAACGGGTCAACCCGTGAACCCGTTTAAATATATAAACTTTTGATAAATAAAAAATATAAGTTTTGGAAATTAAACTTTAATAACCTTTCAAAATTAAAGTCAGAAGTGAAAAATATTTGAATGGGCTTTTGAAAGCCCAAAATAACAAAAACAAAGGCGAGAACTTAGTAGCATAATTTTGAGCCGGATTTTAGTGTCCATGGCAGATGAGGGTACTATTTTTAGGGTACTATCTTGGATCTCTGGGCTCTAGTTTTGAGCGGGAATATAGGGTATTGTCTTTGGCGGGGATTTACATCTTATATCTTGCCCCTCTCCCTATAAAGTTTCACCTAACCCTAAATTGCTCATTAACAAATAACAATAATCAATCACCACCTTCCTTCTCTCGATTCCAGTAAGATCCGCAATCCTATTTTTGGACTTATTAGTCTAAGTTATTTAGTTTCTACTTAGACACCTAGTTACTTTATTTCTTTAAATGATAGTTCAAGTTGTTATATAGAGTACTAGAGTGATATTTTGTTGCTAAATACTTATTGTGTTTTTTTATTCTAATGTCCTTTGTTTTTATTTTGCAGTTAAAAAATGAATAACCATGAAGCTAGTAGTTCAAATCCAATGGAAATTGATGATGATACCGATGATTTAGGTGCAGAAGCAGGACAACAAACTCACTCCAATGGTGTTGAAAGTTCTTCTAAAGGACAAAAACGAAAAAGAAAGCTTACATCACAGGTTTGGAAGAGCTTTACTTTTCTTCCACAAAAACCAGGAGAGGCCCTTTATTGTGAGTGTAAGAAGTGTCATAGAAGGTTTCTGGCAGCTAGTAAGTATGGTACTGATAATCTAAGACGTCATCTAGACACATGCCTTAAAACGACAACATTAGATATTGGCCAATATATGATTTCTTCTAGTAAGGGCCTTTTGGACACAATAAGCTCAAAGTTCAGTCAAGAAAAGTTTAGGGAAATGTTGGTGCAAGCTATAGTTAGACATGATTTGCCATTCTCTTTTTCGGAATACGAAGGATTTAAGACTGTTTTCGAATACTTGCAACCAAGTGTTAGTCATATTACCAGGAACACAACAAAGGCAGATATCATTAAGTTATATGAGCATGAAAGAAACAGACTTCGTGGTGAGTTGATTAGGAGTCCTGGTAGAATATCCTTAACTTCTGATTCTTGGACATCTATTGTTACACATGGTTATTTAAGCTTAACTGCACACTACATTGATAGCAATTGGGTCTTGCAAAAAAGAATTCTAATTTCTCTTACATGCCCCCTCCACATACTGGTGTTACTTTAGCTGAAAAAATTAGTGGGCTGGTAAAAAGTTGGGGTATTGAAAAGAAGTTATTTTCTATCACTTTAGATAATGCTTCTTCAAATGATCGTTGCGTTGATGTGCTTAAAAATCAGTTTCGTTTGATGAATTCCTTGGTATATGATGGTGAACTATTTCATCTTAGATGTTGTGCACATATTCTGAACTTAATTGTCCAAGATGGTTTGAAACAAGTTGATGTTGCCGTAGAAAAAGTTAGAGAATGTGTGAAATTTGTCAAAGGTTCTCAAGGAAGGAAAGAGAAGTTTAGTCAATGTTGCTCACAAACACTTCTATATAGCAAAAGAGCTTTAATGCAAGATGTTCCTACTAGGTGGAACTCAACATATAGGATGCTTTCATGTGTAGTTTACTATCGCGTTCCTTTCTATCATCTTGCTATGAGTGACTCGAATTTTCAAAGTTGTCCATCTAGTGATGAATGGGTTAGGGTTGAGAAAACATGTGATTTTCTTAAGGTTTTTTATGAAGCCACTGTTGAGTTTTCAGGATCTCTTTATCCTACTTCCAACTTGTATTTTTCTCAAGCATTGTTAATTCACTTGAAATTGGTTAAAGAGTTAAAAAGTCATGACTCTTATATGAAGACCATAGCTGAGCAAATGTGGGTTAAGTTTGAGAAATATTGGGCTGATTTTAGTCTATTATTAGCTATAGCAGTGGTATTTGATCCTCGATATAATTATGCATTTCTCGAGTTTAGCTACAAAAAGCTTTATGGTATCGATTCACCACAACTGGAAGTGGTTAAGACTGCACTTTTTGGGCTTTTCAAATTATACAAAGCAAGAAAGAAGCCATAATGCTCGACATCGTCTGGTGCTAGTAATGATGGAGACGAAGGCGTTAGTGAAGGTATTTTCAAGGTATAAAACTCAAACTTTAATTATATCTTCATTCTTAATTGTTCTTCATCTTATGAGCTGTTAAATCAACTTGTTTATTTTTTGTTTCTTCATAATATTAGGAATTTGAGTTGTTTGATAAGGATGAAAGTCCGGGTTGTGCTCAAAAAACTGATTTGGACTTGTATATTTCGGAGCCACCTGCCAAAATGACCTCTCCCTTTCGTATACTTGATTTTTGGAAATCACAACAGTATCGATACCCTGATTTAGCAAGATTAGCTTTGGATATTCTTTGTGTTCCAGTTTCAACAGTTGCATCAGAATCAACCTTTAGTCTTGGTGGAAGAATTTTGGATCAATATCGAAGTTCAATGTCGCCTCCTACTGTTGAAGCTTTGATATGTACAAGGGATTGGTTGTTTGCAGAAAATGGTATGTATTACTGTTTTAAAGGCTTAATTTATTGTTGAAATTATATGTTGAAATCATTTATTTTATCTATTGCTATTGCAGTGGTGTCAAAAGTTGATCTTGAACAACTAACCCAAAATGTTATGGCTTTGAACATCAACAAAGATGAAGTTGATCATCTCAATTAGTCTTTATATTAAGTCTCAAGATGAATCACAGTAGCTTATAATATTTAGATCAAGTTATTGGGTTTTATC
Source organism: Chrysanthemum makinoi (assembly GCA_910596185.1). Lineage (NCBI taxonomy): Eukaryota > Viridiplantae > Streptophyta > Magnoliopsida > Asterales > Asteraceae > Chrysanthemum > Chrysanthemum makinoi. The sequence continues at coordinate 133,291,980 of OU343219.1, forward strand.
TTTTTATAAGATCATTGTATATTTTTAAGTAAGCTTTTGATATTTTTCTAGGCGTGTTGGAAAATAAATGAAGAATGACACCATTTTGTACATTGAGGTGCACTGATGATCTTTTTGAAGGCACGTTAGAGAAGATTTAGAAATCTTCCTGTGCACTTATGATATTTTGTGAAAGCGGCGTCGGATAAGAAATGAAGATCGCAGCAATAAGATCTTTTGTCTTGGATTAGTGTAATGGTTAAGAACTAATAGGACAATTGTATTTATTTAGGATGTGGATCTAAGTATGTTCTCTTAAGTACTCAACTTTGTAATATTTTCTTAATGTTAATATATAAGAACTTCTCTTTTAAGCTTTTAACAAGCCACTGGTTTAATCTCTTGTTGTCATTATCATAGTATATTTAAAAGCCTTAACAGTTTGTTTCTTTACCTTTGTTATAAGTTGAGTTGTTTTATAAGTCATGCACTTAATATTTAAAAAGCTTAACATTTTGCAAATTGCAAATTCATGTCATGGACTGTGCCTATTTCCAAGCAAGGAAACTAATGCAAATTCATTCATGGACTGCACGTATTTATAAATATATCAGTATCTATATACTATGATTTGAACACTTGCACTTATCGACTCGCAAACTAATTAACCCTTTTTAACTAGTGTATTTAAACAGGTTACGCGGGTCAAAAACGGGTTACACATATTATATGTGTGTAGGTTAGGGTTATGTTTTTTGACACGATTAATGTATGGGTTAATTTGAGTTGAGCTTTACCAACCCAGCCGACCCAGTAGACCGACCGCGGTTACGACTAATTTGCCACCCCTACAATTTAGCATTCAAGTATTGCATTCTAACCTTAATCACCATTGGTAACATCTCTATCATCCATTCTTGCGGTCGCCACCCGCCGCCGCAATCTAAGATAATCATTTTTAAAACGAAAAATATAACTCCATTTAAATGAGTTTTCAAAATTCTTTAACTTTTTCTAATAAAAGAAAAAACATCTTCTTCTCAAGAATCAAAAAACGAAATTAATAAAATAAATAAATAAATAATCTACAGTACCTTAATTGTTAAGTTTTGTTATTTATTTTCTTTTGAGATAAAAGGGCCTACCACTATAGTAATGAATGATAGATATAATCCATACTCCATATATATTATGAGAGCTAGGTATGAATCTTTCATAGGTGAGGGACCACTATCGTAAATCATATATTGTCAATTAAATCATTCAAGATCACCAAACAGCATTGAGTTTGGATATAAGGTGGGGTCCACAAGTATGAAAGTTTCATGTCTTGTCATTTTGAGTACTATAGACTATAGAAGATATGTATTTTTCAATCCCATATTTAAAAGATACATATCTTAACCAAACACTTGCAATCATATCCGATATGATTACCTCATTTCATTCCCCCTTATCAAACGCACCCTAAATATTATTATCCTAAATATTTTAATAATGTAATCAATCAGCTGAATATACATATACAAGTATGTACACACGAGGGTTCATGCATATTGTTAATGTATTTGTCATGATCATGCCATCAAGAAAAATCATTTAAACATAATCAATATAATATAAATTTAAAGATTATCTAAACTACATCTAATGAAAGAAGTCAATTTCCTCAAGTTAAATGATTAAGAAATTACTTAAATAGATTTTTAAGTAATACGATCAATTAAGCATGTAGTATAATCAGTGATAACTTTTTCTCTAAAAGAATTCGACATTTTATATGGACATAAATGTTTTAATAAAGTAGTAGCACAAATTCTAAAACTAATGGTGCAATCATATAAAAATCACTTAATAGTCAATAAGTTTACACACAAAGAAATGACCTTAAACCGGGAAACAATTGTTGAACCTGGACTATAACAGTATAACCCGATCTGTTTGTTCAAAACTCAACGAAACTGGTGAATTGGAGTTGCTTTTCGTTCCTCTTTCAATGCGACTAATTGACTTTCATCCTTTTTGGATCAATGAGTATTAGACCATAGAGGACTAAAGGTGGAGAAACGAATGAAAAACGAAAAGAGAAAAAAAAAAGTTTAGAAAAGAGTTACGTGAGATGTAAAAGTGAAAAATACTGCAAATTGTAATATGATATCTATCGAATCCTACTAAATAAACTTCTTCTTTACCAAAATTATCTTCTTATGTGAATCGATAAGAGACGAACTCTAAGCCGGAAAAAAAGCGGATATATGATGGGGCTCGGCTAGAGAATTTTCCACCCTGAAATTCTTGCAATATATAAAGTTAAGAGATGAGATCCATGCAAAACCAATGTCATCTAAAGAACAAATGAAGAGATCTCAACCATCCAATCTTCTATCATCTAATGGTCCACATTCCATCCGAAAATAACACGAGGGGCATATTAGTAAAATCACATATTACAATAAGCGAAAAATAATCCCAAATCCTCCATTAAACTGTCACCACTTTCTGCTCATAAAACCCAAATCCATATCTCATCTACCTCTCGCCGGAATTCATTGATTTCACGCCGGGATTCATTGAAAACACGCCGGAATAATTAAACCACCGCCAGATTCATTGAAAGCACCGCCGGATTCATTGAAACCACCATCAAACCGATGCAGATGGCGGGAATAAAGAAACAGCGGATTCATTGAACGCGGAATCAAATCTATTAAAACCGCCACCATCACATCAAACCGCACGAATCACCATTGAACCACCACCGATTAACCGAAATAATGCCGATGAAGCTAGCTGATTTAATTGAAGTTCCGGTAGATGAAAGTCAAGATAAAGATGATGGTGTGAATGAAACCAGCGGTAAATTCTTGATTCAATTCTTGTTGTAAAATGCAAATCCTGGGATTCCGTGTTTATGTTGAAAAAGCAAATCATTGGATTCCAGGTGGTTTATATGTTTTAGATTCAATTGTTGTTGTAAAATGCCAAATCTCATGGGATTCGATTGGTTTTACATGTGTTTAGATTCAATTGTTGTTGGAAAAGCAAATCCCATGGGATTAGGTGGTTTACATGTGATTAGATTCATTCTTTTTGAAAAAGCAAATCGTAGGATTAGGTGGTTTATGTGTTTAGATTCAATTCTTGTTGGAAAAATGCAAATCCCATAGGATTCAATGGTTTACATGTGATTAGATTCAATTCTTTTTGAAAAAGCAAATCCCATGGGATTCAAGTGATTTATATGTGTTTAGATTCAATTGTTGTTGTAAAAATGCAAAATCCCATGGGATTCCAGTGGTTTACATGTGATTAGATTCAATTCTTTTTGAAAAAAGCAAATCCCATAGGATTCAAGTGATTTATATGTGTTTAGATTCAATGCAAATCCCATAGGATTCAAGTGATTTATATGTGTTTAGATTCAATTGTTGTTGTAAAAATGCAAAATCCCATGGGATTCCAGTGGTTTACATGTGATTAGATTCAATTCTTTTTGAAAAAGCAAATCCCATGGGATTCAAGTGATTTCTATGTGTTTAGATTCAATTGTTGTTGTAAAAATGCAAAATCCCATGGGATTCCAGTGGTTTATATGTGTTTAGATTCAATTCTTGTTGTAAAAATTCAAAATCCCATGGGATTACAGATAAATCACATGGGATTCAGCATGAAAATATAAAGGTCTTCATTGTGAGTCCTATGGGATTCCCAGTGAATCCCATGGGATTCACATATAAATCCCATGGGATTCACATATAAATCCCATGGGATTCACATACAATCCCATGGGATTCACATATAAATCCCATGGGATTCACATTTTTTTTAATCTTAATCTTTAATATTTTTCTTTTTTTTATATGCGATTCTATGAGATCACCAAGACCAACTTTATATGAACACGAGACACCTGGGTGGATCGATATATTGGGAGCCTCATGTGGAAGGAATTGTTGTACCGAGAGGGGAAATACTATGATACTATAGAGGAAGCTATAGATATGTATAGTACCTATCTTTGAAGCGGGAAGTTTCAAATTAAAAAGCGGGACAGCGATTAACAAAATCCGGAGTACAAGCCAAATACATCATGTGTAACAAAGAAGGAGCTCAGAGACATATTAATGTAGACACTTTGGATCCTAAGCACAGCGAGAAACAAAAAAGAAATACAACTCTAAATGTAACAGGTTGTCAAGCTCGTATAAGGTTAGAATTGGATATCGTTTACGAAAATACAAGATAATTAAGTTTATTGCAAAACACAATCATATGCTTATACCAAAAGAGTATAAACATTTTACAAAAAAGCAAAGAAAAATGACCGGCAGAAAAATGTTTGTTGTTAAGCAAAGAACAAACAAAATAGGTGCAACACAGGCTCACAACTTGTTAACGAGTATGAAAGGTGGATATGAATATGTACATGGGACATCTTCTGATTTTAAGAATCATCAACGGAATATTAATATTTTCATAGGAAAAGTGGCACAAAATGCTTATAAATAAAATGGAAAAGCAGAAAGTTGTATGTGCCAAACTTTACATTTCAATATATAGGTAGAAGAAAGTGAGTTGAATCGCTTAATGTTTTGGGTCGATGAAGGTGCAAAATGCAATTTTAAGGAGTTTGGAGACATAGTATCTTTTGATGCAACATTCAGGTGTAATAAGTAAGTGTATGTTCTTAATATAATTTATTTTGATTAAAATCACATAAGATTCTGTTATAAATCCTATGGGATTTATATGTGAATCCCATGGGATTATACAAGATCACATGGTAATGCTGAATCACAAGGGATCATTGAGAATCCCATTGGATTCTCTGTGAATCCCATGGGATTGTTTTTAAATCACATAAAGATACTTGGCAAGTAAAATTAAAAAAAGACATGGATCATAGAGAATCCCATGGGATTGATGTCACATTTTATTACGTAAAACAAAGTTATGTTATTTTTAGATACAACATGGTGTTTGTACCATTTATCGGTGTCGATAATCATAAAAAGTGTGTCACGATTGGTTCGGGAAGCTTTTAAAAGAAGACAAGAATCCTACACATGGCTACTAAAGGCATTCATGACGCTTTTTGAACCCGATGGTGGTGACGGATCAAGACGAGGCAATGAAAAGAGCCATTGAAGCCGTTTTCACTAAATCAAAACATAGACTTTGCATGTGGCATATTCACCAAAAAATTCCAGCAAAGGTAATTTATTGAATGTTTTTATCTAAATCTCATGGGATTTTCACGAATCCCATGGGATTCTTTCTTATCCCATGGGATTCATTCAAAATCCTATGGATTCTTCTTGAATCTCATGGGATTCTTTTCAATCCATGGGATTCTTTCAATCCCATGGATTCTTCTCACGAATCTCATGGGATTCATCAGGAATCGACGGTGGTTTACATGTGTTTATCATTTTATTTACAGATTTGTAAGGAAATATACAATGAAACTGATTTCAAGAAGCGTTTAAACAAGATAATTTGGAATATGTTCATGGAACCGATGGAATTTGAAGAGAAATGGGCTAAGTTGATTGAATATTTTGGTTTGCAAAACCACAAATGGATGACCAAAATGTTTAAACTACGAGAAATGTGGATTCCAACATATTTTATCACCTCGCCTTTGTTTGGATTGATGAGAAACGACATCAAGGTTAGAGGAAGTGCTCGTTCTTCAAAGTTTCACAAGCCCGGGAGCGACAATAGTTAGTTTCATGATGTCCTATGAATCAACAATGGAGAGACAACGTTATATTCAAGAACATTTGGACTTTAAAACACTAGACGCTGCTCAAAATGTGAAACAAAGTTATCAATTGAACGTCATGCAGCAAAAGTTTATACTAGGACAATATTTCTACTTGTTCAAAGCGAAATAAAAGAGGCATCTTGGACTTGTGCGATCAGAACTAAAATATAGAAGAAGCGTTGTGAGAGTGTCATTGTTAGAGACAAAAATCCGGCAGCTTATAGAATCCTTAATAAGGAAGTTGCAAAAGAACTAGCAGACGAAGAAGCGAAGCTTGATGCAAATGAGAAATATTTGTAGACTATAAGGTATATTACTTTCGGTATAAACTAGATTAATCAAGTAATCCCATGGTATTCATAATCAATCCCATAGTAATCCCATGGGATTCAGTATGAATCTCATGGGATTATCTAATAGGATTGACTAATAATTATAGGTATTCACTGGGAATCTCATGGGATTTTTGTGAATCCCATGGGATTCTGTTTAAAATCCCATGGGATTGTCTAATGGGATTGGATAATAATTATTGTGTTTAAAAGGTCTTTGCGTAATACGAAGATGGGTCGGTGGTGTGTAGTTACTGAGACATTTTTGTACGATTAGGTTTCCTATGCCGACACATATACGTGTTTTCAAGAATCGTGATATTAACTTCATTCCAAAACAATATATTTTGAGACGTTGGACAAGAGATATAATTTGATTTGAGAAGGAAAAGAAACAGATATGGTGAACAAATGAAGAAATTCAAAGACTTACAAATGAGGCAATTTCTGTGGATGAATGTTTGTTTCAGTTGAGCAAAGACAAAGTGAAGATGGGTGCTTTTGTAGAAAAGTTAAAGACATTGAAGAAGTGGAGGCGAGGTGCCAAATCCTCCTTCAAGAAATACAGGAGATGTAATTGGTGATCAGTTTGCTATTTCTAACCCTGAGAAGAAAATAATTAACAATCCAACAAAAGCAAGAAATAAAGGGAATATTTCGATGAAACGAAATGAAAGGCGAAAAGAGTGAAAGAGAGAAAAGCGCTTCAAGTTAAAAAGAAACTAATGAAGCCTTGTGGAAATTGTGGAGAGAAGGCAGAACTTGCATACGAAAACAACTTGTCCGATGAACCCAAGGCAAGTTAAAGGCGAAACCAACGATGTTTGAAAAAATTAATTTACTTATATTCCTTTTTTTTGTTAGTTATTTTTTATTATTTTCTTGAATATATAGATTGAATATTCAGATGTTTTTTAGATGATTTCCAAAAGAAAATTTATTTTTCTTTGTTATTTATATTCTGTTTAAAACTTGTGTGGATAATGCGAATGGATCACAATGAATCCCATGAGATTCGTTAGAAATCTCATGGGATTACATAAATCCCATGGGATTCACAATAAATCCTATACTTATATTCTATTATTTCAAAAGTTTGTATGCATAATGCGATGGATTCACAATGAATCCCATGGATTACAGTATATTCACATAAAGATAAACCGCAGTTAACATTATAAAACTCCATCATAAACTGTTCTAACATTCTCAAAATGATCTACCATCTACCATCAATGCACATGTTTTCAAAGAACATTCTCACGATCTAACATCAATTAACATGTTTTCTAACATTCTACAATCAGCGATCAACTATTGATAGCTTCAAATTTGGATCAGCTTAACTTTTCATCTTTTCGGAATCACTTCGCTTTTTCCCTATTCTAATAAGCTTCAACAATTATGTTCATCTTTTCTAGACGAGGAAGTTTATCAAACTCTTTAGCTAGATCAATAAGCTTACCGACATGCATATTAATCTCATGTAACAAGATCTTGGTAGCAAACTTAAATCTTAGTAAGCCTCAACATGTCGACCTGCCTCATCTTGTAACCATCCATTTCCAATGACGGGACTTCGAATCAACCCACAATCCCATTTTGTAGCAGGTTCACCATGGTAACATTCCATATGTACCATGTTGAAAATACCACAATCACTAAAAAATTTCTTTGTTCTCCATTTTAGCTTTGGGACTTTTGGTTTAGCTTTAAGAATGTTACCATGTTTCTTGTGACCATAGAGCTTCAGGTGTCGGGAAAACAACTGTTGAAAACACAAAGACCTTGATAGATCTTAAGCACTCGGAGATCGTTAGTGTTGCCTATGTAATCACTAGCAAACTAATAGAAGATCTCTACAACTCGTATTCTTTAGCGGAATGAAAATACAAGTTATAATAACTAAGAACTCTTAGATCCTCTATGGATCTTTTGATTATAGAAACTCTATGTTTTGGATATTTTTCAAGACTTTTAAAGACTTAGAGAAAAACACTTGCCTATTACAAACTATTATGGTTCCTTTTATAGGCAAGAAACCCTAATCCCTCACGAGCATTTGCAACGTATGCTCCTAATACAAACATAAACAACGCATGCATCTAGACAAGCATGCAACTAATCATATTGTTTTACTAATCATATTGTTTATTCTGAGTAAGCTCTAACCAATACGGCACCAACCTATACTTTAATACGTGACTTTTCACGCATCGGCTTTACTCGTGGCTTATCTCTCCTCGTGGATTAGCTGTGTGAGAGAATCGATTTACGCATTAACACTTCGGTGAAGTATAACCCGTAATCCATTCTTCTTGAAACTCTTGACATATACTAGAGATCAGTGAATTCACCGTAATTCCCAACAATCCTCCCTAAACTGAATTTGACTAGGTTAAGTTCGGTTTCCTTGATAGATCGTTATCTTGTTGAGGATTGTACCATCTTATGAGAAAAGTTCCAAACAATATCCTCCCATTCATAAATACCGACTAGGAAGGTCCATATTCTTGAGCCCAAAAACTTCATTAAGAGGATTGCACTGAACATCGACGAAGATTGGAAAGGACATCTCTATGATGACTGACGTATATACACCGGATCTTTGGCAACATATGACATCATGTACATCAAGACATATAAGTTTCATACTATTCTCATCACTTCCAGGTGTGTTAACTCCTGTGAGGGGTGAATCATTGAAAATAATGGGTTTGATGTCTCTTTACCAATAGCCATCACTACTGGAGTAGCCATATGTTGAGTTGAAAACTATGGTACATTGATAACCATCGATTTATTGGCAAACCGGAAATATAAGCGGATTTGACTTGTCTTTACATGGCCGTTTGCTCAGGACTAGTCAATTCTTAGTATTGGTGAATTGAAACCAAATATGGATTGATTGCCTTTACCACACCATATACATGTGGGCTAGCCAACTCTTGGATTCCAAAAAGGAATAGACCATGGTGAATTGATGACCATACAACCCTCGGCAGTGAAGCATGGGTGGTTGTAGACCCTATGATTTTGAGCAAACCATTATAGCTATCAACAGATTTGTTGTGTCTTTACCAAAGCTATACCCTTTGGACTAGCCAACTCTTTGACATACACAAGGTATATCGGTGAGTTAAAACCATCGAGATTGTACAACAAACAAACACGCATAAAGTTAGTTTTTTTTTTTTTTTTTTTTTTTTTTTTTTTTTTTTTTTAACTAAGAATTTGAAAAAATAACACGAAATTGACAA
>OU343219.1:133301420-133333105 GCA_910596185.1 Chrysanthemum makinoi
GATCTTGAATGCTTAAAAGGCAACTCAATTTTTAAAACTCGAAAGCGTGAACAAGGTTTTGAAGCGCTTTTACTAAATCACAACAAAGCGAAAAATCATTAGAGCGGCAGGATCACATTGACCTAGCGCATCAAAAGAATGCTTTGTTGTCTCAAATAGAACAAGAAACATGAACATAAAAACAACTTAGCGCTCTGCTTTGAAACTCAAAAAAGCGGTGAGTTGTTAACTTGTCAAAGATTCTCTTGCATACAAAAACATTAAGCAGGAATGAATAGATGCCAAATTGGTAATTGAAACACAAAACAAACTCAAAGAGTTTTGAAATGTTGTTTATAAACATGGTGAGTCAATCACACCTATTCAAAAGTTTACTTTAAAACCCAATCCAAATGGATTTGGACAATCTATTTACAAACCAAAGCTTTCAAACAAAGCATTCAAACAAAATCTGAGAAGTCACGAGAATACAAAATTGATGACTCTGTTATGAGTGTTTTTGAATATCATCGTCCAAGAGGAATTAGATCACGAAGGCGAGTCGATCAAAATTAGCAAATGTTGTTTATAATAAACCATTTAACTATTCAATTTGTCACTTTCTTTGAACAAAGGATACTTCTAACACACCTTGGTTATCACACCTAAGTGAAGTCTTCTAATGTTGGTCCCCAAAAATTATGCACAAATTAATGGTCCTTTACCTTCACTTCGGTGAAGTAAAATCAATACCGAAAATCATCAAATTCTTAGATATTTTGACATTTTCACTTCGACGTCAAACTTTTAGAGCGGATTGAATTTCATTCACGAAATAAAAGTTGAACATTTTCAATGCGCTCGGTGAGCACAAAGAGATATTTTGAGAAAAGAATCTTACCTCATGTTAAAAATTTGAAAAGCTGTGCATTGTATTGGGAAAGGGACTTTCATAAGGAACTTGGACTGATGAAAATCGTTTTGAAAGCAAACATCGATTTCAAATACTAAGCGTAAAAAGAAAATGTTAAGAAAAGATGTTGATCGACTCTTGGAAGATGTTATCGTCTGATATCCATAATGTTGTGTTACTTCATTCTTTTGCACATGCATTTGATTATATCTCTGTGATTCTATTGATTACATTGCAAATGTTGAGTATACCTTGATTTTGTGTCACAAATCAAGTCTTTTAAAGTTGAAAATGAACGATTGACAAACGAGGTTTCAAATGCAAAACGTCGTCTTTAATGGTGTCAAAAAGATTGTCATTCTCGTGAACTAGCTTGGCAAAACAAAATCTCTCGATTCTGAAGCAAAACCTTTAATTCAACACGAGCAAGCGGATGATGAAAGCGCGTCTTTGAAGTGTCAAATCTTAAAATATGAACAAGAAATTTCAAAAATTAAAAAGAACCATAATGCATATCGATTTACTCAAAAGACTCGTGCTAAAAGCGTCAAAAGGCCTTGATGATCATCTTGCATACATGAAAGATGTCTTCTGACAGATGGTCTCACTGCGTCTTGAAAATCTTAATTTGTCACACACTATCCATGATCTTAAAGCCGAGGTGGTGAAACTTAAGAAAGATAAAAATAGTAACACTATAGTATCCGCAACCGATTAAAATTGACTCTAGAACATCTCATGACAAACCACAAGAAACTAATGTGCTTCCTCTATCGAAAGCGTAATTTCCTCTTTTCCCAGCACGCACTTCACGGCCTAGGAGCAATACAAGGAAGAATAGGAAGTTGCAACGTAAGAAAAGAACAATAAAGAATCTTGAAGTAGAAAGAACACCCTAGAATTTGAATAACACTCAAGTTGCACCCACTTTAAATATTGCGTCGAGAAAATGTAATGGAAAAAGTGATGTAACGAATCTTGAACAACTTTAAGTACTTTTGATGTTAAGTCAAAACTTCTTGTGTTATATGTCGTAAAAGTATGCTTTCCGATTGTCATGATAAATGTGTTGCTAAAACTATCTTGTCTCATTTACGGAATCCTAAGCGGAATACCAACAGCCCACTAAAGCTTCTAAGTGCATTGGCGGTACGCCTCTTTAGATTCTAAAAAAAGCATTGATGTCCCTATAGCTCCATTATCACCTCCAAGGAACGTAGTACCACCTAGTTCATTCACTAAGACTAAAGCAAAGACTAGTTGGAGATGGCAGAAATGGTTACATAATACACTAGGATTTAAATGGATACCTAAAATCATTGATATGTGTGTTTCTACTATAGCTGCTCGAGAACCCTCTAACTTCGGGTTCCACATCTACTTCTATTCCATCAGTATTAGTGCATTGTGTGTAATGCGTGATACGAGATCATCCTTGATTGTTGATAGCGGATGTTCCCGACACATGACGGACAATCTGGCTGTTATCAAACTTTATTGCAAAGTTCATTGGCCTTTGTCGGTCGGGGAATGATCGCCCATAGCTATCATAGGCTACGGAGATTACATCAATGGTAACATCGAAATGGGGTTTATTATGTGGAAGGTCCGGTCACAATCTCTTCTCAAGTCGGTTATGTGATGGAGATTTGGAAGTTGCTTTTCGGGAGAAACTTGTTTCATTAAGTGATCTACAAGGAAGCGATCTTATGTGCGGCACATAACTCAAGTTTATACACAATCTCAATGCAAGACATGATTGCTTCTTCTCCCATCTGTCTCCTTTCAAAGGCAACATCTACAAAATCTTGGCTATGGCATCGACGTCTCTCACATTTAAACTTTCAAACCATAACCAACCTTGCTCGATACAAACTTGTTGAAGGTCTCGAGAGATTCGGTATTCTAAAGATCACCTATGTTCACACGTGAACAAGGAAAAAGCACTCGTGCTCATTTTCCTTCAAAGGTGGAACACGCTCTGCGTATGCTTCATCTTCTTCACATAGATTTGTGTGGTCCGATCTTGGCGTCGCGACGATTAATGGCAAACGTTACATCTTGGTAATTGTAGATGACTACTCCAGATGGACTTGGGTTTATTTTCTTCAAAGTAAAGATCAAACTCCATAGATAATCATCACCTTTCTCACAAAAATTCAAGTTCACTCACGGAACACGTCGGACAAATTGAGCAGAACAAAGGCTGAATTTGTGAATCAAACTCTTCGTGCATATTATGAGAAAGTGGGAATTGATCATCAAACATCAATTGCCGCATACCCGGAACAAAGCGGAGTTGTTGAAAGACGAAACCCTACGTTAGTGGAAGCCGCGAGCGATGTTAATCAATGCTAAACTTCAGTTACTTGTGAAATGAAGGCGGAGTCTCAATGCATGCTACACTCAAAATCGCTCAATGATTACAAAGCGCCAACAAAACACCTTTTAAGCTTATCCACAACCGAAAACCGAATCTCAAACACTTTCATGTATTTGGATCCATTTGCTACCGAATAATGATGATGATGACTTTGGAAAGCTCAAAGCCAAAGTCGACATTAGGTCTTTATGGATACTATGACAATTCTAAAGGTTGGATCCGGAATGCGTCATACAAAATAGGTTATGGAAGCGATTCATGCAAATTTCAATGAGCTTCTGAAATGGCTTCGAGCATAACGACTTGGAACCCGGTCATAATCGTTTAAACTTCCTCAAACCCCATCATGAGCTGAACCAAGCTCGACACTTTATCAACAAATGGAAAAGCTATTTGCTCCTCTGTTTAGTGATAACATTGATGAGCGTGCTCGGTGTATCCAATGTTTCCATTTGCTCAACTGATCATATTCCAATACACGATACACCTATTACAACAACTGTTGAAGAAGCACCACCGGTTGACTCTACAACAGTTGAACAAAGCGCATCAACGGCGAACCGGTGATGATGTTACGAACAATGAAGTACCCCCACTGCAAATTTTGATCCAAATCGTTCTTCACCCGTTTGCTAATGGCTATGCGCACCGGATTTGCGAATCATCTACAAGCCATTTGAATCCTCCCAATCTGCAGAATGTATACCAACATCAACCTTCCACACATCGTTGGACGAAAGACCATCCTCTTGAGAATATTATTGGTAACAGATCAACCCGATCGTAACAAGACAGCGTCTTCACGAGATGGTGAACATTGCATTTATGCACTCACTTGTGCACAATCGAACCTAAAAACATTAAAGGCCTAATGACTAAAGACAAGTTGAATCCATGCAAGAAGAACTCAATCGTTTAAATGCCTTGAAGTATGGGAGGCGGTTGAAAGACCAATATGGGTCTTCGTCATTGGTCTAAAATGGATTTGGAAAAACAAATTGGATCTTTGAAGGAACCGTGTCGGAAAACAAGTCACCGGTGGCTAAGGGTTATAAACGGGAAGAGGTATTGACTTTGAAGAATCATTCGCTCCGGTTGCTCGTCTTGAGGCAGACGGATATTTACGGCGTTATGGCTCATTTGAATATAATGGTCTTTCGGATGGACGTCAAAGCGCTTTTACGAATGGTCAATTGAAAGCGGTCTATGTGCGGCCCGGCCGGAAGGATTCGTTGATCGAGTTCCCGAACCCGCGTTTACAAAGCCGAACAAAGCTCTTCGGACTCAAACAAGCTCCCGGTAGTGCGATAAGTTATCATCCTTCCTCATTGCCAATAATTTCACCAAAGGTTAGGTCGATCCTACACTTTTCATACAATATCACGGGGCTCACATTTTAATCGTTCAAATCTATGTGGATGACATCATTTTTGGTTCAACACATTTAAAATACTCAAATACTTTTGCAAAACTAATGACAAAACATTTTGAAATGTCAATGATGGGTGAACTCACATTCTTTCATGGAATGCAAGTTCATCAATCACCCCGTGGTATTTTCTTAAGTCGGTCCAAATATGCCCTTGAAATTTTAAACAAATTTGGAATGCAAAACAGTGACACCTATGCCACACCAATGGCACATACGAAACTAGGCGATTTACATGGGAAATAGGTGGACCCTACCAAATACCGTAGTATCATTGGGTCTCTCATGTATCTAACGGCTAGCGAGGGCGATATTGTTTTTCCGAGTATATCTTTGCTCCGTTATCGGTCAAGACCAAGCTGAAACCCACCTCTCGAGGCTAAAAGAATCCTCCGATACATCAAGAAGCCATTAACTGGGGATCCGGTATCCAGAAGGATTCACGGTTTTGAACTAATAGCTTTTGGGGGCGGCGATCCGCGGGATGCTTAGATTCACGGAAAAGTACTTGAGCATTACAATTTCTTGGTGATAATGGTTTCATGACAATCGAATAAGCGAGTTGTACATGTGTCCTCAGCGAAGCGAGAATATGTAGCCATGTCGTCGTTTGTGCTCAAGTCATTTGGATGAGAACACAACTCAAAGACTATGGTTACGTATTTGAAGAATCTGATGTCTTTGGACAATGGTGCTATTGCGATCTTGTGCAACTCCGTTCAACACTCAAAATCAAAGCACATCGATCTTCGATATCATTTCATCAAGGAACACGTAGAAAAGGGATCTTGTCGAATTATACTTTGTGGAGTGCGAATACCAAGCTGGCGGATCTCCTCACCAGAGCCTTAGCTCCTGCTAGGTTTAATGAGTTGGTCCACCGGATTGGTATGCGGTGTTTGACTCGGAGGAACAGGATGAACTGTTAAAACATTCTTAAAACCAGTCAAACACCAAAACCTCTTTTGTAAATATTTTTCAAAACAAAATCAGAAATATAAAATCGATAAAACAACAAAAATATTCTTCTATCTTTATTTCTTTTAACATGGCAAGTACAAATCTTCCATCAACACTCTAATCTTTCAAAATTTAGTATTTTTTTCGATCAAGTGTTGAGGGGGAGAAAGCAAATATTTTAAACTTCATAAAACCTTGTACATTCATGTTACCTCATCCCGGTTGTTTCTTTATTAATGGTGGTCACATTTACGGTTTCTTGACACTCCTCCTCATATTTATAAAATTTCATTATTTCTTAACTTCGAGGGGATGTCGTTATGTTTCTTTCCAAATATCATTCGTTTGGTAAACAAAATGGAACTTATGGGCGTTGTATGTAAATGGTTAAGGTGGAGGGACTGAATGTGTCAAAATTTCAAAGTATTTTCTAACAAAACATTCCACCTAACTTTCCAAACACATTTACTCATACTCATTTATTACTCAACTAACAAAACCTACGGCTAAGAATCAATCATCAAATCCGTGTTTTTGATCTCAAATCTGTAAGTGTTTTATCAATCTATGTGTTAAAACAAACAAGGGTTTTGATTAGTTTGAAAATCCAACGGTTAAAATTCGTGTTTGAGTGACTTTTATGTTCTACACGTAAGCTATGAACACAAAGTCTACATTTGTGTGTTTGTGATGTTAAAAATGATGTTAAAATGCTCAAATGTTCATACCATAAACGTTTTCAACAAACAAATCCACTCAGAAACATGACTTGTATGATTTTCAAATTAGGGTTCTTAAGCGTAAAATTGGGTGTTTTCATATGTGGGAGTTTCTGGATAAAAGGATGGGTGTGTATTGTTGTTTTCATGATTAATTGATAGTATCTAGGCTTAGATCATTCCCAGAAACATCAATGGTGATTTAGGGTTTATGTTCTTGAGAATAAGGTACTTTTGATTCACAAGTTAAACTTGGATAAAACAACTCAATAGGCCTCCTAGACTTCCCAGAAAAATTTTAGTGCATTTCCCATGGTTAAATTGCTTACTCGTAATTCTTGAATATTTAGGGTTTAAGTCTTACGCATAAGAAACTCTATGCGTAACTATTTGATTGAGTATTCATGTTTAAAACTGATAAGGATTGAATGTATGTGTTAATATTGGTGTCATGATGAATTTATTTACGGTTTCTGGCGTGAAAATTGAGAATCAAGGTTACTTGAACATCTACGCATAAGGATCACCTTACGGCGTAGAATGTTATCGTAAGAAATCTTACAGCGTAACCTTTCAGCGTAAGGTTCTACAATGGGGACTCTGGCGTATCACGTAAAGGATATCGTATGATAACCTCTACGCGCAAAGTTCACTCTTACGAGTAAGCCTTACCGCGTAAGGTTCCTTATGCCTTACGTAAGCTTTACGCCTAAGGCCCTCTTTTCTTACGCGTAAGTCAAGAACCTACGCATAAGCTTACGTTTACGCGTGTAACCGCTCTTGTTTACGTATAAGCTTGCCAAAACCTATGCCTAAGCCTAGTGTTAACCAAAATTATGAATTGTTACGCGCACATACTCGTAAATAAATAAATCATAATGCCACGAAACCAAAATTGTCACTAATAAGCTTAAATGTTTAATAAGTTGTGAAAAAAAAATAAGTGAAAACTTAGACTTTAAAACTCAAAGTTAATCAACTCACGAAACTTATCACGACGTCTTTGGACTATTGAACTAACAAGTGACATTGGACTCGTAACAATAATTGACATATCACATTCAATAAATAGACAATAAAATCAACTATTGACTAACGTAATGTCTTTCGATATGTTGGTTCTTTTGGCTAAATATCTTCGAGATCCGCGACATGGGCCTCAAATTCAAAATGTGGATGCAAAATTTCTCACTATTGAAGATATCTTCCCTCATGGTTACCCTTTGAAGATCGGAAAAAACAACCTCAAAGTTGATTTTGATACCTTCTCTTGTTCGAGTCTTCATGCGGATTCTTTGCGGATATTAAGTCTCATCCTTATCGAACATGCTCACAAACTACGCTCTTTATGCAGGAGATTTACATTCACCAATTTTGGTATACAATGCAAAAGATCAAGGTCAAAATGTTGTGGCGGTGACACTTAACAACAAACAAGTCACCATTACACGGCTGATTTGAGGCCATTCTTCTCAATCTGTCATGAACCTACTCATTTCAATGCCACTCCGTGAAGAGGTCGTTCTCGGTTCATGGTTACGCATCGGCTATGATGAAGCTACCGGGGTAATTACAAAGCACTCATCACATTGACCTCAAGAACATTCCCGACCATGGAGAACCCTCTACATTATGATTGCGAAATCCGTTTACGGGCGTGGCGGTGGTCATGAGCATCCCAAGCTCATGGAACTACAAATATTTTTGGCTTTGGTCAACAAGAAAGACATAGAAGTTGAAGCTCGATATGGGGCGACATGATGACTTTCCTTAAAAGCTTGGCACCAAGATCCCGTATATCGAGATACACCAACTGTTGATCCAAAGAGCTCTAGGGTATAATCGATATTCCCGAAAGGCTTGATGACCCCCAACACTCAGTGTTGTATGAGCCCACACTTGTTAGATTTAAGGACTCTACAATAAAGAAACAAGGTGCGGTGCAGCGGGTTATCTTATCAGCGATGATATCAAACAAGCGTATTCGTACAAGCGATATCGGTAGCAGATTGAAGCTGGCAAAGTAGGTTTCATGGATGAAAAGTCCTCGGTACACCTACCGGAAAACCGGGGAGGCGATGCAGGAAGCATTACAAGCACTGAGATACGAGGAAGTATCCCAAGAGGACTCATGTTCTCAAAAGGAAAATTCCCTCTAAGGAAGCCATTTCTATTCCCAAGCCTGAACCACAACAAAAGCTTACGACGAGGACTCGAGAGAACACGGATCGGATGAAGAGGTCCTCTATACGAAACTCCAATCGATGGCACTCAAACGTTGCTAAACCTCCTAGTCCAAAAGGCGATAAAAGCAAAGGGAAAACTCGGTGTTTGAGCAAGAAGAGAGGCTTCGGAAGAAGAGCCACTTGATAAAGACTACAGAAAAAGGTGAAGAATATCGGACTCAACACGTTGACAAAGAGTTGCGTAAAGGAACAAACTCTTGGCCACAGGAGGGTCAAGTGGTGGTGCACTATCTACACCCGGTTCACGATCGGTTATTCAACCCGATAAGGGAACTAGTACCACCACCCGATCCACAACAACAACAGGAGGATACCATCACCTATGAATTTGAGGAACCGAAGGATAAGTCCGAGAAAAAAAGCGATGAAGATGTTGAAGTTGCGAGATAAGTCAAAAGCATAAATGGAAGCTCAAGCTAAAGGCGATGAAGAAGCCAAGATTACGGCGAGAAGAATTGGCTAAGTCCGGAAAAGATGGCGAAGTTAATTATGATGATTTTCTTCTTGATAGTTCAAAGCTCAAAGAAGAAAATTACGAACCACCAAGGATCACGAGTCTCCTCATATCTCATCGCCATCACTCATCCTCTCATTCATCTCCACCACCATCTAAAGGCACAACCAGATCCACTTCCAAGTTAGTGAAGAAACCAACCGACTCTTGGATATCCCGAGCTAAGACAAAGATTGTCAAAGCTATCAAGCAAGTCAAGAAGAAAGACGTGATCAACAAAAAGCTTAATCAACTTGCTGACATAATCAACTTTCTTCAAAATGGGATAAACGAGTTGTTGAAAGAAAGGGAGAATATCCAGAAGTTTATCAAAGGAGATTTCCAAAAGGAAATGGAGTAGACGGCAAGAGAATATACTCATAAGTTTCTTCTCGACAATGTTCTAGGTTACAAGGGAGATGTTCACCAGGCAGCTCTATCCAAATCTCATGAAATTGGTCAAGCAAACAATGCAATCCACCCCGGTAACAATAACGATCAATCCAATTGAGCTGCAGTTCTCTACGATGCGAGAGTTGATTTCCAAGTCGGTGCTACAATTATCTCAACAATCGCAACTCACCTCGGCGAAAGTAAGCTACTTGAGGCATTCTTGGAATATCAACTCAAGACTTCATGCAAGGAGCAAGCCGAAAGGCCTAGCGTCCAAGAGACGATGATGATAAGGATAAGGACAAATCTGAGCACGAGCGCTGAAAAGCGGTGAATCATCCTCCATGCCTCCACCACCCCAAAGGACTCCAACTGATAGAAGCTCTCCACCAAGTTACATTTGCTCTTGAAAACCTCGTGACTCGAGTTACCACCTCAGACAGAGAAAACCGGTGATCACTTGAGTACGGTGGTGGCGATGAAGAGATACCTGAGCCGAACAACAACCCACCTCTCCCCCACAACAAAGGAACCGAGTCCTCATATAAGCGAAGAAGAAGAAGACAAAAGCAGATGTTGTCTAATGGCTAGACGAAGATGACACCGTGAATCGTTGGTTTTCTACACTTGTTGATGCTACTCCTCCTACACGAAGGTCAAGAAATGGTAGTTGGTCGAACATTGGAGCATGCAAAGTTACTTCAAGAAAAGTTTCGGTGAAGAAGATGACTAGCAGAGTTGAGACGTATCAAGAATGAAGCTTTTCAACGCTCAAAGCAGCTCACGAAAGTGCTATTGAAGTCGAATACCATCTTGAAAACATAGCACGAGCCATGTCCAACAACATCGATTGGCTCAACCTGGCTAACATTGACTTCAACGAAAAGACAAAGCTCCATACTACACAGTTGGACAAGACCTCTACCTACAATTGTGACCAGATCAACCAAAGATTCCATTAGTTATTTCTTCAACAATGACCTGGAATTTATTCTACATGGTAGCGATGTGTCAACGAAATACGCTACATCACTTACACTTCGTTCAGGCATCTAACTCCAACTGATAGCCATCGAAGAAAAAGCTACTCACATGTTTGCCAAACGTGGAAGGTATGACCTTGATGCAATGTATGGGATTCACCATTGGCCGGAACGCCAAAGAATCTACTACAAAAGCTTCGTGTTCAAAAGTCAAAACACGAAGTGTATAGTGATAAACAGATCATTGCTATTAGGCATGTCTCTTTTGCGTCTAAATGGGACTACACATTTCTCAAAAACATTGTGGTAAAAAGACAAGACGAAGAGGACTACAATTTTGTGAAGTGGATTTTTCGAGACTATCAGAATGACATTGAAGATATGTATCTCGCTAAGGTCCAAGGACGAATGCGACACTTCTCCACAATTATCCAACGCGAATACATCAAGTCCCTACTCATCTACATCAGAAGCATTGTCATCCAAGAACGTGTATAAGACATTCAGCTTGCCGTGGAATCATATCAGACACGTGTCAACTTCACCAGACCTCACTAGACCTTCGACATCAACCACCTTCCTCAATACACTCTCTCATCGGCAACCCGTTTGCGTAGTCTACCGTAGTGAACTACACGCCCGGCCTTGATGGCGCAGGAGAGCTTCATAAGTTTGGGGATCATACACTGAAGAGTTTAAGGGATGGTTTAGCTTATCGGTTAAGGGAGATACATGAAGGCATTGGGTCAAAGAAGAGATGGAATTAGAAGGAGAAAAGGGATGTTAAGAGGATCATCACTCGCATCGATGAAAGGTTGTTGAAGGGACCAGTTCGAACGTTGGAGAGTTTCGTAGGTGGTCATCGCAGCATTTCTCTCACAGGCTATCAACGTTCAGAACGCATTCCTGGAATTATTGCTGGACTACCGGATTCTTCTGGTAACCCTTGATTTGTTTCATTATCATTACTTGGTTGTGTGACTTAAGATTTATCTATGGCTTGTGCACACATGGCAGTGTATAACCCGTTCTTGTAATGAAAGGACCATGTGGTACGCTTCAGTGCCACAATCCTATAAAAGGAGCGAAAGCTTCTTACTTTTGAGTAAAACTTATCAAAACTTTCATTTTCAAAGTTTTGCTCAAAAGAACAAGTACTTCCCTTATGATTTTTCAAAACCTCAAAAGTTTATATCACTTTTTGAGGGGGAGTATTTGTCAACCAAAATCTTTGTTCACAAAATTGTTCTTGGTGGTAATCTTCAGTAAAACTTCGAAATGGACATATTCGATATCAAAATTTCATCAAAAATAACATTTATATGCCATTTTTGAAGGGGAGAAAAATTATGTGATAAGAAATATGTTGTGAAATTGCAAATGAATCATTGTGCTACAGACTTAACCAATGAATTGACGAGGTCTTAAATGTTAGTAACTCGAAAATACTTGTCCGGGATGGGTAATAATTTCAAGCTAGCTCGCTAGTGATGTAAACGTGTCTCGCAAAGGACTTGTCCGAGTAGAATGTACCATTCGAGAAACTCTTGGTAGACATGAACTTTGACGGGTTTGACAATCTTTCGAGGCTTGTCCACACCTTCAAGATAGTTATTAGAGCTAGTTGTCACCTAAAAGATGACAATGTAACTCTTTAACTATGCAACGTAACCGTGTCTCGCGGGGGATTGTCTATCTTGAGTTGATCAATTCAAAAGTGCGCGCTCTTCTCTTACCGTGCAGATTTCTTCAAAAATACTTAAGCACGTGTGGAGGGGGAGTATTTATGCAAAGTCTTAAACTCTCATTAGTGGAATCAAATGTTTTTACTTATAACCACTATGAGAGATTTTTCATGAAAATGGTTTTATGGCAACATAGGTTAGTCATGGAGTTATAAGGTGACTAAGGTTAGGAATAACCATCCTATGATCCGCCAGAGCCGGAGGGATCTACCCAAGGACACCACCAATAGTTAGAATTAGAAGTCCTTAGGTATGATTATGAAAGGAGAAAATGAGAATCGGAGAAAGAAGGAGTTGAAGAATTAAAAAGAAAAGTAAAGAAAAGGGTGAAAAGAAATAGCCCTCCAGATTATTCAACTTAGGGCCATAAGGGTTCAATTCATATGCTACTCGTTGTCAATTGATGACACCATATTGAAGATCAAAGTCGTCATGGACCTAGTGACGCATGCAATAAACCTTCTTAGCCACCCAAGTTTCTCTCAACAGAAGCTTGTTTCATTCTCACAGGGAACCCTTCGTAAACTATCGGCTTTCTCCAGAGATTGTCGGTATTGAAGCAAGAGACCACTCTCCCTAGTCTCCGCTCAGGAAAACCAAAATGCACTATTGAGACTAGAGCCACGAGATTCATCAAAAGATCTCTTAGGTACACTTGACATTTTATCACTTGTCGTTCAACAATAAGGACGCAAGTGATACATTATCGTGTCCTTCAGATCTTAGCAATGTGAGAACATTTATGAGAGGTTCACAATAGTGATCCTCGGTGATTGAATGGAAACTCATGCGGGTCAACATCAAACAGCCACGACCGGCAGGTCACCGGTAACTCCGTGGATTACGCTTAGTATGTCTCAAACGGTCTACGTAGTGAGGTGATGCCGGTGTACCTCTGACTCATCGAACTATAGTGTGCCGGTACATCGCGGTATCTCTCACTTGTGGGACTCCATTCGAACAGCCTTTGTGAGAATTAGAGTTGTGTTTTACACTATGTTGTTACTGCACTCGAAGTTCAAACTTGTAAGTGTTGGAATCCGCTTATCACTAACCATTCTTATGTTTTCTTCTTATGGAAGCTCAGGCGGGTGATCGTGTAGATTCTTCACATGCTCATTACAAACATCACTAATGGAAGTTCTCTCAAAAGGCTACACAAAGTCAGAATGATTCTTCGTCAAGTCAAAGAATCTACAAAGTTTAAAGACTAAGAGAACTACATTAGTACTGCGAAATCAACGTCAAAGAGCGTGTGAGCATGTTGAAGAAAGACGTGGAGACACCGGAGCAACGGCCGGACCTATACGAACAACCACAACATACTATCACTCTCATCACAAAGAACAAAGATCAACGAACAAAGATAATGATGACGTCAAATCAGAATACTTCAAAGGAAACAATTTCTCTACATTGGGGAGATTGTTCGAATCAAGACACTTCTTCTCACAAGAAAGAAGAATGTCAGAAGACGTCAAATCTACTATTACATCAGCACCTACAACGTTTATATCATCAATCACTAACACTTAGGGGGGGATTGTTGGAATCACTCATAAACTAGATTTCAAGTGTTAGTAATTAATATGTAATAGTTAGCTTAATATGGCTTTTATGTTAATAATCATGCCAAGGCTTATGTAGAAAGCCCATGAGCCTTGGTTCAAGCCCATAAAGGAAAGGAAGGGAACTTGCATGTTGCCCTAGTTCCTTCCTATAAATAATGCTTGTAAACCCTCACTTGAGGGTTGGTTGTTCAATTCACACTTTACACTTTACGCATAACTCTTCATATATTCATACGTATGTGTGTGTGTTTGTTCATCCAATCTCTTCTTTTCTATTTCTTATATTGATGCTTGTGTTATGAATATGGGAACCTAACAGGATAATCTATTTTAAATAAGCAATCCCAAACACCCCCTTAGTATGCAAGATCCGAAACATATGAATTGTACATATTCTTTAATTTGAAATCTTAAACTATCTTAGAAAAGTATGCAAGGTTCATAAAAGTGAAAACTTATAACGGAAATATGGGTGGAATCATTAAAATGCAAGGCTGGACACATAGCTGGAAAACTTATTGAAGGAAACATGGCTGGAAAATCATTACCCACGGACAAACAAATACTCACACATAACAAAATAACCCCCACCCACCTCCCATTTCTCTTCCCCTAAAAAAGTTAAAAAGAACACACACACCAACACATTATCTCATTATCTCATTTTTATTTTCACAGTCTCCACCTCTAAAACCAAAAATCGTAGTCTACCACCACCACTGAAACCTACCATAACCGAATCTCAGAATATCGCATATCGTTAATTGTCTGCCGTTAGGAACCGCCGCCGCTGTACTCGCCGCCGCTAGGCGCGGGTACTCGCCTAGTTATTACCAATATGTTGATAATAAAGTCAGATTAAACAATTACATAAGAGCATGAACACTATATTTTGTGATAATAAAACGAAAATAAAAACTAAATTTTCAGCTCAGTTTCTGTAAGATCTTGGTTTGTCAAACAAGAGGTGCGGCTACTAGGTTAAGAGTTTAGAGAGAGAAAGTGAGAGAGAATGGGAACCCTAGAGAGACAAAGAAAAATGTATTATGAAAGCTCCAACCCTTTGCCTTGGAGGGCAAAGGGTATTTATAGGTACAAGCTTGAGCCTACTTTAGGGTACGTGGATCGGGCATCTGTGGGTAAAGACATCCGTCCTCCACGGTGTTACAACGTAATCTAAATACTAACCTTGAATAACTACGACTCTGAGCTTTCTACGAGTATACATACTTGGTGACCGATACTTTAAGTACTGGATTTACTAAATCCCAACAATCTCCCCCTAAGGGAGGTCACCTCAACTAGACCTCAACTTACAATTATTACAAACTGATATGACATTTCGTTGTTCTTGGTTTCTTTGATTGAGCACTTTTGTTCTTTAGCTCGTAGTCTTTGATTCATCGAGTTCTGCATGTTTTGTTAATTCAGGTGGAGGTCATTAACTGATCCACGTGATGTTTGAGTCTTTGAACCAGCTTTGAGATTATCAGCGACCATAAATCTCTGACTCTTCCTTTGTGGTGTTGATAGCATGTGATGTTGTGACTATTGGACCGACATGCTCACATTCTGGATCATGATATCATCTTATCAGAGTAGCGGAAGCTTTAGTTGATTCATGATATTTGCGGTATTAGCGAGAAACATAGTATAAAATATCGAGCGGGATATGTAGATAAGCACTTGTCATGATATCTTTAATTAAGTGTGGATGCTGTGAGCATGCGGCTTTGGATTGACTCCTCTATATCGATCATTTGCAACCGCGTCGAGTGTTCTGCGCGATTAAACGTAGTAGCGCACAAAGTGTCTTTGATCACTTTTGTTGAATTGAGGTGCCGCGACCCACGGTTCCCTGATTGTCGATACAAATCTTTACTGTGATCGGGTATAATTCAGAAGAATCTCCTTGTGGTTTATTTCTTTGCTCTAGTTGTTCTCAAACGGAACGTCTCAAAAAGACAACGAGTGAGTGAACCGCGAATTGAGATTCAGCGATTGATGAAAAGTGATTTAAAAACAATCGTGTATTGCTTAAAAGAAAGTGTTTTGCAATACAACGAAGGTTTTATGGAAAATCAATTATCAATCATAAATACCCTTTAATTTTGAAACATTAATACACAGTCGATGTGCTATGGAAAAGAACTTTTAAGCACAACGATCGGTTTTTCAAAGGTATCCGTCAATTCATTTCTTGGACCAAGGTTGATTCAAGAATGATAAGCCCTCGTTTCTATCCGTTGTCACAAGCATGATCTTTTTCAAGATCTCACATGTCACCCACCAAGAGCTTGTTTGATGTTGGCTCTAGAAGGATTTCCATCTTCATCGTGAATATTTAGAATATCACTCGGATGTTACAGCAATACCACAAGGATAATCGTAGGACTCTTAATATATATTCTCACTTTCCACATTGTGTGAAAAGACGTCTTCATTAATTACGTGTCCTAATGAGATTTTGTGAATGATCTCTTGGCTCTAGACTCAATTGTACACATTTGGTTTCCTATGTCGAGACTAGGAGAGGGTCTCCTTATTCAATATCAACCATCTCTAAGAGAAAGTCGATAGATAATGTCGGTTCCCAGTGAGAATGAAACAAGCCCTTTTAAGAGGAACTTGAGTAGCTTGGGAAGTTTAGTACGATTGCATCACTGGGTCCATGATGTCTTGTCTTCAATACTAGTGTTACACGAGTAACCACCAGTAGCATATGTATTGAACCCGGTTTTGCCCTAAGGTTGAATTATTGGAGGGCTATTTCTTTTCACCCTTTTCACATTCAATTCTTTTTCATTCTTCAACCCCTTGATTATACGAGACTTCATTACTAGAACCTTGTTGGGTTTATTCCAGTACTAGCTCAATCTAAGTCCGCACTCTTCCCATTTCTCACTTTTCTCCTTTTCTCAATATACCTAAGGACTCTACACTATCTAGTGGATTGTCCCTGGGTAGATCCCTCCGGCTCTGGCGGGATCGTGGGAACGAATACCTAACCTAACCATCCTTATAACACCATGCATAAAGTAAATTGGTCGGTCTTTTTGGTATTGTTCATCTGCCATTGGAACCAATTGAAAACCATTTAAAAAATCAATCAAGATACTTATGATATATTATCAAAGCATTTTGTACCTGAATTGTTTTTGATATTTTTAGAACAAGAGCTCCCTCAACATGTGCATCGGGTATTTGAAATCATTTTGCACACGGAGAAGAGACAAATAACTTCTTTGATTATCATTTTCTAAAAGATATCAACATCACTTCCCTAATTAACTTAAGTAGATAAAGCCTTTCCGGGAAAGATGAGGTTTTCATAAGCTTGCTCCCCCTCAATATGTGCCTTGAGGTTTGAAATAGTTTTTGCATACTAGAGAACCTTGCATTGATCACGATTCATCTTGTTGTGGTTAAAGATAAATGCTCCCCCTTAACATGTGCATGGAAAATTTGAAATCATTTGGCACATGTGGGAAGGATAGCTTAACATCCATATAAAACCATTTACTGAATTGTCAGTTTAAGTCCAATTTAAATCACAAATTCTCCCCCGATCACAATTATCAAATCATTGAGATTTGTGATCTCTGTAGATTTAAATTGATTTTGAAAGCTTTTAAGGAGAATTGTGACTCGATTATGAAAATGTTTTAACTGATAAGGATCGAATATAGAGACTTTAAACTCCATTGATAAAGCATGCATGAAAATCTTTTGAAAACAATTGAGTGCCAAATATCTTTTTAATTTAATTGAAATCATTCTCCCCCTCAATCAATGACATAGGTTGTTGATTGAGAGATTGATATTTTGACAAATAAGTCCAGATGATTATCAAAAATAGAGTCAAGTTATTTTTCCAAGCGCTTAGTTTTCAGAGATAAATGTTTATAGAATCGAGCATGGAATTTTGAAAACATGATAAAGTATGGCTTGTTCTTTCTTTGAAAATGGGTTCTTTCTGAGATGACAATAAACCATCATTTTTCTCCATCTCATATATATATATATTTTTTTAATTGAACTTCATCTAGAGACGTGCCATTCTTTGAGTGGCAACACAAAGTCCGTAGATGTTATCGAACCGACAAGAAAAACATGATAAATAAACAATATTTTTGAAGATTTTCAAGATTTTCTGATTTTTATGGATTTTGAAAATATTTATATTTTTCTATTTTGTTTTGTTGGTTTTGTATTTTTGTATTTGGTTTTTTTGAAAAGATATATACAAGAAAAGATAGAGTCGAACACCTTTACTCCTCGATGTCTTCCGAAGGCGTTTGATTTCGGTTGAAGGCTCTTTAAGCCTAGTCGTGGAAGAATAAACTCAAAGCGTTCTCGAGAAAGAGCTTTTGTGAAGATGTGCGCTAGTTGATATTAGTCCTTACAGTATAGTTCAACCATGCCATTTTCAACTTGTTCCCCGATGAAGTGATGTCGAATGTCGATGTGCTTTGCTCTAGAGTGTTGAACATTATTGCGGAGAGCAATGGCACTTTCGTTATCACAGTACATAGGAACTTTGTTGAATACAAAGCCATAGTCAGATAGTTGGGATCTCATCCATAAGATTTGAGCACAACACGATGACATGGCTATGTATTCAACCTCTGTAGATGATATGGAAGTGCTCATGTTTCTTTGAAGACCGGTGACAAGCTTATCACCTAAGAATTGAGCACCACGGCGTACTTCGTGTATCTTGACATCTGCATGGTCGACATCTGCATAGGCCGTTAGTGACATACAGTCCTTGAATACCAAAGACCCATGTGAATAGTTCCTTGGAGATACCGAAAGACCCGTTTAACCGCTTCAAGGTGCCTTTTGGTAGGCTTAACCTGGTATCTAGCACACATGCATCAGCGAACAAAATGCGGTCTGGGCTGTGAGGTACATCGGGGATCCAATCATACTACGATATTTCGTTTGATCTACTATGATCCACAGTGGTCCTCATCCAGTTTTATGCCTCCACCATAGGAGTGTCAACAGGGTCCTGGAGGTAAATCAAATTTCTTTAAGATTTCATTAGCATATTTTGATTGATTTATAAAAATGCCTCTGGGACTTTGTGAAATTTGTAATCCCAAGAAAAATGACATTTGTCCCATCATTGACATTTGAAATTTGGAGCCCATCTCCATAGAAAAACGGTCACATTCATTTGGGTCAGTCGAGGCAAAAATAATATCATCAACATAAATTTGAACGTGAATTAAATGTTTGCACGACTTTCACGGTGAACAATGTTGGATCAAGCGCTCCTTTTTGAATCCGTGGATAGAAGAAACTTTGATAGCGTATCATACCATGCCCTTGGAGCTTGTTTCAAACCGTAAAGGGCCTTTTTCAAGCGATAGACATGAGTAGGATGCTTCTGGATTCACAAAACCGGCGGCGAATACCACTTCTTTAAGATCTCCATTAAGAAAGGCGGTTTTCACATCCATCAGATAAACTACCATGTTTTTGCTAGCAGCATTAAGAAGATTCGATGGCTTCGATACGTGCAGAGGCAAAAGATTCCTCAAATTCGATACCTTCTTCCCGACGATAACCTTTTGCCACTAATCGTGCCTTATTTTGAGAACATCACCGTGCTCATCAAGCTTCACTTTGAAGATCCACGAGAGCAATGATCATTACAATCGAGGAGGCGGTACTAATTCCCATACATCTAGTCGATCGAACTCATGAATTTCTTCTTGCATTGCATTAAACCCGGTTGTCCTCGGACATTGCAATTTTAACATCTTTTGGTTCGATCTTAGAGAGTACTGAGTTGAAGAAGCACCATAAGGCATCATTAGCTAATTGTTTTCGAGTTGATACGAACGAGAAGGATTCCCAATGGCGTTATCCAATGGATGGTCATGTGTCCATTTTCTAAGATGTTCGTGTGGTTGTTGTTGGGTGATGTAGCGAGTTTATATCCCCGATGAAGATGATTCAGGTGTGGGTTCAGGGGCAAAGATGTTTTCAAATGGAGCATCTTCGGGAGAAGCAAAGGGATTAACTTCATCATTGGATCCAGAGACAATTCCATGATGTACATTCGAAGATTGATGATTTGTTGATGAAAATGAGTGATCGGCGAGCGCTTCTTGACTTAATGACATTGAAAGCTGAAGAGTTGACTTCATTGGAGGGATAGAAGCGACCTCTGATTGAGTTGATAGATCGATGGCACTTGGCTCATAATATTCATCAAACATTGGATCAAACAATTTTTCAAATCATTTTCGGATGGAGGTACATATGGAGTTCTTTGGAGAAGAATTTGGTACAAGGGATGAACCAATGGGATTTATGAAGTGCGGGTCCAGGCTGGGTTGTCCGAGGCCATTTGACCGGACTGACTCATCGACATAACGTGAATAGTTTCTATGATATCTCGAGTTCTTTTGTTGTAGATTCGGTAACCCTTCTTGTTTGGTGCATAACCTACAAAAACTCCAATGTCTGCTTTAGCTCTTAATTTACCTAAATCTTGACCGTCATTTGTTGGATAGCACAAAGTACCAAACACACGAAGATAGGATAAATTAGGTTTTCTTTTATGAACAAGTTCATATGGAGTTTTTTCATGAGAGGTGTGAATAAGGGAACGATTTTGGGTGTAGCAGTAGCAATGGCTTTGGCCCATAGAAACATTGGAACCTTTGAATAAATTAGCATTGTTCTTGCGGCTTCCACAAGAGTTCGATTTAGTCTTTCAACTACACATTACATTTGAGGAGTTAGGTGGAACACTTCTTTTATGACTGATTCCAATACTTTCATAAAATTGACTTAAGTCTCGGTTAACGAACTCTGTGCCATTGTCTGTTCGAACAATTCTAACCGTGTTGTTAAGGCGAACCTGAAGCTGCTTGATAAGTTTGATGATGACGGTTGGAGTTTCATCCTTAGTCCTCAAGAACTTTACCCAAGTAAATCTAGAGTAGTCATCAACAACGACTAAAATATATCTCTTCCCATTAATCGTTTGCACTCTCATTGGTCCGCACAGATCCATATGAAGGGTATGAAGAACTTCCATTACGGAGTTTGTGGGTTTTGGTTTGTGGGCATATTTCGTGCTTTTTCCCAATTGACAAGTTGAGCAAAGATGATCTTTCTCATATTTTAATCTGGGTAAGCCTCTGACAAGATCCTTTCGGGAAAGATTGTTTATGGTTCCGAAGTTCAAGTGATTGAGACGACGATGCCATAACCAAGATTTTGTTTTAGAAGCCTTTGATAACAAGCAAATTGGAGAGGACTTCATCATGTCATCGATAGAGATGGTGTATAAGTTAGAACCTCGAGTGCCTCTTAATAATTCTACACCATCAAGTTCTCTAACGAAGCAAGTATGTTTCTGAAAAGCTACTTCAAGATTGGAATCACAATTTGACCAACGAGAAAACAAGTTATGACCAAGACCTTCCACATAGTATACCCGGAAATTACACTATCTCCGACCACATAATCACCATATCCCATAATAGCTCCAAAATGGTCGGTTTCGAATCTAACAGTTCCAATAAATTTACTCACGAAGTTCAGGCGTGTGACGGTCACGGTCATATGCTTGGAGCGGCCTGAGTCAAATACCGGAGGACGATTTATGCGACACGCATTTGAACACAGACAGGAAAGGATAAGCGGATAATTTGGAACCCCATGAATGATTGGGTTCCGTTTGGTTAGTACACATTATTGGAGCACCCACATCAGTAATAGGAGATATGACCTCATTAGTATTGGTTGCAACACTAGTAGTGACAGTGGACTGTGTGAGGTATGTTCACTTCTTAAAGGTATGATTCTACCCGGTGGGCTTCCATTTCTTAGAAGGTATGGATCTAGACACCTTAGGGCAAGATTCATTCAAATTGAATTTTACGCAGTAGGTTTCCATTGATAACCCAAATTGCTAAATTTTCTTCCCTAGGCTTCCAAGGTTGCTAACCTTTTTCTTTTTAGGCTTCGGATCTCCTTAACATGTCTAGCATATTTTATATTCTTGACTGGAGTATTCTCAACATTAATCACCTCATTCTCAGAACAATTATGATTAAGTCCAGAAATCAAACATTCATTACATGTATTGCAAAAGCGTAGAAATTGAATTAATTACGGTATGCTTATAGCTAATACTAGAATCAACACGATTCATTTTATTCAGCTCAAACTTATTCTTCCTAGGGTGTTCTTCTACTAGCTTTTCTTCAACACTTTTGGTTGGCAAGATCCTATAGCGCATTGTATTGCATGAAGGCTTTGACCCGCTAACCTTAGTATTGCCGATTACTCCTGTAGAAGGAACAACAGGAATATTAGTTGGTGAAACTACACTATGCCTTGGTGGTCTAGAAGTCTTTGGGTTGAAGTTTTGTTAGGCACATTAAAGGTCACATTCTTATCCTTAGGCATAGAACTGGGTGCTACTATTCTATCTCGCCTATTGCTAAATTTCGGACATGTGGCAATTATGTATTCTAAGAGTTCTTGAGATCGTTTGGCATCTATGCAAGCATAGGCAATGGTACTATCAAGAGGTTTTTCTAATCTTTCATCTTCAACAATCTCACAAAGACCCTTTAAACATTCCTTAAGAGATGAGAGATATGCTTTATATGCAAGTTCATTATTCCTAATGGTAGGGGAATATATAACATATCAATAGCATACTTATCACAATCAGAGACTTTAGGAACAGAGTACTTGCAATTGGGGATTGGCAACTTTCCTTTTACCTCACGCTTAAGATCCTCAATATCATTAAGTAAAGAAGTTATCTTTTCAATTTGTTTATCATGTGTAACTTTAAATGAATCACATAACTCTTTGTTTTGATCATTAACCTTTGAATTTTCAGTTTTAAAACAAGCATTTTCCTTTTGTAAGTTATAAATGATGTTTTGAAGTTGGAAACTCTGAGAATCTAAAGGTAGAGGCACATGGGAACCAGTTACATCCCTCTTTTCACCTTTCAGTTGTGAAATTTGAGCTTTCAACCTTTTGATCGTGTTATAATGAGCTCGAATTTATTCATCACGTTTGTTGATTTCAAAAATGCATCAAACTTCGGGGCATCGAGCGATGTCTTGATATTTATGGTTTTAACATTTTCTTTGAGATGTTGATATTTTAATTGCAAAGCAAAATATTCAACTTCTAATTTTGAAAGATGTTTAATCAGATTATCATGATCATCCTGTTCAATTTTCTCATGCAATTTTGAATTCGTTTTTCAAGCTCAATGACGATCATGGGAAACTTTTAAAGCAGAGATAATTCATGAAATTGAGATCAGATAATAGAAGAATTTGTAGCAACATAGAACACATCTTGAGTAACACATTGAGAGATCAAGTTCTCATTTAGTATATGCAGATTCTTCCTTTCAATTTCATTGTATTTTAGTTCTTGTTCATAATCATTGACTTCAACTATCATTGCATCGAATTCCTTTTCCATTTCTTTAATATCAATGTTTATTCCAATTTTAAGACTCTCAAATTGTCCTTTTAATTGTTTATAGAAAGGCATGACTTCGGTTAAGTAGCATTCTTTCATTTGCTCAAAACCCTTTCCCCTCATTAATTCCAGTGGGTGTGATTCTTTTCTTACGTTTTCTCAAAGTCAACAACGGTGATAAACAACATATAGTCGATTAAGGTCCGCTATTAGTGGCAATATATCTAGGAACTAGGTGCATTGGTGTATTAGGAGGATACACAGTTGCTTTCGGCAATTTCCTAAGGGGAGGGTTAGAAACAACAAGATTCTCGCTTTTGCTTATCTAAATCCATTTTCGAACAATTGTTCAGAGTTAGAAGTGTCGAGCCTTAAACTTGTTTAAGGAGATCCAGTTTTCTTTAGTGTAATCATGAGGTTTGATTGTTATGTTATTCTTTTACAGGGATTTTCAAGCTTCATGTTCATTTTCTCCCTAGTGACTTCATCTGATTTCTTATCTTCCTCAGTACACTCAACGCAACTAGGTTTACGCCTAGGCTTAAGGATTTCGTTACCATCATAAAGTACCTTATGAGCAGCTCTAGCCTTTTTAATAACCTCGGGACTTGGTTCCTCAACAAGGGGAATGCTATGCTTATCGCTTAAGATTCTATGCTTAGTGATCATGTGAGCAGTCTGAATGGTATTCCCTTGCACGTACAACTTATTTTCAAGTTTGTTTTTCAAAGTTTTTAGATTGGAAAAATCATTCAAAAGTTTTGATTCCTTAGCATTGAATTCTTGCTTAAGCATTTTCACATTTTCTTGAAGTTCATGTTTTTGCTTAGCAGTTTTAGAAAGCTTTTCTTGTAAGGAGTTTAACTCTTGTTTTAATACTTCTTCTAAAATTACTTTTTCGATAATTTATGCATTTGGTTATCCATATCCTGCTCACGGGTAGTTAACTCAAACTTAGCACTTGCTTCATAAATAGCAACTTGTTCTTTATAGGTATTGAGCTCCGTGGTCAAGGAATCATCAGGCATGAATTGGTGTATTCATCATGCATGCATTCATTGTTAATTCGAAAGATTCATCACTAGAGTACAAACTGTCATCTTGTTTCACATATTGATCATATGGGATAACATTGTTATTTCCCATATTTTCAATATCGACTCAATGACTTGATGGGTGTACTTCATGGTGAATATTTTGCTCATCAACCACATCATATAGTTTGAGTACCTCTTTAATGATGGATTCCTTGGATGGGTGGCTTGTTGAGATGAAGAGGTCATTGGATAGATATTAGCCATGAATATAGTTTGTGCACATGGTTCATCATCAACGTCAAGTCAAATGCATCACGATGCGCAACTTGAAAGGCGTTGGGATTGTTGGCGGCATGCGGTTGTTCATCCACATCTCCATCATATGTTCTAGCATTCCCATCAGACAAGAACAACAGCTCCTCTTCATTCAACATTACACCACTATCTTGTGCTTGAACCAACAACATCTTGTCCTAAGTATTCTGAGCGTTTTGAGGCGTTTTGGTTGAGTACAGTTTCTAGCAATGTGCCCTTCTTCACCACAGTTGTAGCATTTTATTGGCTTTGCTTGACCCTGGTTTCCATTCCTTCCCCGATTACGATTGCAGCATAGCCTCTACCAGCTCCACCTCTTCCTTGTTCGTATTGCCTTTCTTGAACTGGTTGAGCCTTAACTCCATCTCGACCAAAATGGTTGTGTAGATTGGATCACGATCCGATCTCATTGTTAGTGTGAAGTCTGTTGGTATGTGGAGAGAAGGTTAAGTTTTGTTTAACCATAAAAGCCAATTTATTGATAAAGTGCTCCATGACTTCATCAGAGTTAGGTTGCTTATATCAATCGGGAGCAGGCTTGTGATTATCATTTCCATGGGTGTGACTTGTGATGCTTTGGTGAAGAATGCGATTGTATCATTTGATGAGCTTGTTTCTCTGGTTGAGATTTGAACTATTCTAGAATCCTTTTTTCAAACATAGCATGTTTCTCATTCTGAAGAAGGAAGGCATACAATTGCTCATAGTTGGTGTTCTTTAGTCCTTTTGTAAGCTTCACAGAAGTGACAAACTTGTGCCATTCGGGATTCATATTGTTTACAATTTTGAGTTCAATGAATGTTTGGCATAGTCATCTTGATATTCCTCATATCATTCACCAACTTGTGGAATCTCACGTAATATTCATAAACACCTTCTTCAGGTTTCATCTTAAAATGCTCAAATTCATCATACATTTGTGATTCTCTATCTTCGATAGTCAATTGAGAAGAGAGAAGCATCTTGACATTATCCCAAACCCTTGGCTTACGTGTTGTGATTGATAAGCTTGTAGATATCTTTTGGAAGACCTTGAAGAATAATATTTGAAGCCACGATATCGACATCGAATCTCTTTTTTCTCTTATCGGTGAGTTCATCATACATCTTAGGTCTATCCATTCCATAAACTATTGTTCCATCTGCGGCAGTATCAATCATGTCTCTAGTAGTCTCAACCTGATAAGGTCCTTCATCAATAGACTTAAGGATGTTAACCCCATTCTCCTTTCCTAATGCGGCTGATTCTTTGTGACCAAGACTCATAGTCAGTTCATCAAGTATAGGAGGACAGTATCGATCCTGCGGCTTGTGCGTCATCGGCAATGGAAGACATGTTTAAATTCTACGGGATTTTACAAATCTTTGACTTAACAGGGAAATAGAAAAATTTCACGGGATTTTACAAAATCAAGAGATAAACCGTAAAACTTATGCACTTATGCGTGAACAGGAGTTATGCGTAGGAACTTCGCGTAGATGAGAGCTTACGCAGCGTGAGCTGACGATTCACGCGTAACTTACAACTTACGGTAGATACAGGCTTCGCGTAGGCGAGTTTACGCGTAGACTAAAGCTTACGCGTAGGATATTAGGGTAAAATACTTAAGTTTATTCGTAAACCAAAGCTTAGGCGTATGAACCTTATGCGTAAGTTTCCCTTAGAGTAAGACAAGCTTATCGTAAGAAAAAGCTTATCGCGTAAGAATTGTTACGCGTAAGTTTTATGCTTATCGTAAAATTAGTTTTACCCAAAACGATCTCTTACACTTCACGATTATGCGAGATATCCAAAGTCGAAGTGTTTTCAGGCTTATCCAAGCAAGAAGAACAGCGGTAATCACGAAGATGAAGATCAAGAGAAATTTTCCTTACAGTAGGATTAGGGTTTTGTTATGCGTAGGAAGTACAAATTTGCCAAACACGTTTTATGATCAAAACGTTAAGACAACCAGATAAAGATGATAACACAACCTTAAAAACACCAAAACAACAAGTCTCGAAGATCAAAACCACCTTTCTCTCTTACGCGTAGGTTCGTACACCGCATATCCAAACACTCTTAAAAACCAAGAAAAACTTCGTAAAGTTGAAACTTTTTGCAAGCGAAAGTTTAACACTCAAAAAACCTTAACCCACAAGAATCTTGGATTAAAAAGTGAAAAATTTAAAGCTTTAATGATTCAAGAATATAGGTATGCGAGACAACAACTTTTTGCAGCGTATAAACCAAACCTTAACCCAAGAATGACAATCAAACCAAGAACATGAGAGATGGATGATCAAACCATGGCTCTTGATACCATTTGTAAGATCTTGGTTTGTCAAACAAGAGGTGCGGCTACTAGGTTAAGAGTTTAGAGAGAGAAAATGAGAGAGAATGGGAACCCTAGAGAGACAAAGAAAAATGTATTATGAAGCTCCAACCTTTTGCCTTGGAGGGCAAAGGGTATTTATAGGGTACAAGCTTAGACACCTACTTTAGGCTGTGGATCAGGCATACAGCGGGTAAAGACCCATCCGTCCTCCACGGGGTTACACCGTAATCTAAATACTAACACTGAATAACTACGACTACGAGCTTTCTAACGAGTATACATACTTGAGGTGACCGATACTTTAAGTACTGGATTTACTAAATCCCAACAGTTTCCATTGCTAAATCAGGCATGACCTATATTCGAATGATTACTACACTTCTTTGCTTAATTTTTTTAGTACTAATATGTTAGATTGTGATCTTTCTTTAGAATTACTGTAAAGGATCCCTCTTCAAAGATAGTTTATTTTTTTTTTTATTTTATTTTTTTTTTTGTAGTAGTTATAATTGATAAAAAATTTATAAGTTATCTCAGAACGTAATATGTATATTAATGGCTATAGATTTTTTATAGCACCCTTATATATAGTAACTATGTAAAAACAATTGTAACAAACTCACTACACCAATTTAGAGATCTCGCTACCAAGACTTCTAGGGACCACATAATGTGGTCGCTATAAACTGTCTTATAGGGACTACATGTAGTCACTATAACTGTGGAGACTAAATTTTCAACAATCTTGCCCCGATCTTTGACTAGAGGTTTTAGGGACTATATTGAAACTTATAGGGACTACATACTTAGTCCCTATATTCACTAAACGACAAAAACAAAGTTATTGAAAACGCATGACTTTGACCCAAACGTATAGGGACTACATGTAGTCACAAAATCCTGATGTGAAACTTAGAAAAGTCATGAAAAAAAGTTTAATTTTGACCCAAACTTATAGGGACTACATGTAGTCACAAAATCCTTGGTGACGAAATCGAAAAAGTCATGGAAAAAGTTTAACTTTGACCCAAACTTATAGGGACTACATGTAGTCACAAAATCCTTTTTGACGAAACCAAAAAAGCCATAGAAAAAAGGCTAACTTTGACCCAAATTTATAGGGACTACATGTAGTCCCTAGAAGTGAGATGAGTACGAAAAAAATAAATTAATTAAAAAAATTTACATTTTTGTTGGCAGGAATGTTTGGCGCTGAAACTTTAGCGACTACATGTAGTCCCTAAAAGTGACCGGAATTTTAAATTATTTCAATGATTTATAAAGATTTAGTTATAAAAAAAAAACGTAAGTAAACCGAATGGGCTTAAACCACAACAACGTTCGTTAAAAATGTTAGCGCGTTTCGTTCCTGTTAGCCTTTTTTGTTATGTATGCGCTTTTCGGATTGGTCGAGATGAAAGGAGAAATAAATTGATCGGTGTTAAACCACAAAAAATACCTAAAACACACGAATTACATTCTAAATTGATAACGTTTAAACATTAATTAAAAATAATTTAAAGTAATTATAAATGATTTTAAAATGATTTAAATTAAAAATAAATGATTTAAATTACTTTTTGTATTAGACGACGAAATGAAAGACAAATGCGAACATATATCAATTTCCAATAAACAATATCGTTCGACACTTTCATTCGTCTAAATCGAGAAAAGTATTTTATAATCCTGCCAGTTATTAACTTTACCCGCCAACGCCACAACCTGTCAAAATAGTGGTTTTGCTGAGGACATGTTCTCGGTGAAAAGTTGACCAAAATGTTTTCCTTGTTTAGCCGTTTGATTAGCGTTCTAAACTGTCATTAAGTTTTGTTACGCTGCCATTAGTGGTAATTACAAATGGGGATGACGTGGCATTTATATTTCCCGAGGACAGGTCATCATAAGCACTGTTTTAGAGTTAATTAAGTAATGTACATTAAATAGGATTGATGGAACACATCTACTTCATAAGCACTGTAGTTCCACTATGTTGTGCGATGTCAAACCATCAAAGAAGTATACATATGAAATACATTACAAATCGATAAACGTTTAAACATTAAAGTATACGAAAGCAAACCTTTTATTTAAACAAGCAAGAGTTCTCAGACACATTTGAGACAGACTCAAACGAAACAACTTGACAAGCAAAAGAGAACATTGTTTTTAGTAGGAGTTCTCAGACACGTTTCTTACAAACTCAAACGACACAACTTAACAAGCATAAGAAATCAAAGTTTGCAACACATGACAAAGACCGGAACAAACAACGAGTCCCAAAGTAAACTACATCTCCTTGTCCACAACGACAAGAAAAAGCTTCAAATGGCGCCATCTTCATGATAATAGTGTGTATGTTGGTGGTTGTGATGATAAGAGTGAGTAATGTGTTGGTGGTTGTGAGGATAAGATGGTAATGTGTTTTGTGTGGCTAAGAATTAATAACCAAATGATATGCTTTTATAGTAAAAAAATAGAGCTTTTGGCTCCAAATTTGTAAGGATAAGAGTTAACCATGTTCTGACGAGGACGTGTCCTCTCAAAAGTGTGACCTATTTTAACAGTTTTCCTTCGTTTGTTAATTAATCCCACCATTATTTCTAGCAAACCTTCTGGCGAGGACATTTCTTCGGTAAAAGGGTATTGATCATATCATCTCGACTCATTCGTTTAACATGTTATATATAACCATATCATCTTGACTCATTCTTTAACATCTCATGTATAACGATATTATGTCGACTCATTCGTTTAACATCTAATGTATAATGATATCATCTCGACTCATTCGTTTAACATCTATGTATAACAATATCATCTCGACTCATTCGTTTAACATCTCATATATAACGATATCATCTCGACTTATACGTTTAACATCTCATGTATTTTACTACTTTGTTGGTTTAGCACCAAAGCAATTTAGTATTTTAAACGTAATTAAGCATTTGGAAACTTCAGAAATGACAAGTGGAATGACTTTATGGTTTAACACCATTCGGTTTGATGCTAAGCTCGGTCAACATTTTCAAAAGCTTCCACGGGAAATAAAAATGCCACGTCATCCCCACGTAATGTTGTGAACCGACCCTCAGTTCTTGTGATCCAAATTTCTAACACATCTTATGTATACCCATAAACGTAAAGTGCTAATGTTGTGAACAAACGTTGTTGTAGGTTAACATCGTTCGATTTAGTTACCCTTTTTTTTTTTTTTTTTTTTTTTTTTTTAACATTTGCGGTATTAGTCACTATTTTTTTTAAATATATATATATATTTCTTATTTTTTAATTAATTTATTATATATATAGAGAGAGTAGTTTGGGAAAAAAATTGGAAGAGCCTATAGAAACTACATGTAGTTGCTATAGGTTCAAATTGTGGTCCCTATAAAATTTTCAGGAAAACTCAAAAAAGGCGCCCAAGTGTTTTCGTTTTCCCGCTGGACATATAGAGACTATATGTAGTCTCTATATCTCTAAATGTGGTCGCTTGAAATTTGGTACCAAATTTGAGGTCTCATTTAACACTCAACACTTATAACCATCAAATTCCAGATCTATCTCTTTCACTCTCACCATCTCCTTCACTCTCACCAAAACCACTCCCCGCCAACACATTCCCCGCCAACAACCACCATCACATTCTCTGCCAACAACCACCACCACTCACAAGGTAAAAGGTTTATGGTGTTGGTTTATTTTTTAATTTATGTTTGTGTATGTTTGGTTTATGGCTTTCTTTATTTTTGTGTTTGTGTAGTACCCATCACCGTCGCCGCTGCTGCTGTCCCACCCACCACCGCCGCTGCTTTATTTTTGGTGTTGTCGTAAGTGTTCTCATGTATAATTGTTAATGTTTATGATTTGATAAGTGTGTTTGTAATTGTTAGTTGTGATTTGGTCAATTTAGTCTTGTGGTGAAATAGTGTTAAGATATAAAATTAATGATGTTCTTCTCATGTTCACGATAAAAGTAAAAAGTAATGTGGTGGTAATGGTTTTGAAAGAAACATAATTGTTTTGGTTCATCTGATGTTCATTGTTTTGGTTCATCTGATAAAAAGTAAAACTGTCACTAATTGAGTTTAAAGCCAATACCTTTAGATCAAACTAACCATCCAAGATTCTTTTACTTGTAACAGAGAAAATTGCCAAGAAATTTAAATATCATACTTGTATATGTGGGGCTGTTTGCTACAATGTATCTTATTTAAAGGAACAACAAATCATCATAATGTGGTAACTTGATCTTGTAAATGCTTAACTTCTTTGATTGTGGGTGAGAAAGTATCAAACAACTCACATCTCGAGTATGATATTTTTGTTAGAAATGGCATGAGCCACTAACAAGTACTTGTGTATACACTACTCCATTTTAAGTGATTTGTTTTTTTTGGTTTTAGCTTTTGCAATTAGAAATAGCAGAGTTGACGGGTTGGGCAGGTTGAGGATGGGTAAAAAACAAGGCATTTTTTTGTCTAAAGTCTTAACATTTATATGAATAGTAACTATGTGTTATTTAATAAGATGGTTTGTAACGGATAATGGATAACCATCATATCCTTTATTTGGTTAGCTACTATTTGTGCTATTGCGGTTGAATGGTAGTGAACTTCTATTTATTTTAAATTGTTATCAAGTTATTTCTACAGATGGCAATGGTTCAAGGGCGAGGGCATGGTGGGGACAATGGTCCCCCTGACGAT
>OU343219.1:133333205-133394595 GCA_910596185.1 Chrysanthemum makinoi
ATGATATCTTTGTATTGCGAGTCGATTTTTGAGGTTAAGGCTTCCTGATACGCTTACACAGCTCGTTCGGGGTCAAAGGAACTTCCTTTTCTTCAAGCAAGTTTTTCAACACCCTAGGCAGTGAACCTAATCGTTGTAGTGTAGTATTAGTGTAGTTTTTCAACACCCTTGTTCTGCAACCTTTCAAGATCAGCTTGGTGATGACGTTTGGTGATAACCAAGGTTTTCTTCAGGATTGCTTGTTCTTCTTTGTGAGTGCGAGGAGATTGAAGTAGTTGAGTTTGACTATTGATGGTTTTACCACTTTGTCTGGCAGCTGTATCTTGTTTCACCTGGATAAGTCTTTGAGTGTCTGCAGAGTTATCATCTTCATCAACATCTTCTGACTTTATCTGCAAGTGTCCCTGAGATCTACTTAAACCAATTCTGGCATTCACTCAAGATAAGTACCGATTCCAACCTCATGACAGTCCAGATTGACATGTCAGAATTTGATGTCATCATTCTTCGTCATGTTCTTCATCTTCCTCTTGAAGAAACAAAGACTCACACTTCGTTCATACCATCTCCATCGTTTCCAAAATTGCATTATCTCTTAGAAAATGGGTTATGATGAGTCTTCTCAACTTGTCAACTTGTTACATGTACACCGGAATTCATTCCTCAACCATGGTTATCGTTGTACCAGTCATTGTGCAGAAAAGCGGCCGCTGAACACCCTCGCTTGGAACTTCTTCAAATCTTTTGGGGTGTCATTAATACACAAAATCTTGATTATGCACAGCTAATTTGGAATGATATGATCTATCAAGCACGGTAGTTTACCAAT
The DNA here is from genome assembly GCA_910596185.1 of Chrysanthemum makinoi. Lineage (NCBI taxonomy): Eukaryota > Viridiplantae > Streptophyta > Magnoliopsida > Asterales > Asteraceae > Chrysanthemum > Chrysanthemum makinoi. The sequence continues at coordinate 133,334,035 of OU343219.1, forward strand.
AAGAAAGGGTATAAAATTCCGTTTGCTCGTTACACCAAGCTTCTTATTGAATACTTCATGAAAAGGCATCAAGCATCGACAAACGAATGGCAAGTGGTGATAAGTATCATACTAGTCAAATGGATCATGTGCTTAAAACTGTTAAAGTTCAAAGCACTAGCACAACAAACAAAGGCTTAAGAATTCACGACCGTCTTTGAATGATGGCATCAAGCAGACTACCGCTTACAGGGACTATGATCAAGCAGAAAAAGCAGGAACCGTTGGGATTATTTCTGACAAACCTAAAGGTAGAGGAAGGAGATCCACTGCAAAACACAAGAAAACCTTGCTGATTGATGAAGATGTTGATGAAGATGATAACCCTGCAGACACTCAAAGACTTATCCAGGTGAAACAAGATACAGCTGCCAGACAAAGTGGTAAAACCATCAGTAGTCAAACTCCACTACTTCAATCTCCTCGCACTCACAAAAGAACAAGCAATCTGAAGAAAACCTTGGTTATCACCAAACGTCATCACCAAGCTATCTTGAAAGGTTCGAAGAAGGGTGAAGGATCAGGTTCTAAGGTGATTTCGAACAACTTCAAAACCTATGAATGAATCAAAATCTTCAATCGGATAACTCGGTTTAGCCCTCTTTCATCCAAAGATGAATCGATCAATTCATTCGATTACGATGAAGAATCGACAACAATGATGACTCGAGAATGATGATTGATGATGTTTTCGTCGCTAAACCACATCTGGAAAGTGACGCTCGTCTTCCAACATCACTAACCCAAACACCTCCAGCATCTCAGATCAACGATCAAAGAGAATGTTCCTTCCAAACCACCTTTAAGATCAGGCTCCTTCTCGACCAACATGGAAACAACTGAAAAAGATAAATTTCAAGTCATTCAAGAACAACTCTCTCTTCAAACCCATTCAGACACAACAAAATCAACTTCAAGAACAACATCAACAGATTGAGTATCATTTACTGGCAGATTGAAATCATTAAAGGTTCTTCCTACTGAGTAAAGTTGCATTAATGAAGTTCTACCATCGGCATTACGCACATATGTTAGAAACAAGCTTCAAGGTGTTGTAGCCACTCATCTTCAAACACACCCGATAACCCTTGAAACAAACCTTCAAAGTTGCTGTCGTTGATCTCAAAAGTCAACTTGAGAACATAATTGATGATGATGAAGAAGTTGAACAGTACTCTACTCAAATCCATAAAGAGGGTGATAAGAAGAGTGCATGCATCGTGCAAAATATCCACCTCGTAGCGTAGACCGATGATAAGATGATGAGTCACGTCCAAGCGACAACGTACCAAATTCTTTACTTAATCATCTTCAGTTTTCAAACCACCTCTCATGATATTCCACACGAAGATGAAATTCAACCACAATCTTCCAATCAACCTCCACAGCCAGTGTCTCAAGTCATATCCCAGCCATCTAACATGCAACAAGAAGAAGCCCCGAATGGATTGACTCTTTAACGACTCGGTTTGTTGGTTTGAAGATATGGTTGATGCTCATCCGAAGATGAACTTCTAATGAAGCTTCCAGTGTGGGTTTCACAAAGAATTTGAAAAAGATCATGAAGGTGCAGAAACTTCAATTCTCTCACATACCACATTAAGGCGGTTTACATTTAAGACTTCCACCACTTCAAGGCTCCAATTTGAGTACAATCTGGAGGAAGTTGCAAGAGCAATGTCGAGAACATTACTTGGATGTTTCGATTTGCCCTCGGTGCTCCCAAACGTTCAAGTTTCATGACTATTCTCAACCTTTACCACTCATGGGTCATACTCATAATCCCAAGGTTACCCACCATATTTCTTTAATCATGATTTAGAATACGATGTATGGCCAACGAATCCAGGAAAAGGTATGCAACATCATTGTCTAAGTTCCTCTGCTGATTTTCAAGAGGAATGGAGGAAGAAGTTCTTGAATTGTTTAGTTCTTCGGTTGTCACATATAATGATGAAGAACTTGGCATTTTGACTTCGCTATAAGTAAATGGTTTTACAAATGGCGGCTCATTCACCTCTAAACAAGTGTGTTATAACCGGATCTTGTCCATTAAAAGTAGAGATTATGGATAAATCACGGGTACAATTTTCACTAACATCAAGGTTCCTTGAGTAGCGACAACGATACACCTTCAAGAAAGTGACTGGTTCTGAATCTCAACGATATTGAGAATATGTATCTTCTCAAAAGTTCAAGGAAAGCTGACATCTTCTGGTAGCACAATATGATATCTTCAACTCAATCCTCATTTTTATCCGCTGATCTTGTCATTAAGTCAAAAGAGACAGAAGATCATCATCTTGGCGTTGAAAGTTATGAACGTCTGAATCTTACCAAACCGATCTTCAACACGGCATTTATGACCGAAACCGTATACATTCACAAGAACACCATTTGGATTACACTTCATCGGGAACAACTCGTTAAATTCATGGGATCTGAAAATTCTACAATTACGGAGGTAATCGTTGATGACACCTGAAGTAAAGCGGTAATAACATTCTTGAAGATGCAAACGGGCTGAAAACAGCGTTGGTTCTCGGAACATGACATGGAAGAAAGCGATGTTAAGCAAGCTGAAAAGTTTGTCAAGAAAATTGATTCACGACTTAAGTTCCGAGTTCAAATGCGACGACTTGAAGGCTATGTTGGAGGAAGGGCAAAGGGTTCCAAATATCTTGACGTTTAAATGCGTCACAGATAAAGTCTTTAGTTAGATAGTTTTTGGAACATTCTTTGGAACATTTAAACATCTGTGTAATAACTAACTCTTTACTTTCATAGAATGCTTATGTGAATTGATTATGTTTTTTTTCAGTTAAACCTTGAGCTCGAATTTTCACAAGCACAACAAATCTGATAATATGTTTTTTAATTTGTAATAAATTTGTTTCAAATTCGGCTCAAGAAGGCTATCTCTCGAATACTTCCATATTGAAAGTACTTTTGTTCATGAAAACAAAATCTTATTCCACGTAGGGACCCGTGGTACGCTTGTGCCTCGATCTAAATTAAAGGCAAGTGGCCATTTTGAAATAAAACATCTTTGTTCAAAATCAAATGTTCTTGAAATCCGTTTCTTCCCAAAGGAATTTCAAACACCTCAGAAAGCATATTTTAATCAACATGTTTTCAAAAACATCATACATATGCTATTTTTGAGGGGGAAATGGAGAATTATTGATCGAGGAAGTTATGAAATCTCATAACGTGCTCAACTCAGAATATACCAATGAATTGTGATCTTTGAATGTCAGTAATCGAAAAGATTTGTCTTCTAAGACTTATCTTAGTAGAATGTACCAATCAGACACTCTTGATTGTGCATGAACTCACGACGGGTCTAACCTCCTTTTCATGGAGAGTTTACATCTTCAAGGTAGTTATTAGAGCTAGTTGTCACTAAAGGCGATAATAGAACTCTCTAACTATACAATAACCCGTGTCGTGGGAATTGTCTATCAAGAGTCGATCAATTCAAAAGTGCGAGCTCTTCTACCAGTGTAGATTTAGGTCAAAACTCATAAGCACATGTGGAGGGGAGTATTTACGAAAAACCAAAAACTCTCAAGGTGTTACCAAAACATGTTTTCATCATAAATCTTGAGATTTTTCAAAAGGTTTTGTGGCAAAATAGGATAGTCATGGAGTTAAAAGGTGACTAAGTTTAGGAATAAATGTCCTATGATCCGCGGTAGGAAGGGATCTACCAAAGGACATCACAAATAGTTAGTATCTAGAAGTCCTTAGGTATGATTGAAAAAAGGAAAATGAGAATGGAGAAAGAAGGAGTTGAAGAAGTAAAAGAAAAGTTAAAGAAAAGGGTGAAAAGTAGCCCTCCAAATTATTCAACTTAGGATGTAGGGCTCCAGGTGTGTGGTTATGTACAAGATGTGGGTATTGAAGACAAAGTCGTCATGGACCCATGACATGCACTAAACCTTCTAAGCCACTCAAGTTCTCTCAGAGCTTGTTTCATTCACGAGACCCTCGTATTAATCTCTCACTTCTCTTAGAGATTGTTGGTATTGAAGAAGGAGACCTCTCCTAATCTCCACTTAGAAAATCAAAGCACTAATGAGTCTAGAGCCATGAGATTTATCAAAAGATCTCTTAGGAACACATAATATCTCATCCTTGATTGTTCAATAAGGACACAAGTGACATATTCGAGTCCTATGCAGTCTTAGAACTGAGAACATTTATATGAGGATTCACAATTGTGATCCTCGATGATGATTGAATGGAAATTCTGCTGCGAGAGTCAACATCAAGCGAGCCTGTGGCCAATTAACCCGGTAACTCCTTGTGGGTTCGCTTAGTGTGTCTCAAACTGTCTCACAGTCGTGGGGTGATGTTTTGGTTACCTCATGACTCATCATTGTGGTGTACTTCGTACATCGTGTTATCTCACTTGTGGGTCTCGATTCGAGAACGACCTTTGTAAATTAGAGTTGTGTTTCCACCTATCTTTGTTAACACTTCGGAAGTTCAAACTTGTATTTGGTTTATTTCTAAATGTTTTTATGTTTTCTTCTTATGGATGCTCACGGTGGAAAAGATCGTCTTGAGATTCTCACATGCTCATTGACATCAACACTAATTGAAGTTCTCTCAAAGGCAACACAAAGTGAATGATTCTTTGTCAAAGTCAAAGAATCCACAAAGTTTAAAGACTTGAGAGCTATACAAAATTGGAGATTCAAAGTTAAAAGAAGTATGAGGTATGATGAGAAAATGACACCTTTACTTATGATGTTGATAAAAGGCATGGTACGATGTACAACAAGGACAAAGAACAAAGTTGCAAAAGAATTAAAGGCGTCACAAGCTAGGCACGCAGTTCAAGACGTCGAACAACCCAAACAAGACAACAGATGATGACCAACCCTTAGGGGGAGATTGTTAGGAACATGTTATATTATAAAGTGTAGGTCATTTCATTTGTAATAGGTCGTTAATAAATATGGTTTATAAATGGCGGAAACCAAGATGTAAAGATTACTTACAATCGATAAGAGGTAATAACAGACAACTATTGATAGATCGATTAGATGTTAGCAGCAGCTTGTTTGTGATTTTGAGAATAATAGATTTTTGAAGAATGAATAAACCTAAGTATATATAGGGAGAAGAATGAAAAAGTGACAAATTTAGTCCCTATTGTATTAAAAAACGTTTATTAAAGTTTTTTTTTTAAATATATGAATGATGAAAAAGAAAATCTTTTTGGGTTTTGTATAGATTTTATAGTTTTGTATTTTGATTTTGAAATATGTATTTACAAAGAAATGTTTTTGGTGTTTGACGTTTTAAGAGCGTTTGATTAAATTTTCGAGATCTTCGGAGTCAAACACCGCATACCAATTTGATGGACAAGCTCGATAAACCTTGCGGGTGGCAAGGCTTTGGTAAACAGATCCTCCAATTGGTATTGAGTACCCACAAAGTATAGTTCAATTGTACCCTTTTCAACATGCTATTTGATGAAATGATATCGGAGAGCGATATGCTTTGACTTGGAATCTTGAACCGTGTTGCAAGAGATTGCAATGGCACTCTTGAGTCCAGATACATTGGAATCTTGTCGAATACAAAACCGTAGTCCATCGGTTGTGATCTCATCCAAATTATCGAGCACAACATGCTGACATGGAGCGATGATTCGCTTCTGTGATGACATAGATGTACAATCTTGTTTCTTTGATGCCAAGACACAAGTTTATCTCCTGGCCAGACACCACCCGGTGTATTTTTGCGTGTATCTAAACACCTGCGTGATCAGCATCTGAAAAGCGATTAGTGCAAAACCGGAATCCGTCGGATACCGATTCCCAGTGAATGGTTCCCTTTACATAGAAGGATTCTTTTAGCCTCATTGAGTGTCTTTCAGGTTGGTCTGGCCGATAGCGGGGCAAAGATATCACAGCAAATACTATGTCAGTGCGCTAGGTACATTAGATACATGAGAGACCTAATAATACTTCGGTATTTTGTAGGGTCAATCACTTTCCCATATAAATCGCGTCGGCTTTGGTGACGTCATGAACATAGGTGTGTTATAAGTATCACAACTAGTCATTCCATGTTTCTTCAGGATTTCAAGAGCATATTTGGGTGATTTAAAATATGCCACGGAGATTGATGAACTGAAGTCCTAAGAAGAACTTAAGTTCAACCATCATGGACATTTCAAAGTTTTGTTTCATTAATTTTGCAAAAGCGTTTGAGTATTTTTTATGTGTTGAACCAAAAATGATATCATCAACATAAATTTGAACAATCAAAATATCCTCCCCGTGAATGAATGAAAATGTTGGATCAAGTTCCTTTGGTAAACTGATTAGCGAGAAGAAATTTTGCCGTTTGTCGTACCATGCCCGTGGGGCTTGTTTAAGACCATAAAGAGCCTTTTTGAGCTTGTACACGTAGTTAGGATGTTCTGAATCAACGAACCCGTCCGGTTGACCCACATAAACTTCTTCACGGAGTTGACCATTCAGAAACGCCGTTTTCACATCCATCGATAAACCGTGATGATATTCTTGTGTGCGGCATACCGAGAAATATCCGTGCAGCTTCAAGCGAGCTACTGGTGCAAACGATTCTTCAAAATCGATTCCTTCTTCTTGAGAATACCCTTTGCCACAAGGCGAGATTTGTTGCGAATAACATTGCCTTCAGGCATCCAGTTTGTTTCCAGATCCACTTGAGTCCAATGACATAAATCCATCGGTCTTGGAACAAGTTCCCGGACTTCGACGTTTGTGATTCAACTCTTCTTGCATTGATTCAATCCAATTGCCATATGTCATAGCTTCTTTGATGTTTCGTGGTTCATCTTGACAAACGGTGAGTGCATAAACACAAGTTTCACATCGATATGAAATCGTTGTCTCGTCATAACTGGGTTAGAAGGATCGCCAATCAGATTTTACTAAGGGATGATCTTTTGTCCATTTATGTGTCGAAGGGTGATGATTGAATGTTACATGCATATTAGACGGTTCCAAATTGCGTGAAGACGACTCGCCAATGTCGGAATGGAGCCGGAGCAAATAGATTGAAGAAAGCATTTCCGTCATAATCTGCGGGTGCGGGTACTTCTTGATTTTGTGTTTCATCTGCTGTGTCAGTGTTGGATGTAATGTATTCTTTTGTTGATTGAGAATCATTCGGTGCATCTGGTTAACGGTTGTTATTGTTGGGCGGTGTATCGGTATTGGATTATGATCGGGGTGTCAGTGAAGTCGATACATCACGGAGCACTACTTTGAATCTCATCAAACAATGGAGCAAACAAAGTTTCCAATTGTTGACGAGTGAATTCCATGGGTGGAACAGCTAATGAAGAGGGAAAGTTTAGACGGTTGGATGCGGGTCCTAAGCGATTACTTACGAAGCCATATCGTAAGCTCATCAAAGTTAACATGAACGGTTTCCATCATTTGTCGAGTTCGACGATTCCAAATTTTAAATCCTTTTGAATTTTCACAGATAACGATGAACACTCCAATGTCGGCTATCGGTCGAAGTTTACCAATATCATCACGATCATTTTTTAGGATATAGTGCACGAAGACATGAAAATATCGATATCTGGTTTTGCGGTTGTGAACAATCTCATATGGAGTTTTATTATGGCGCATATGAATGATGGAACGGTTTTGAGTAAAACATGCAGTTGAGACACTTCACCCAAGAAATCGGTAATGGTGAGAAAATCAACATCGTTCGAGCAGCCTCCACTAACGTTCGGTTTCGTCTTTCAACCACACCATTTTGTTCGAGAATACGGCATCGAGGTCGATGTGTGATTCCAACTTTCTCAAAATAAGCGAAGTGTTTGATTTTTAATCAGTTCCATGCGTTCTTACAATCGAGCAGTGTTTTTGAGTTGAACTGAATCTTTGTGAAAGGTGATAATCATTGTTGGAGCTTGATCTTTAGTGCGAAGAAAATAGACCCAAGTCCATCGTGAATAATCATCAACAATAACCAGAATGTATCGTTTCCATTCACACTTTGTACACGCATGGGGCCACATAAATCCATATGAAGCAAATTAAGAACATGTTGAGAACTTGGTTCTGGTTTTGAGGGAAAGGTAGATCTCTTGATCTTGCCTTGTTCACAAGCCAAACATAAATGATCTTTGGTGTATCGGAACCTTGGAAGACCATCAACTAACTTATGACGGCGAGTTCATCATGGTTTTGAAGTTTAAATGAGAAAGCCTTTTGTGCCATAACCATGATTTTGTCGAAATTGCTTTGGAGAGAAGAAAAATCGGTGAAGATGCAATCATATCGGACATAGGAATCGTATAAATATTTGTGCTCTGATTGCCGGTGAGTAAGTCATGTCCTTCCAAGTCACGTATGTAACATGTTTTCGAACGAAACGCAACTTCCAAATCATCATCACATAATTGTCCAAGCGAGAAAAGATTGTGTCCAAGACCTTCAACATAATAAACCCGGTGATCGCGATGTTCCATTGACATAAGATTGTGTCCATTATTGCGGCAAAATGATCATTCCCGAATCGGCGGTGATAGAGTACGATGAACTTTGAAACAAAGTTTATTAACTTGCTTTAGATTGCCTGTCATGTGCCGGGTACATCCGCTATCAACAATCCACAGAACGAGTTGAATCACCTGCAACACACGAAGACAACGAGGGTGGTATGATAGAAGCAGTGGAACCCAAAGAGTTAGTGGTGTTGAAACTGAAGACCTTGATAGATCTTGAGCACTCGCAGATCGTTAGTATTACTTATGTAATCACAAGAAAACTAATAGACAATCTCTACGACTTATATTCTTTAGCGGAAAATCAAATATAAGCATAAACACAATTACTAAGAACACGTTGATCCTCTATGGATCTTTATATTACTAAAACTTTGGTTTTCAATTCGTTACATTAATCATTCTATTGTGTTCCTTTTATAAGCAAGGAACCCTAACTTGTTTTCTAAGAAACGTATAATCATAAAACTAAATAAGATATACATTATTACTTCCTAATAAAGCTCATGCATATCCTAACTAAATATAAAAAACACGGAATAACTATTTCCACAGAAACAAACTACGTACTATACTACTTCAGCAGATCCTGTTCTTCAGCAGAAACATTGTACTTCAGCAGAATCTCTTCAGCAGAATTCTAACTTAGCAGAATTCCCAACAATCCTCCCCTAAACTGGAATTTGACTTGGTTAAGTTCCAGTTTCTTGATAGATCTTCAACGTTCCAGAGGATTGTACTCGAACATCAGCAACAAAAACACCAAACAATGACACCTCGATGATGACAAAACATGAAAGTTCCAGGTCTTTGTAGCAACAAATGACATAATGTACATCAAAACATGTGAGTTTCATACTATTCTCATCACATCCAGGTGTGTTAACTCCTGTGAGAGGTGAATCATTGAAAATAATAATGGATTTGATGTCTCTTTACCAATAGCCATCACTACTGGAGTAGCCAAATGTTTAAGTTCGAAAACTATGGTACACTGATAACCATCTGATTTATTAGAAAATCAGCAACCATATAACGGTTTGAAATAATGTCTTTACACAGCCGTTTGCTCCGGGACTAGTCAATTCTTTAAATTGGTGAACTGATTACCAAATATGGTATTCCACTGCCTTTACCACAAGCCATATACATGTGGGCTAGTAAATTCTTGGATTCCAAAAAGAAATAAACCATGGTGAATTGATGACCATACAACACTCAGCAATTAAGCATGGGTGGTTGCATACCCTATGATTTTGAGCAAACCATTACAGCTATCAACAGATTTGATGTGTCTTTACCAAAGTTGTACCCTTTGGACTAGCCAACTCTTTGACATACAAAAGGTACATCTGGTGAGTTAATAACCATCAATAATATTCAACAAACCCGCAAGAAAAGTTAGTTAAACAAAGAATAGACATAGGTTTTTTTTTTTACTAAGAAGCAAACAAATAAACACATATTACAAACCAGACAAAGTACCACAATCAAGATGAGTTTATATGTTGCCTAAGCTGATTCTTAATAATGCCAACACATTGTTCAGCATCCAACTTATCATTTCCAACTGGATCCGGAGGAACTTCCAACTTCTGAATAAGCATTCTTTCCATAAGCCTCATAGACAAGGGATAAGTCCTCTCAGCAAACATACAGACATTAATTCCACCCTTTGTCTCCACCACATGCACACGAGGCAGAGGATAAAATCTCCAAGACTCAACCCTCCACAGATGAGAGCTCTTCCAAATAAAATGTCCTTTACCATTGGGAGATTGAGAATCAAACAAAACATGAAGATCTCCCAATAAGAATATCCCAGAACCCTGTGGTGCATGATAATGGTAATGCTTAGTAACAAGGGTATACAAAGTAAGCAAATCTGCCCTATCCACCAAATGCAATATCTCCTTCAAAAAATTGAACTGCATAGTGGATTGATCCAATCTATGAATAATGTTAAGCTCATTATCTTTTAAAGACCAATTAATCAACACATCATGAGATCCCTCAGGAAAATCAGCATCAGATCCTTCTTTGATAAATGTTGACTCAGCAGCCTTTAAATCCACATGAATCTGCTTGCGAGATGTCTCAACCTTAATATTCTTGCGAGATGACTGAATCCTAGCTGATCTCACAGATCTCCTTAGAGAAGAGAATCTTCTTTTAGCCATCCTCTTCTTCTGCCTACCAGGGATATAGATGTCCAAAGATGGAACATCTTCAGATTCTTCATGAGCTTCTCTAGAAACATCACCACGTAATGCATTCATTCTGTCAAGCACCTTTCTCGCCTGTTTAGATTTGACAGCGGTTGTTTCAACTTCCTTAACCATATTATCTCCTTCTGTATCAGCAGATGCCACAAATTGAGTTGAAACTTGCACATCGGGTGTTTGAAGAAACCATAGAAGGTTCAGAGAAGAAATCTTGTCGATGAAACTAGTAACCCGAGTAGTTGCCTCGAAGTAACAAGAGAAGGTTCAGAGAAGAAACCTGTGAGGTGAAGGAGTAGCTTCAGTAGTTACTTCAGAAGTAACCACTGGAGACATCACCTTAGGTGGAATATCATCAAAATTTTCCACAATCTCAACAAACTTTGTTCTTTTTCACCACCATTCTCATATTTGCTTTCTTCTGAGCTTCAGTTAGTGGTTTTTCTCTCTTAGCTTTGTTCTTTTGAGCAATGATAGCTTTCTTCTTTGCAGCTGCTTCTTCCTTTCTATGTTGTCCACGAGCCACCATTTGAGCCACAAAATTCTCACTATCAAAATCTGCACCCAAAATACTCTTAGCAAGTGTAGGATTAGAAATAGCTTGCTGAGTATAAGCATCCCAGTGTGCATCAGGCATCTGAGTAGCCATTGCATCCAATTCTTTTCGTCTTTCAGGAGGCAATTTAGAAATAGACTCAGCTTCAATCTGTTTAGCCAATTCATCACTTTTCTTCAAATTTGCACATTCAGCTAACAGACTGTCTTGTGCTAACCTTTCCTGTTCACTAACCAGATCTGGACCAAGCTCAGTGTCAACCATTACTCCTTTCTCTTTATCAGTAGATTCAAAAACAACATCAGCTGAAGGAGTATCATTAAAAGGAACTTCAGAAGATTCATCCAAATGTGCATCAGAAGAAACATGTTGAGATAAATCTTCAACAGGTGTTGAAAATACATCAGCTTCTGGATGCAAATTAAAATTTCTTCCAGCAATGAAAACTTCAGAAGTATCAGCTGAAGGTATAGAAGCGGTTGTGCTTACGGATGAAGCTTGACCAACTTCAATAGCAATGTCCATCAAAGGAGTATCAGCAACAACATGTTCTTCAGTAGTTGAAATATCCTCACTTTGCAATGTATCCTTGCTTAAAGATTGCTTTCTCCTCCTTCTAGTAAACAAAATTGGCTCCTTTTGTTGTACAGATGTAGCAACCATTGGAGTAGAAACATTAGATTCTTGAGCCACATTAGCCAACATATCAAGTGACTTAAACTGAGCATCCACTTCCTCCTCATCAGAAGAAACATCCAATCTTCTTTTTCTACTCTGACCCAGTTGTACTTCCAAATCCTGAACCTTTCTTTTCAATTCTACAATCTCACCACCAAGATTAGATTTAGTCTTTGCAAGCTCCTTCTTGAGATCGATAATTTCAGCTACATACCTATTCACTAGAGCATACAAAGATGTAAGTGTAATAGGGTCCTCAGCTCCACTAGCAGATTGCTCTGTGGTAATGGGAGCATCATTGGGCCTTTCAGAAGAAATATCAACATGCTCAAAGAATGGAACACTATCATCAACTGAATCTCTAACAGGACTAGGAGTGGTCAGCCAATTAATCTTAGTCTCATCCTCATCATGAGGAACCTGTGTAGGTGGTGGACTAGCACTAGGTCTAGGTGAAGGTTGTTCAGGAGAAATAAGAGGTGCTTCAGCAGCATTAGAAGGGCCTTCATCCATTGTAACTGATGGATTCCCATCAGTAGCAACAGTAGTAGAAGGTGGAGAACCAACAACATTCCCCTCATCAGCAGCCTCATTGCCTTGAGGCAACATAGCTGCTAGCAAAGGATGATGTGCCCCCTCATACTTAGTTCTCATTGAAGCAAATAGTTTAGAAGTTAAAACTCCTATGGGACAAAAATCTTGGGCTTGTGTGGTAATGTCTAAAATCATCTGAAGAAACCTAGGGTACATAAAAAACTTATGCTTTTTCCTATCTATATTTTCAACCATATTATCAAAAATAAACTTAGAAAAATTATAAGTCAAACCCTGAGAAAGACAAACAATACCACATCCCAGTTGCGTAGAAAATTGATCCCATCCTCCGATTTATTGCTTATACATGAAGCAAGGTGTGAACCAAAACCTCCACATTGGACACAACTGATTCTTTAACCACATATCAGTCCTTGTGCCCTGATATCCAAAAGCTCTTAACCCAGCAAGAATATCCATAGCATTAGAATGATAAACCCCATTCTCATCATCCAAATGAAGCTTACTTCTAATCAACTCCTCTGTCACAACATACTCTGTTCCGTCAACCATAGCTACGATCTCTGTATCATTCCTCTTTTCAGCAGTCGCCCAAAATTGTGTAACCAATGATTCATAAACCACTTCCGGAGAATGCGTTAAAGCATAATGAATCTTTGATCTCTTCAAGAATTCCACCATTGGCTTATACAGATCATCACCTTTTGCTTCTCCCAAAAACGCAACTTTGTTATGATCCCTTTTTAATTGAAGCGCCATGAGTGAAATTGTGAGTTAGGGTTATGATTCTTGTAAATGAAAGAGTTGTGAACTTAAGTGAAGAGGGAATCGTTTAATTTGAAGCAAAGATATGAGTGTAATGGGTTGGTAGTAGTTACCCAAAATGTAGTCAAAAATATCGGAACATACGTTGACCACATCTTACATGTATTTTAACTTTACCCACGAGGTAACCCTTCAGCAGAAACACAGTCAATCTGCAGAAGTAATACACTTCAGCAGAAACAACTCAAGATAAAAGATTAACCTCAGTAAATATCTGGAGCGTTACTGTGCCACCAAACTCACATTAAATTACATTAAACCTCAAATCCGTCTATATAATGATCCCAATACACACTTCACATACATCATTTATCCCCAATTCTCATCTCAAAACCCTAATTTCATCACAAATCACAATCAACCACAATCAACCATGAATACCAAACCTGAGGTTATATATCCAACCTCTTCTCCATCATCATCATCATCAAGTGATGATACTAACCTTTGGCGACTCTATATTCCTCCACAAACATCACGACCAAGAAAATCACCCTTTCTCCCTTCTTCTGAAGATGATAGTGTGGTGGATCCAAGTGAGTCTTCTGATGACTCTGAGGAACCCACTACTGAGATAACTTCTTACTCCCAACCTCCAGCACCTCCACCTAAGCGGTGGTGTTCGCTCTTCCTGCGCCATGGTGCGGTGCTTCATCTCATATCATAAAGGGAAGGGTAAAAGGAAGATGGATTAATTGCTTTTGGTGAAACCGGCAGATGAAGCACAAAGGACATAGTCATATCACACATCCATCTGCTGTATTCATCTTCATCATCTTCGGTTTCCTTAATCCATCCTTCCCATTTTGATCCTTAGCTCGTCGTACTGGTCATGCATATCATCATGCATATCCAACAGCTGAAGTAGATGATATGAGCTAGTCGATGATAGGAGTTAGAATAGGTTAAGTAGATCATGTATAGTTATGAATCTTGTATTTCCTTTTGAAGTTGATTGTATGCAATGTAAGCTGTAAGCTGTAAGCTGTAACTTGAATGAATGAGCATCTGTAACTTCAGTACTTGTCCCCAGTAGATACAATATGCTCTCTTCAGTATTTTGCTTTCAGTAGAAACACACTTTTAAGCTTACATGTCCATCTCCAAACTTAATAAACTCCAACTTTTATATGCAAACTGCAAAACAGACACAGAGAAACACATAAACCAAACCAAAACAAACTAAAAGAACATAAGTTGGTTAGTGTTAGCAAATACATAAACTAATATACAAAGTTTACATCCAAAATCCTCCCCTGAGGCTTATGCCTCCCAGGGCCTATGCCTCCCCTTAAACTTTGTAGTCAAGGGTTAAGCATACCAATATGAACCACAAGGTATTGAAACCTTGGTCCATCAAAAGCCTTAGTTAACAGATCTGCCACATTTTCATCAGTGTGAATTTTAGCCACTTTTATCAAATGTTTATCATATGCATCTCTTATAAAGTGGTGCATGATTTCAATATGCTTAGTTCTACTGTGAAAAACTGGATTTTTAACAATGCATATGGTACTTTGATTATCAATAAAAATTGTTGTGTTCATGAAGTTATACCTATAATCCAACAATTGATTTTGTATCCAAAGAACATGTCCACACAATTAGCGGCAGCAACATACTCGCTTCGATAGATGAGGTAGCCATAATAGTTTGTTTCTTGCACTGCCAAGAAATCAATCTCTTTCCAAGGAATTGGCAACCTCCGTTGTAGATCTCCTATCAGATTTGCACCAGCATAATCACTATCACTATATGCTTCAGCTTAAAAGGAGACTCTCTTGGGTACCAAAGGCCTAAATGAGGTTGACCTTTCAAATACTTAAAATCTTCTTCACTGCATTTAGATGGGAAGCAAGTGGAGTGACTTGATGTCTAGAGCAAGCACTCACAGCAAAATTGATGTCAGGCCTAGAAGCTGTTAGATACATCAATGAACCAATCATAGATCTGTATAAATGAACATTCACAGGTAGATCTGGTTCATTATTTGTCTTTGACTTTGGAGCTTCATAAGGTGTTGTGGCAGTCCTAACACTCTCTATTCCAAACTTTTTCAAAATGTCCCTCACATATTTGTCCTGACTGATAAAGATACCATCAGTTTCTGTGAACTTGAAGACCCAAAAAGAAAGTAAGCTCCCCCGTTGCACTCATCTGAAACTCTCCCTTCATCAGCTCCTCAAACTCCCTGCACCAAGCTTCTTTAGTGGACCCAAATATGATATCGTCCACATAAACTTGCACAAGAATAATTCCTGTGGAATTCTTCTATAGGAAAAGTGTTTTATCAATGGCACCTCTTTTATAGCCATGCTTCAGCAAAAATGATGAAAGCCTAGCATACCAGGCTCTTGGTGCCTGATGTAGTCCATATAGAGCTTTAACTACTTTGTAAAGATGATGTGGATGATATGGATCTTCAAATCCTTTAGGTTGAGTGACATAAACCTCCTCTTCTATTTCACCATACAGAAATGCACCTTTAACATCCATTTGATAAACCATGAAACCCATGTAAGATGCATAAGCCAAGAATATCCGAATGGCCTCTACTCTAGCAACAGGTGCAAACACTTCATCATAATCAATCCCCTCCTCTTGTCTATACCCCTGAGCTACTAATCTTTCTTTGTTTTTAATGACAACACCCCTTGCATCTCTCTTTTTTTTCAATATCCATTTTGTCCCAATAGCATATTTCCCTTCAGGTAGTGGGACCAATATCCAAACTTCTGATTTTGGGCTGTTGCATCTCTTCTTGCATTGCTTCAAGCCAACTTGAGTCTTCCAAGGCTTGAGTAACACTGGTTGGTTCCACTTGAGAAAGAGCGGCAAACGAGGACAATGATCAAAGTCTGTGTGATTGTCTCTTTTGAGGTTTGATACATAAGAGATAAAGCCACTTGACCATATTTAGAACTTGTTCTTTGTGCCTCTAGTTCTAACAGGTGCATGAGGATCACCAATAATATTTGACTGTGAATGAGCAATGTTAATCCTTTTAGTAGCAGTGGTGTTTACATCAATGGAGGTATCAAGATTAGTCACAGTTGGTTCAAAATCAGCATCATAGGAAGGTGAGGTGAAGAATCCAGCTTTGGATTGATGATTACCAAGATCTGAGGGTCTTGGAAAACGTGTATAAGGATCTCCAAAGTCTGTGGACACTCTAGTAGAAATGGGAGTAGAATCAGCATCACCTTCAGCAGATTTGGTGATGATAGGAGAAACAGGATCACTTTCAGCAGAATTGTGATTTCCACTGATTGCTTCTCTTGCCATCTCCTCAGCATTCCTCTTAGCTTCTAGATTAGCTGCATACTCCTGCTTCTTAAGCCTAGCAAGATCCTCTGCATAATTGGACTCATCTTCACTCTTATTAGAAGGAATTTTGGAAGTGTCACCTGCAAAATTGTTAGACTATGTTTATCAGCTGGGTTGCCAACCCAATTCATAGAATATACATATAAAATAATAATTTTTTAATCTTAGCATCTAATCTTTACTTCCAATCTAAATCACCAAGCAACCCAAGAGTCCAACCTACAATCTGCCACATGTCAATGTTTTAATGGCTATTTGTTTGTTTGATTTTTTTCTTTAAATACTTATTATTTTATAAAAAAAATTGATTGGTTGTATGTATTGGTTGAATTGGGTTGTTGATAAATGGTAAAAAAAAAATAGAGATTGGTTGTATGTATTGGTTGTGTAGGTGGGGGAAAGAGAAAATAATATTTTATTAAAAGATTGGGTTGTGATAGATTGTTGATAAAGATAGTCTTAGGGGAGAAAGAAGGTACAACAATAGGATGCTCATCATCCTCAAACTCACTATTAGAATCAGCATTCATGGTAGCAGTACTGTCAGTGGGAGACACTTGTATATCTGCATTCTGGTTAGCCACATGTCTAGAATAACCCAAATAGTCAGTTAAGTAAACAAGGTCAAAAGACCAAACATGACCTTGCCCTTGAACATTAGTCTTGTCTTATAGATATCTCAGGTTCAAAGTCTCCTCTATCTTCTTAGCATTCAAATTGTATACCCTATATGCTTTACTATGAGCCGAATAACCCACAATATAACCCTCATCAACCTTCTCATCAAATTTACCCAGTGGATCACTAGTATTCAAAATAGTCACTTGGCAACCAAAAGGCTTAAGGTAATGAATAACAGGAACTTTCCCATAGAGAAGTTCATAAGGTGTCTTAAAGTAAGGTCTAGTGATAGATACCCTGTTTAGAACATAGCAAAATTTGTGCCAAGTGCTTGAGTCCAAAACATGGTGGGTAACTTAGAGTTTGCAAGCATAGATCTTGCTGCCTCTATCAGGGTCCTATTCTTTCTTTCAGCCACCCCATTTTGTTGAGGTGTTCTTGGAGTGCTAAAGTCCCTTTTGATTCCTTTAGACTTACAGAGTTCTATCAAAATAGCATTCTTGAACTCTGTCCCATTATCACACCGGATACCTTTAACCTTTTTGCTCAGTTGGTTTTCAACAAGAGTAATGTACTCTTTTAAAACTGGAGAGGTTTCATCTTTAGTCCTCAAGAAGAATACCCAACAAAACCTGCTAAAGTCATCAGTAATAACCAGACAAAAATACTTGTGATCTATGCTTCTGACTTGAGTTGGACCAAAAAGATCCATGTGAAGCAACTGAAGAGGTTCTGAAATAAGGCTCACTGCATTAATAGCTTTGTATGAGGCTCTGTGTTGCTTTCCTTTGTTGCAGGCAACACAGTTATGTTCATTGGTGAAAACTTTAGAAGGAAGTCCTTCAACAAGACCCAGTTTAGGTAGCTTGTTTATGGTCTTGAAATTCACATGTGCCATCCTTCTATGCCATTTTGTAGACGAACGGTCTATCTTTTATTAGTCAACCACTTGTGAATGGTCAACCATAAAAGTCAAACAGCTCAGAACAAAATGAAATTAAGTCCAGAGGAGTTTAGTGTTTCCCCGGGTCGTTAAGTCCCAACGAGTACATGCGATTGAATAGCTAAACACGTAGTGATCGGGTGATATTGAACAGGAAAGGGGTTATGATTGATTACACTAAGGAAATTAAATCTAATCAAGACTTTGAAGTCATTTTAATTCTATATTTAAAATCGTTTTAACGATTAAAACCTAAAATGCGTACGTTTACTGAAGTACGTTTACTGAATTTTACGTAAACGAAAAATAAAATAAAACGTAAATTTAAAAGAATAAAACACCTACGGATATGAAAATGATATTTTTGCAATCCTAATAATAAAAGAAAATTATTGGAAAATTAAAATTATTTTTATAACTATTTATTTAATTATTATTAATTAAAAACTATTTAAACTAATTAAATTCTAGAAAATAGAAGATGAACAGTAAAAATTATGAAAAATTTCCTAAAATTATTTTATATTACTGAGAACAAGGGAAAATTAACAGAAACCAATTTGGAGCACAAGAACAATGATTTGGGCACACTACTAATATGAATAAGCACTTGAAATAAGCAATAAGCTATCCAAAAGCTACCATAAGCTATTACAGCCTAAATCTAACTTAAAATGAGCTACTGCAACTGATTGGGACCTAAAAAGCACAAGCTAAAGAAAAAAAGCTCGAGATAAGATTTCAACTCTCAACATGCCAAACGGCCCTACAGCAGCTACTTTAAGCCCCTATTAAGCTAGCTAGAAAAAATCACAAAAATAAACTAAAAATACCTACTTAACAACCACCAACCCAAGTGCAGGTATCCAAAATTTCAGCTGATTTTAACTAAAAATGAATCTGTGAAAATTCCACAAAGTTTTGCAAAAATCACTTTTTCACTTTTTTTTTTTTTTTTTTTTTACAGAAGCAGGGCAAAACTGGGCTGTTTGGACAGCTTATTTAGTGCTTATATGAAATTCATAAAATTCCAAAAAAATGATATTTGAAAACTTCACCAACTGAACTTAATTATACCAAAATTTCAACAGCTTTGGAGCAGAAATGAGCAAATGAAAAATCCACAAAGTTTTGTAAAAACCACTTTTTCCCCTTTTGACTTTTTTTATGAGTTTTGACAAATTGACTTTAATGAACTTTGAATCAATCCTACTTACTGATTATGTTATATTAAGCTAAAAAGAGATGTAATTAAGCTAGATTAACAACTAAGAAGCTAATGTGGAGATTATGGAACCAACTGCTTCAGCAGATTAACAGTTAAGATGGATTCAAGATGATTTTGACTTTTCTCACAAGAGCAAGCTGATTTTTATGATTGAAATGAGATTTTAGACCTTAATGTACCATATATCAAACAAGAATAACAACACAAACAGTCTTAATCACACATAATCAGTTTAATCCAAACACCCCTTCAAGAGAGTAAAATCATGAATTTCACAGCAACTACCTTATTTAGACCTCAACACTGATTCAAAACTTTGTATTAGCATATAACAAGTCCACATGAGCATTAAACAACAATGATACAAGCATAAAACTTAAGAACAAACATTATGCTATTAAAACTGTGAAAATGAGATTTCAAAGCAACTACCAATTCTAAAGAACAAACTGATTATTTTAAACTATATTATGACTAACAAGCATGAATAAAGCCTAGAAACACATAAAATAGCACAGATTAACAACGTCACGATGTGAATAAGAAATTTGAAGAAAAAGCTTACAAATGCAACCAGGCTTAAAACTAGAAATCAAGGACCAAAAACACAACCTACAGCTTCCCAAGAAGCTCTAAACCAAAGGCCATCCAGAATCAACCCTGCTCCATGCTTTCTTTCTTCATCATTTTTTATTTTTGATTTTTTAACTATTTTCTTTGGTATTATTATTTTTTTTTTTTGAATTTTAACTTTAAACTGGATTTTAAAGTTTCTAAAAGCTTTTAAAAGCTTTATAAGGAGCTTATGTAAGCTTTTGAGTCCTTAACATCCACTACGAATAAATTTAAGGTAATATGAGAATTTTGAACAAGAACTTGCATAAACTGAATTCGTGAACATAAACTGAAATTGATTATTGAACAAGGTTTGAAATACACTGAGAATGCTAGAAATATAACTTGAAAGCTTAAAGATACACTGGAAATTATAAATTAATTAAAACGAGCCAAGCAAAATAAAATTACACTAGATCAATCTTTTTTTCTCTGCTTCTCCTTCCTTCTTTATAGCTTTTAGAGACTCCCCACATGCCTCTGAACATTTCCCATCAACAATCTTGACCATTGGATGAGTCAAAACAATCTCAGCCTTCAAATCCACTTTTGGCGCCAAAAGTGGTTTATGTAACTTGTGGCCGAAATTTTACAATTAATGCACTTTGGTATGTTGTGGAGGTGTAAGGGACATAAAAGGTGAAGTTTTAATAAATTTGGTGTGATGTGGAAGCAAAAACAGGTTTTATGAGTGGAACAGTAAAGCTCAATTGGTGGGGAAGCATTAAATTCTTTGTGGGCAGGTTTGTGAGGTGGAAGGGATGAGAGTGAAGGGTAGGTATGAGCTGGTATGATGAGGTGGTGAAGAAACCAGGCAAGGTGGGGGGTGGTTTTGGTTTTGGCGGGGTATGTGAGAGGAAGGAGATGGTGAAGTGGGTTTGACTGAGGTCAAACCGGTATATACATAAGAGGGGTTGGGTTGGGTTGGTTGTTGGGCTGGTTTGTTTGTTGGGTTTTATTTATTTAAGGTCCGGTTGGTTTTTAGTTTATCACAATGACCATTTTGTAATTTTCTGAAAAATGAAGGGCTGAACCTGTCAATATTTGAAAGTTATTCCAAAGGTCAATCTTGCCAAGTTTCATTATTACAAGGACCATAAAAGATAATTTTCCATTTTTAAACTTCCAAGGACTATTTTTGCCAATTTTGAAACTTGAAGGACCAAACTTGTAAATTCTCCAAACTTTTTACCCAAGGATCATTTTTGATAAATTTTGATTTTAAAAGGGCTTGGGTTGACTTTTATTCCAAAACAAATGCTCAGGGACTGATTTTGTCAAGATTTGAAAGTTGAGGGACTGAAACTGTCAATTATGCAAACTTAGCTCGTTTTTCATCTGTTTTTAAACATTTTGCATCTGAAACATATAAAATACAATCCTTGGATATATTTTGTATTTTGCTGCATATTTGAGTGTTTTTAAGTGTTTTGGCAGCTCAGATAAGACAAAAATGATGAGTATTTACACACTCATCAACTCATCCAGGGAAGCTTTAGCCACCAAACAAGTTAAATCACCTTCTGGTTGTACATCATTTAAGTTGAATGTGTATAGATTGTGAGTACGAGGAACTCTTAGCAAAATAGATGTATCTTCTGGAAGTTTGAAGTCTTTAGACAACACAAGACATTCATCCTCAGAGAAGAGTACTTTGTATTTTGTATCACAGATTTGTGATACTGAGAACAAGTTGAAGTGTTGTAGTTCCTTGACATAGTACACATTCTCAAAGTCCAGTTGAGGTGTTTTGATGGTCCCTTTCCGGTGATTCTACCATCACTTCCACCAAATGTCACATTGCCTCCTCCTTCAAAGGGTACAAAATCATGCATCATATCTCGTTTCACGACATGCTTCTAGAGAAACCACTATCAACAATGCCAACTTCCTTGTGCTTAAGAGGATGATCCTACAACAACAACAAAAATATACAAAATGTTAGTACACTATTGAGGCTCAAGTCATTACTGACTTGAACCTGCCTTGTGGATCTTTAGATTGAGGCCATGCAGATTTATAAGATCCACCATTGTTCTTGGGTTTCCATTGAAATTTAGGACCCCTTTGTGGCCAAGAACAACCTGCTGAGGGCTTCACAGTAGTATTCCAATAACCTTTCCCATCATTCATTGAGTCAACATATCCAGGCCAATAACCATTTTTAAAGTATGAACTAGTTGGTTGCACATATGGTGTAGCTACAGATCTTCTCCAAAGAGAAGGTTTATGAGTAGCTTGTGGAATATAAGGTGGTATAGCATTAACATTAGTCCACATTGGTCTCGATTTCCCAGCACATATACCCATTATTTGTTCATGAAAATCACAATCCTTAATTAAATGAAATTTACTTCCACACACAAAACATGTCTTCTGTTTAGAAGATTTATTCAAACCAAAAGATGTTCTATTACAAGCAGAAGCATTCAAACCAGAAACATGAAAGGAATTGTTTTTAACATTATTATTATGCAAAGACTTAAAAGACAAGTCTTCAGAAGAAGCGGCTTGAAAGATGAATCTTCAGCAGCAACTCTTAAAGGCTTGTAGGTAGGCTTGGGTGCAAGCATAGGTGAGGTCTTGGGTAGGTCTGACTTATCACTTGAATCACAGCTGGCATAAGAAGTAGACCCTTGATCAGAAGATTTGTCACTGACAGAGCAAGAGACAAAATCATTAGATGAAGAATCAGGGTCTGGCAAGTCTTTTGACTTTTCGCCATAAAGATGGTGTGATCCATCAAAGTCAACAGTAATGGAAAGGTCAACTGGCATAGGTATTCCTCTAATAGATCCACGTATAGCATGTAGGTCACCTTCTTTAACATAATTAGCTAAGCCTTTTTGGTGTAGTTTTACGACCATCATGTCTAGCTTCTAATCCTACATACTTTTTAAAACCTAAACCAATAGCAGAGGTCTTAGATTGACTACCATAGATCTCTCTAGCTAGATTATCACCAGATATTAACCATTGTTTATGTCTAGCTATTTCAGCATCTAGTTTTTCTTACAACACACTGTTTTCAGACACTACATTAGCTTTCAATTTCTCAGACCTTTTTAATTCATTTTTTGTACATTCTAGATCACATTCTAGCACCCTAATCTTTTCATCATAAGCAATTTGATTCTTATGAAACCAAACCTTTTGTCTTTCTAATGTTTTTAAACTATGTTTATAAGCTTCAACTTCAACATAGCATTCATTGTATTTAGGTTTCAAAATATCATATGCGTCCTTAAATTCATTATAACGTTCACTACAACCAAACAAACAATTTTGTACCTGAGATATGCCCATCAAGGCAATCTGATCATGCCTATATTCTGAAGTACAGCTTGCTAGCAACCCAATATTATCACCACCAGGACCATCATCATTCTCAGACTCATGTGACTTCCAGTCGACATTGGCATCCAAAGTGACCATTGCTGCTGAGGATCTAGGCTTCAAAGTTCCAGCATCCCTTTGATTCTGGCGATAGGAAGAGTATCGCACCTCATCTCCAGCCTTCCTATCCTTGCACTCTCTGGAGAAGTGACCCATCTGATGACATGTAAAGCACTTGACCTTCTTCTTGTCAAACCTTGCTGGATCTCTTCCCTGGAAACCAAACTTCCTCCTAGCCTTACGTTCAAATTTCTTGATGTCCATAGATAGCATAGCCACTTGCCCCTTCAACTTCATCTCTTCCATCTCCAGAGGATCTACCTGATCAAAATCCTCATATGCAAGTTCCTGCTGAGGATCATAATCAGCAAAGAAGGATCCAAGCACATCTTCCATTATACCACTAGTTGAAGATTGAGAACTGGATGGAGATTTAGTGTAAGATGATGATGAGTAAGTAGGACTTGGAACATGAGTCATCTTTGGATTAGAGGCTCCAACAAATGATGTATGACTAGCAGTAGTTGATGAACGGAAGGGACTTCGTACATCAGGCTCAAGAGATTTAAGCTTGTTGTACAGCTCATCAAATGTAATCATATCAAGCCCACCTTTAGTTTTAAAGGCAATGCTTACTTGTAGCTAGGATTGAGGTAAAGATCGCAAAAACTTGGAATTGCAATCATCATTATCGGGCTTTGCCTTAAGCTGATTCAACTGACTTAATATCTTGTGAAACCTGTCATAGCCTTTGTGAATTCCTTCCTCTTGAGATTTAAAATCTTCAAACTGTTGTCGCAGCATCGATTTTCTCATTCTCCTTGACTCCTCATTCCCTCCAAACTTGGCCTTGATGGCCAACCAAATATCCTTAGCATCATTCATGAAGTGAAATTCACTCAAGTGATCCTCAGGAATAGCTTGAAGAAGAATTGTTTTAACTTTGGTTTCTCTCTGAACTGCCAGTAATTCTTCAGCAGATTTGGGAGGAACATGAATAAGTTTTCCATCAGGATCTGTGGTAGTTCTCTTTAAGATGTTTCCCTTCTTGACAATTTCCCACATACTCCAATCAATGTTGGAAATCCAGTTTTGCATCTTCATTGCCCATAAATCGTATTCCTCCTTCTTTAGATAAGGAAACTTGGCGTTACTGTTCGAGAGACTTAGTTGTTGCAGATTGGTGGTATTCTGGTTGTTGGTGACTTCATTATCATCTTGTGATCCAGGCATGGTGAATGATTTGTTGGTTGTATGAGTGTTTATAAAAGACTGTTCTTAGTATCGTAGAGACTCTCTCGAGGCTCTGATACCACTTGTTGAAACTGAAGACCTTGATAGATCTTGAGCACTCGCAGATCGTTAGTATTACTTATGTAATCACAAGCAAACTAATAGACAATCTCTACGACTTATATTCTTTAGCGGAAAATCAAATATAAGCATAAACACAATTACTAAGAACACGTTGATCCTCTATGGATCTTTATATTACTAAAACTTTGGTTTTCAATTCGTTACATTAATCATTCTATTGTGTTCCTTTTATAAGCAAAGAACCCTAACTTGTTTTCTAAGAAACGTATAATCATAAAACTAAATAAGATATACATTATCACTTCCTAATAAAGCTCATGCATATCCTAACTAAATATATAAAACACGGAATAACTATTTCCGCAGAAACAAACTACGTACTATACTACTTCAGCAGATCCTGTTCTTCAGCAGAAACATTGTACTTCAGCAGTAATATCAGCAGAATTCTAACTTAGAAGAATTCCCAACAAGTGGGTTCCATTATGTTAGTGTTACACACGTTTGCACATTTAGGAATCCATTTAAAGCTTGAGGTACGCCGCAACCATTGTTGCCATAACCAATTATTTTTCGCTTTGGTCTTAGTGAAGTCACTAGGTGAGTACACTTTCTTAGGAGATGTTTTTGCAGCAATGGGTGTGTCTACAGATTTCTCAGAAACTACACTGTGCACCTTCCCTAAATTCGATTTTGCAACTATTGGGGACCTAGAGGGAGGGCTAGTTATAGATTTCTTAGAACGAGCTAAGAGAGAGTTTGCAACACATTTTTCATGATTACCAGACATCATACTCTTACGACCAAAAACACAGGAAGCATTAACGTTTGAAGCGTTTACAGACTTATCATTCGTTACACTGACATTAGAATTACAAGTTGCCAAATTTGAATCTAAAGCGGATGCAACATGATTTTTATTCGATTTCCTAAGATGAACTTCTACTTCTGATGTTGGACGAGTGCTCTTCCTATGTTGCGAGATCCTAGTATTTTCTTGTTGTCTCTTATTCTCGGATCTTCTAACATTAGTAGACGCAACTATTCCTGTAGAAGTGGAAGAAAGCAAATTAGTTCCCTGAGTTTTATCAATTATATACATGCCAGGAGCAATCACTTTTGTGTTACTAGACATGCTAGATTCTTGTTTAGCTAGCTTTTCTTTAAGCTCAATGATGATGTGTTTTGATCCTGAATTATTGAATTTAATCTTCCTTGTTCACCCAACATTTGTCGAGTGTATTCAACATGGTGATCAAGTTCTTTTGACCTTGAACGAACAGTTTTAAGAGAATCAAAAATCGTTTGATATTCCTGTTTGACTTGTGTAATCTCTTGTTCATATTTGAAAATTTGACATTTTAACGATGCATTTTCATCATCAAGAAATTCGACTTTTGAAATTCGCGACTGATCCAAAGACACCTTTTCCATGTGATTTTGTAAAGCAAGTTCAGATTCAATTGTCTTAGACTGACACCATTGAAGTCTTCGTTTAAGTTCAGAAATCTCCATTGAAAGTTTAGATTGGACATCATCATTTTGTGAAAAAAAAATTTCATTTTCCTCTTTTAATTTCTCAATTTCATGCCTTAACATCTGATTGTCCATTTCCAACGTTTGAACCATATTGAGATTCTCGGCAGATTAACACGGTATCATTCACGAAGCAAATTCACAATATATAACCACGAAGCAATATTAGCGAAAGAGCATCTTCTAACTATTGATCAAAGGCATTTTGAAGATCTTGGTTTTTGCATTGTTCTTGTGAAACTGAGTTTTCAAGTGTGTTAAAAGCTTCAATCATTGAAGTCACCTCTTGTTGAAGTTCCCTTTCCCAATGTGTTGCACACAGACGCAAATGTGCGACATGAGGTGAAATTTGGGTTTGAAAAATTTGTCTTTGCTCTCTTGCATAAGCAGATTGAAAATTAGATGCTTTTAACTCAGAATTTTTCTCAATTGCCGTTTCTAAAAATGAAATATCTTCCATAAACATTTGAAAGTATCGTAATACTAAACAAGGTTTAGGAGTTTTTGGCAATGAGTTGCTTTTGCAAGAGGACGGTAAAGGACCATTTATTTGTGCAACACTGTGAATGGGACCTTCTACGCAAGATGCCTCAGTTAATTCAAAAAGATTATACGATGGTGTTGAAATGACATTCAGTTTTTAAGAAGCATTTTCTCATGTGTAATCATATGGTAAAATTCCATTTTGTCGCATGCTTAAGCGACTTCGATCATCTTGTGCCCATTGTTCCTCACAATCAAATACAACAAGTTGCATGCTTGGATCTAAAAGACATTGAGCACTATACAATTTGGGCATTTCCTTGAGAGCTGTGTGAAGAAAACGTGGGTGATTATACCCAAGAGCAAAACGTTTTGAGTCATCAGGACTCGGAAGTAAGGTTGACATTTCAATCTATTTCTTGAGTGGCCAATCTTATATACAACAGTACCAAAATATTTTAACCATCTTTCCAATCGAAGAATTTCCTCGATTTGATCATCAATGCGTTTCTTAGATTTCTTCTTGAATTCAGAAAAATTTGACCGACTTTTGGAAAAATCTTGTTTAGTATTTGAAAGTTCCGTTTGAAGATTTTCAATGTTTTTCTGAAGTTCAGACTTTTCTTGTTCAATTTTAGAAATCTTTTCATTATTTGACGCAATAATTTCATGCATTTGATGTTGAAGATTTTGTTCGTTAACGTAAGATTTTTGAAAGGCCACTTCAAAACTTGTTTCTCGGGTGGTTTTTGTTTCAAAATCATTTATCCATTTTCGACAACTCTCAAGTTCAGCAGTCAAGGAGGTAATCTCAGCCCTAAGGTTTTGGTTTATCTCATTACATTTTGCAGTTTGAGCTTGAAATGGCAGAAGTAATGAAGTCGGATATTCGAATCGTACCATGAATTGCTTCACTTTGTTCAATATGCTCATTATTTTCATCATCACTTAGGTCATCAAATGTAACCACGGGGTTAATTTGATCAACTTCATTATGATTAAATAATGATTCATGTTGAACGATTCTTGCTCATCAGATCTTGATCAGGGACACAATTGCATTTATGAGGCATATATCAGTGTCAGGTACCTGAGATAAACCGTCTGTGTCATAGACCGGTCCATTCTCTGTTTGACTGATATGATGTTCTTGCATATTTGTCATCAAGACAACTGCATCATTTGCTTCCAAATCTTCATATTCATCATCTGAGAGAGTATCTGCCATAAAACCTTACTGAGTTTCACGGTTCTCCTCTGCTTCATCCTTGTATGCCATCAGCATGACTTGCTTATAGTAATCTCCTCCTCTGGTTCGTGGTTCAGGACAAGCATTAGCAAGATGTCCTTGCTTTTTGCAATTATAGCAACGAATAGTAGATCCGAAAGCCGGTGAATTCCCTGTTTCCACAACTTGAACATTTCTCTTGAAGTTATTACTACCCGATCCCCTGCGATGTTTGACCATTCCCGAAATTACGAATACCCACTTGTAATCATACGACGACCACTAGTTCTGTTCTGAACCTCAACTTTGCCACCTTGGATCACTGCGTGACTTTTGGGATTTGATGATGAACGAAGACGATTGTTTGACTGAGTAGAGAACTTGGAGAAGGCTTTAGCAATAAAGGCCATTCCATGATTTAATGCTTTAAAGGCATCAGCTTGATCATCAATGGTTTGAGCATAGTATGCATTGTTAGAATCACCTTCGGGTGTGAGTTGATGAGAAGGTATGGGTGGAGCATAACTAAAGTGACGTTGTTGTTGATCGAAATCATGATTTGACTTTGGGTAAGGAGTTGGATAACCATGTGCCATAAGAGCAATCTGATCAGCAATTGGTAGTGGAGGGAAACCATGTGTGCCAAGAGCTTCTTTATCTTTGAGAACCTCATATTGATGATGTTTCAGATAATCATACAATAACCTATACTTGACATCATGAAGATCCTTGACTTGTCGAACAAAAGTAACATACTTATGCCAATCCGGTCCTAATGAGTTCAGAAACTTGGTGTTAATAGCAATTGTTGGAAGATCAATCTTATGTCGATGCAAATCATTGACCACATTTGTGAAACGATGATAATATGATTCAAGTGATTCCCCAGGCTCAATGGTAAACACATCAAAGTTGTGATATAGCTTAGACTCCATGTCGATCTTATTTAGTTCAGTGCCTTCCATCAAAAGATGAATTTGTTCCCACATAGCTTTTGCGGTTAATGCGTGCATCAATACTTTTGTAAATCCGATTAGGAATTCCAAGAAGTATTTGTTGCATAGCAAGCTCATCGGCTTCAAGATGAAGTAGTTGTTCTGGTGTTAATCGGCTAAGTGGAACAATTGAGATGGTATCGGGTCTTGGTGGAACAGCTGTAGGATCTCCGGGAACAGTTTCAGTTGGCATTTGAAACGGTCCTTCTAATATCACCTTCTTCAGATACTTACCCTGAGGTTTCTTGAGTTCCATATACCTTAGAAATCGACTTGACCATTGCACATAATTGCCTGGTGTAAGCATTGGAGGACGAGTATCCGAACCAGCTTCATGAATCGATTGCTGACTTGTAACAACTTCGCACATTTGAGAAAACCAAGTTTGTTGTTGAGGGATTTGTGGAACCATTGACATTCGTTGTTGAACTTGTTGAGGAGGTTGTGGAGTATGTTGTTGATAAACTGCTTGTTGTTGATTCCATTGTTGATGTTGTGAACTTAGTTGTTGTGGTTGTTGTTGATGAGAAGTATAAAGAAAATAGTTAGAGTGTGGTGGTTGAGACATAATTGTTGATTGATGTGGATCGTTAAGGATAATAAAGGTTGAGGTTGTTTAGATTTAGGTAGATTAGTAGTAGAAAGCCAAACTCGCAGAAATCCAAACTTGCTGGCAAGAAACTCGCAGACAAGAAACTCGCTGAAAGAAACTCGCTGAAAGAAACTCGTTGAAAGAAACTCGCTGAAAGAAACTCGCAGAAAGAAACTTGCAGAAAGAAACTCGCTGAAAGAAACTCACAGAAAGAAACTCGCAGAAAGAAACTCGCAGAAAGAAACTTGAAGAAAGAAACTCGCAGAAAGAAACTCGCAGAAATTCAAACCGAAACTTCGAGCGCAAACTTCGCATAAATTCAAACGAAACTTCGCCAAACTTCAAGGAGAAACTTCGCGAGAAACTCATGAGAAACTCGAGAAATTCATGGCTAACTCGCCAAACTTCATGAGAAACTCATGAGAAGCGAGAAACTTCAGAAACACGTATTCCAGTCCAAAAAGTCCATAAATTTCAATCTAAAACACGTTTTTAAGTACGGATTTCTATTAAATCTAATCAATATTAACCTAAACTATCCCTTGGCTCTTGATACCACTTGTTAGGTCACCATTCTATCACATCAATATTTATTTCTAGAGAGAGAAAGTTTTAGAGAGAGAAAGTGGAAGAAACTAATGATGTATTATGAAAATGATAATTGCAATTAGAACCAACAACCCTCTCCCTTCAAGGGAGGGGGGTATTTATAGTGTTTACATAAGTAGGGGTGTTTCCCCTTGGTTCTAGAAGAACCTTCTATCACAGCTCATTGGCTTACTACATGAGCTGTGAAATCAATTACAAACATTTATAAACCATATTTATTAACGACCTATTACAAATGAAATGGCCTACACTTTATAATAAAACATGTTCCTAACACATCTTTTGATGCGATTAAACACTGAAATCATACAAATAAAACCAAATAACATATACAAAAGCACACATAACGCTACTGAAAACATGTACAATCTTAGCGTTATCAAACCCTCTTCAAAATACCTAGATTTCATTAACATATTGAAGAATATATCAACATGTATAAACTACAAGGGTGTAATTTGTAAATATTCTTAATTGTTGTTTGTTAGAAGGTGGTTAAGCCTGTTTACCCACTTATAAATATTAGTTTCTTCTTCATTTTGTAATAACAACTTCCAGATTAATACAATCATTTTCCCTCTTTCATTCCGCGTTCATATGGTATCAGAGCCTAAAAAGCTCAATCTAAACCCTAATTTTTGATTCAATTGATTTGATTTCAATTGAATCTTGATTCGATTCAATTGTTTCTTGATTGATTGATTTTCTGTTTTGTTCAAGATTCAAGAATTAGGGTTTTCTATCAGTTTTCATCAATGGCGACAACTAATCCAATTCCACCTGTTAATTCAATCAATAATTCAATTCCGTCTGATAATTCAATCAATGATCCTTTACATATTACTAATTCTGATCATCCAGGCATGGTTTTGACGACTACACCTTTTAATGGTGGTAACTTTCTAGGTTGGAGTAGAAATATCAAGATGGCGTTAGGGGCTAAGTTGAAATTAGGGTTCATTGATGGGACATGTGTTAAGCCAGCATTGAATGATGTGAATTATCAGAGGTGGATAAGATGTGACTATATGGTTACATGTTGGGTTTTGAATTCAATGGTTACGGAGTTGTCTGATGCTTTCTTGTACACTCAATCTGCTTGTGAGTTGTGGAAAGAGATAACTGAAAGATATGGTCAAAGTAATGGACCACTTATCTACCAACTGGAAAGAGAATTAAGTCATATCTCTCAAGGTAATCTTAGTATTGCTTCTTACCTTAATAAGTTGAAAAGATGTTGGGATGAACTGCATAATCTTAATGGTTTGCCCACTTGTAATTGTGGTAAGATGAGAGAGTGTTCTTGTGGAATTTTGGATAAGATCTTAGAAATGGATAGTAGATCCAAATTGATGCAGTTCTTGATGAAATTGAGTGATGAATATGAGGCAGTTAGGAGCCAGATCTTAGGAATGGATCCATTACCTAATGTCAATAAGGCTTATTACATTGTGCAGCAGATTGAAAAACATAAACAAGTGACCCATCCAACTTTTGAACCAACTGCTTTCTTTGCAAATCTGAATGGTAATAAGCCTGGTTACCAAGGGAAGAAAGATTTTAAAAGTGGTTCAACTAGAAATGAGTTCAAGAAAGTATGCACAGGATGTAATCAGGAAGGTCATTTGGTGGAGCAATGTTTTGAGAAAATTGGTTATCCTGATTGGTATAAAGGAAAGAAGGGCAAAAAGGGTACAAGAATTGCTGCTCAAGTGAATTCAAGTTTGGATGAACACATGGTTGGAGATACTCCTTTTGATTTAGGATATGAGAATGGTGTTGGTGTGGGACAGAATGGCATGTTTGATCGAAGCTTGTGGGCTGTAGTTTGTTCAGAAGTAATGAAGATGTTTAAAGGGAAAGGAATTGCTGATAGTACTGCAAATGCAAATCATGCTAGTTCCTCTATGCATTATGCAGGTATACTTTCATGTTTCACTTCACTTTTGCTCTATTCGTCATCGACATGAATGTTACAATAGACTGGATTAGTGATACAGGAGCCTCAGATCATATGTCCCCTCATTTGCATTTATTCATTTCTATCAAAACCTTGAAACATCCAATCATTGTTCACTTACCCGATGGTAGAACAAAATCAGTAAATCTTGTGGGTCAAGTCAAAATCACACCCTTTCTCACATTGGATAATGTATTCTATGTACCTGATTTCCAACTCAATTTACTATCTGTGGGTAGATTGATTAAGGATAAAGGTTTAGATGCTCATTTTTATCTCAATGACTTTGCATTTCGGGACCCTTCAACTAATCAGATTGTTCTTTGTTGGCAAAGGGGCAAAATGTCTCTACATTTGCAAGCCAATGCTTGACTTTGCAACATTTTCTCATCATGTATCTGTTTTCTGTCAATCTCATACAAAGTCTACTTTTCCTATGTCTATGAATAAGTCTGTATGCAACTTTTTTTTTCCTACACAAGAGGTAGACATTCATACTTTTCATTCCAGAATTGGTCATACTTCTCTTTCAAAGTTGTCTCATATTCATGAATGTAAACATTTCAATGCAACTGATTTTTCTTGTGAAAGTTGTTCTCTTGCTAAACATCATAAACTGTCCTTTCCTAAGAGCAAGACTTTTAGTTCTTTTGCATTTGAGTTGGTACATATGGATCTTTGGGGGCCTTATAAAAAGCCTGCACTAAATGGAGCTCAATACTTCTTTACTATAGTGGATGATTTTACAAGAGCAACATGGACTTATTTAGTTCATAGTAAGGATCAGATACTAAGTGTTTTATCTCAGTTTGTGGCTTATGTTCAAAATCACTATTCTTCAACCATTAAAACTATAAGAACAGATAATGGTACTGAGATTGTTAATGGGAAATGTTTAGCTTTCTTAAGCTCCAAAGGAATTATTCATCAGAAGTCCATGCCTTATACACCTCAACAAAATGGGGTGGTAGAAAGAAAACATAGACATCTTTTAGAGACTGCTAGAGCTATTAGAATTCAAGCTAATTTTCCAATTAAGTTTTGGGGGCATTGTGTTCTAGCAGCCACTTATCTCATTAACAGAATGCCAATGAAGAATTTACATTGGAAGACTCCTTATGAGAAATTGCATGGTACAACTCCTTCTTATAGTCATTTGAGAGTTATTGGGTGTTTATGTTAGGCAACTGTTACTCTACCTCATAAAGATAAACTTGAACCAAGAGGCTTGAAGTGTGTACTTCTAGGACATCCTCCAAATTCCAAAGGGTATTCTTTGTATGATCTTACTGCTAAACAGGTTTTTCATAGTAGAGATGTCACTTTTGAAGAAAACATATTTCCTTTTAAAACACAACCAATATCATCTGAATGGCATGGAGGTGATTTTCCTTCCTTTAGTTTTCCTACTGAACAAACTCAACCTGTTTCTGCTGATTCTGCTGATCAAGAAAATGAAACTTCAGCAGAAGATCCACCTAATTCTGCTGATTTTGTTGATTTTGCTGATCAAGAAAATGAACCTTGATGAGTGCTTATTCACTCATCATTTTTACCCATCTATGCCCACAAAAACGTCTAAAAACACGGCAATATAACCAATTATCGCGATATCCTTGGAGTGTGTTTTATGTATTCAGTACAAAGGATCAAAGCAGGGCAAAAGCAGGGCCAAATGAGCTGGTTGGAAAGCGTGCTTTGAAGACGGACAGGAAGATGATTTTCGCATTTTGAGCAAATTACATATTTGGGAGTGAGCTTGGGGAATGGATCAAAAACCTATCCTAAATCCAAATTACCATTTTACCCTTCTTCGCAAAAATCCTAAAAAATCATTTCATTCTAAATCCTCATTTTTATTTTACAACAATTATTTTTTTTTTCAAAACCAATTTCATTTAAATTATTTTCTCTAAAAAAAGTTTTAAAAATACAAAGTTTTATTTAACATTTCACTAAATCCTTTTATTAAAACACTTACCCTTTTTATAAAAAAAAAAACCATTTACCCATTTAAACCCAACTTAAACCATTTACCCAACCCATTAAAAACCCATTTACCCATAACCACTTTTTCCTTCTTCTGCTTATTTCCCAAAGCGAGATAACCTGAAACCAACCTCCTGTAACCATTTTGGCCCCAAAACCCTCTCCACCTTGTATTCTTCGGTCTCTACCGACTCTGGTCCCCATTTCGGCAAACCCACGAGCACATGGGTTCTCAAGTGCCATGTTGGCAATCAAGTGACACCCATTGGAGCTCGTATGAGTGGGCGGTGTGATTAACTCCTTGGTCCCCAAGATGGATGAATGGCTAGGATTAAAGCAAAAGAAACAAGTGCTCACTCTCTCATTTGTCTCCAAGAAAAGCACACAAGATGGACTCAAAGACTCCAAGACCTAGACATAGTAGTATAAATAGAATAGCTTGTAAGCCTTCAAGGGCATTAGGGTTTAGTTTTAAAATTTACTTTTAGGTTCTAATTTCGATTTGTAAAGTCTTTTATTTTTAATGACAACTTTCTTTTAAGCTTGGCTAATAAGCACTTGAGTGCTTAATAGCTTATTGCTTATTGTTTCCTTATTCATAAGTTCAATTTTAAGGTTTTAAGTAAGTTTTACAAGTAGAAAAACCAAGTTTAGTTTTTAAAAAAATCTGTCATTTAAATTTAACACCCATAAAGGGGTGTTTGGTTTAAGCTTATTTGAGGTCGAAAAAAAACTGTTTTCACCCACTTTGACTCTCAAAGTCAAAGTGGTTTAAGGTTCCAGCAAGATTGTAAAACAAGTATGGCTTAGTTTACCAAGTTTGCAAGTGGTTTGAAAAAGAGAAAACCTCTTTCTTCTTCGTAGAGCTCCAGCAGCAGTAAGCTGCAAGCTACTACTAACAACATATTTGTGGTCAAAACTTTGTCCAAATCATTTTTCTTGCATCTCTACATACCCTTCTTCAATTGTATTTACTTATTTTGCACTTAGGATCATATTATTTAGCTTAAAATTGCCTCAAACTCTGTCCAAAACCCATAACTGATTCTGTTTTGCAGCCACTGCAGTCCCATTTCCAGCTTATTTTTGTGCTTTTTAGTGCTCCATTTTAGCTTATTTTATGTACCTTAGTGCTTATTAGGTGACATAGATTAGGTGTACCAGTTTTTAGCTTATTTTATGCTTATTGAGTGCTTATATAGCTTGTTAGAATAGCTTGTCATCTCATTGTAAGTTCATGTTTCATGATAGTTTAGGATTCCCAAACTGCTTATTGCTCCCCTATTTTAGTGCTTAAATCCTGTTCCCTAGCTTATCTTGATTCCCTTTTATAGGTTTTAGCTTGTTCCCATTTTTCCAATTGCTTATATTGTCTTCTTTACGCTCAAAATCTAGTAAAGGGTGTTTGTTTTAAGCCTACTTGTCAGAAATTTGTGAAATAGCAGTTAGCAAGCTTATTCATTGGTTTGGTAAAAGTTTTTCAAAAGTCTTATTTGGTCTTATTTATAAGTTGCAAAAAGAAAAATTAAAAAAAAATAGTTTGCAAAAAGGTGCAGGGGTGGGATTCGACCCCCTGACCTCTTGCTCAAAGACACAACACAACACCTCAAATCCAACTGCCCTAGGGTCTTTGATCAGTAATCTTTTGCACTATTAGTTATTTATATACAATAGGCAGTTTGTTAGCTTACTAGCTTATTAGCTTTTTAGTAGCTTATTTCGTTAAGTAGTACCCAACTTTTTCATTTTTCTTAAAACCAGTTTTACCTAAAGTATTTTTAGTGAAAATTTCAGATTTTTCCAAAATCATTTAGTATTTTTAATTATTAAATTAGATTAAATTAGTTTTTAAATCATAATAAATAATTTAAAAGGAAAAAAATTTTTTCCTAAAATTATTTTTAGTCGTTTAGAGCGTAGGAAAATTAGTTTCACATCCTTAGGCCTTAAATTGCATCATTTTCACTTTTTGAGGCTCAAGATTAGCCCGGGTTTTCACGTTTTTGCATATTATCACTCTAGGACTTAGTGTAACTTAATTTTATTGTTCAGTATGCTTAGTAGTAGTTAGATTATTATTTACTTTGTTCAGTAGCCTAATTACTTTCCCTTTAGTTAATTTGTAAAAAGCGTAATCAAAACCAAAAACGAAGTAACATCGAGCATTTTAATAACAAACCTCAAGCGAAATTCTCAATTCACACCTCGTTGGGAAGCGACGGGATATCTTTATCGGTATCACTTATCGAATATTTGAGGGTTTTGCGTGTCGACCTATTTCCTAAAGGGTTGGTTTGTAATTCTCTCGGGTATTTGTATTTGGTATTTCTTATATATACTATTTGAAACGAACCAAACCTTCAGTAGAAGATCCACCTGGTCCATCAGTTTCTACTGAATATGTTCCCACAAGAAGATCAACCAGAAATACAACTAAACCAGCTTGGCTAAAGGATTTTGTTGTCACCAAGCATCATGTAGAAACAACCACCGCTACTCATCCCAAATATCCTTTGTTCACTAAAGCGGGCTTTGTTGGCATACCTACACATATATAGCTTTTCTAGCTAATGTGTTTTACAACTAGAACCTTCATCCTATAAACAAGCAAGTCAACATCCAGAATGGGTTAAGGCAATGGAGCTTGAACTTAATGCTTTAGAAGCAAATGACACATGGGGCGTGTGTTTTGCGGTGGGCATAAAGCTATTTCTTCAAAATGGGTTTTAAGATCAAATACAAAGGATGGGACAATTGACAAATACAAGGCCGGACTTGTTATCGAGTTTTGATCAAAAGAAGGAAAGGATTACAAACACACTTTTCTCTGTTGCAAAATTAGGAGAGTTTTGATTGCTCTAGCTCTGCAAAAGGTTGGCCACCAATTGGATGTTAACAATGCTTTTTTGCATGGTTTTGTTGAGGAGGAATTGTATATGGAACCACCATTTGGATATTTTGTAGATTAAAGAAATCTCTCTATGGTCTTAAACAAGCCTCTAGGCAATGGAATCATGAGTTGTCAAAATTCTTACAGTCTCTAGGTTTTGTTAGTCCAAAATGATTATTGTCTTTACGTCAAGAAGCATAAGGATGAATTTGTGTTAGTATATGTAGATGACATGCTCATCACAGGTAATTGTGAAAAGGAGATACTTTCTACCAAACTTGCTCTTGATCGAGAATTTACAATCAAGGATCTAGGACTGGCAAAATATTTTAGGGGATAGAGATTTGCGAACTTCACAAGGCACTCATCTTAACCAAAGAAAGTATATACGGATCTCCTCAATGATCTTTGGTCTCACTGCTAAACCGGTAGCTTCTCTATGCCAACAAATTTAAAGCTTTCCTTGGGCAAAGGTACTCCTTTGAAGTCATCTGAAGCTTATAGGAGGTTGGTGGGATTAATTTATCTTACCATGACAAGACGGACATTTCCTATGTGGTGCAACATCTTAATCGGTTGTCTCTACTCCTACTGATTTGCATATGCAAGCTGGTATT
Organism: Chrysanthemum makinoi; assembly: GCA_910596185.1. Taxonomy (NCBI): domain Eukaryota; kingdom Viridiplantae; phylum Streptophyta; class Magnoliopsida; order Asterales; family Asteraceae; genus Chrysanthemum; species Chrysanthemum makinoi. The sequence continues at coordinate 133,371,795 of OU343219.1, forward strand.
CATTTGTTAAAGTATCTAAAAGGAAGTGTAAGCAAAGGTCTTTTCTATCGATGCAGCCTCACCTTACAAATCAGGTTTTGAGATCTTTGATTGGCACTTGTTTAATGACTAGAAGATCTCTTAATGGATATTTCATCTTTCACGGGTCATTCATTGGTATCTTGGAAAACAAAGAAACAACCAGCTGTGTCTAGGTCCTCTGAAGCGGTCTGAGCTATGGCAGGTCACTACTTGTGAAATCATGTGGCTAAGTTTTCTCTTAAAAGACTTACATATTCTAGTTAAACTACCTATTACACTTTTTTTGTGACAACAAATCTGCACAACAATTGGCTGCTAATCCTTGTTTTCATGAAAGATCCAAACATTTGGACATGGACTGTCATTTCACAAGAGAAAAAGTACAAGAAGGTTTTTACGCAAACGGCCTTTATTCCCACAACACAACAACTTGCTGATGTCATGACTAAGGCTTTAAATCATGTGCAGCATTCTATTTTGATTGGCAAGTTGGGAATCACAGATCATCCAACTTGAGGGGAGGATGAAGAATATATCAAGATGTATAAACTACAAGGGTGTAATTTGTAAATATTCTTAATTGTTGTTTGTTAGAAGGTGGTTAAGCCTGTTTACCCACTTATAAATATTAGTTTCTTCTTCATTTTGTAATAACAACTTCCAGATTAATACAATCATTTTCCCTCTTTCATTCCGCGTTCATACATATTTAACTTAAAAAAGATTCACCATTTACTTTTAAATAATCGATAAGCATTACAATTGAGAAACTTACTCGTTTGCATCATCAACTTGCTCTAAATCATTTTCTGGAAAAACAATTAGGGTTTTTGAAAAATTTAAGGATTTTTAAAACTGGTTTGATTTTTGTCAATTAGCCTTTGTTATTTGATAGATCTAACGTTTAATGGCTCAAATCTAAATGTTTAATGTAAAACACCTAATTTTTGAAAAAATTAAGGTTTGGATAATATCGAGGTTTTTTATTTCTAAGGCTTGTCGCAGTGGATGGGTTATAGATCGGTTTGGCAACAAAAGTTTTATGGGTAAACCGATGTTAACATCGGTTTAGTCGAATGCGGGGATCGAGTGTCACATCGGTCGAGTGACAAAGTTTGTGAATATCGAGTGCCTACAAGACCGATGTTTATTGCTTGTATCTTGATATTTTCGAACGTTTGCATTTAAACCAAAACAAAAATGACCGTTTGGTCATTCAATTAAAAATCAAACCAAATTTACCACTCTATAAATACCAACTTCACATCAAACACATTTCTTAACACACAATTTCAAACACAATTCAACTTCAAAATACTTCTTAACACAAGATTTAATATGGCTTGCCGTCTCCCCATTCTTGAAGATATGCAAGTTATGCGTTCAAAATCAATGTAATATCGGCGATGAGGCTCGGAAACAAGCTATTATAAGCGTCATCGAATTGTTTGACGGCGGCTGAGAAGGAACAAATGAGACAAAACTACGAGTTGCAACGACATTACTCCGAAAGAAAAGCGTGATCGAAATTTTTTGAAAGATCAAGCCCGCAAAGATCGCGGGTTCTTGACAAGTTGTGGAAAATTTGTTTTGATGATAACGAACAACATCGGCACCAAAATCAATTGGAATCGGAGAACAAAGGCGATGGTGTAGAGCGAGGAAGATTTGGCTTGGTTCGAGGGATTTGCTCGTTCTCGTACTCCCTCGTATGACTCTGCATGCGGGGAGCATTCAGATTAGATTTATAATTATGTATTTCGTAGTGTAATGTTTTTTTTTTAATTTCGTAATGTAATGTTTTTTTAATTTGAATGAAATTTAAATTTAATGTTAAAAATGTTTGAATTAAAAAAAAATAAAAAAAAAATAATAATAATAAAAAATTCTTGGGTCGTCGACTGGGGCATCCGGGTTGTCTCGGTCATTTGGAGAAGAAAGGCTGGCGTGGCAGGTTGTCAGGTCGTCAGGTTCGCGGCTGGGGACTAGCCTAAAGCTTCTTGGTGTTGATTAAAATTGTTTAGTCAACATAGGAGAATATAATATCATTTTATGGACAATATCAATAATCAAAAACGAAAAAAATCTTATAGTTTCTTTAAGGTTCCAAGCTTCAAGATCTCTCTTTGATTAACGGCATGAACTCACATAAAATCGAAGATCTTTGGTAAAATTTTGATGCTTTTTTTTCGCGTAGATCTAAAAGATGCCTCTGGAAAGTGTGAGAAGCAAAAAGTATAAGGAGAAGGTTAGGTGATTGGTGTGATGTACTAAAAAGAAATTTACTCGGATCGTCACTGTTCATCAACTGTGGGAAGCACCCCAAAATGGCATCGTTTTTCACAACGTATAGTAATATTAGTAACGGATTCTCTTGCAGTGCCCTTGCGAGGGGCTGGTTAAAGAGGAGCCCAAAAGTATCGAAAAAATATTTTTTATTGAAAATGTGTAGTCGAGTTTTTAAATTATTTTTCGTCGCTTTTTGTGGGTCACTCATTTTAACTTAGCAGTCTTACTAAGGGCTGGTTAAACAATCCCTATTAGTAATATATCATATTCATTCATCTTGTCACCACTAAAAATGTGACCCAAACATGAAAAAATATAGCAAGTTGATAAATGAAGAAACAAAGAGTATCCAAATGGAGTCATAATTACATATGTGTCCACCATCATGCATGGTACTCATATTTCATTGTCACTGAAAATGAATTGTAAAAATCACCAAAGTTGGAACTTGACAATTGAGCTACATTCTCCACTTCCAAAAGTTATAAGTTTACTTCAAGTGGAAGATCTCTACTACTAAGGGCGTGCTTGGTTAGGGGTTAAGGGGATGGGTGCATTAAGGCGTATGAATAAATAAATTGATCTTGGTTGGGGAGGGTTAAGGGTTTGATTACCCCGTAGTGGGTAATGAACCATTATAGAGTAAATTGGGGGGTAAGGTATTGATTCACCAGCTCACCTGCAGCTGCAAAACTTTTTTCTCACTTTGAACCAAGCGGACCCTAAATTAAACATGTACGATGCACTTGGTCCTCAATAGTACAATGTCCTTTTAAAGGACGGCATGATTAGTTTTCGTATTGTTAACGGTTTGTTAGATATTTAATTTAAAAAAAAAAACGTGAAATTTTTCTATTATTTTTTTTAATCAAAAAATAAATTAGATCTTTATAAAATATTTGATCTATATTGAACTTTTCTCATACAATCAATTAATTTAAGAGGTGTACCGATAACCGATTGATGTTTAGTAATATACTTTGTACGTAAAAGTGTCATGTACAAACTCTGATTGTTTGTGACAACACCATTCTAGTTGGATAATACCAACAAACATTTGTTTCTCATTTATATTTAGTGGACAATAATGAATTCTTAGAGGGGAGGGAGTGGGATCGGGTAGGGGGCTCGGGTAGCGTTACCCGATCGGTAACACAATTCCCAGTATATCGGGTAGGGGGCACGGGTACCACAAATCGGTTTCATAGCCCGAGCGGTTTTGAAGAGAAATTTTGAAAAATATGAACGTTGGGGGGAGTAGCAACGGCTACTTTGCATTAAAAAATTTCTTTAAACCAAACATTACAAACTCATTTTTTCAAAATAAAAACACACAAAACACAAATAAAAACACACACTAATCTTTCAAAAACACAAAACCATGGATCCAAGAAGGTAAAAAACTTCCACGGCGTCAAGGTGGGTACCAACCGTTCAGCGGCAACACAAACTCGGTTTCCAAACCAATTTTATTCTCAATCATCCCCGAATCAATTTTACGTTTCACAACCCCCATCTCCACATCAATTTTACCAATATAATATGGGTCCTCTTCAAATGAATCCACATTCTACAACATCACTACTTTTGCGAGTTCTCGTTCGAAAACAATGACGATGACGTAAGTACGTGCCACGAAACACAACAACTACCAAACGAAGAAGAAGAAGATGAGGGCGTTCAAAGTCGATCGAGGTGAAGAAAAAGCCTTCGGCGAGGGAGGATGAAGTTTGGTCGCCGCACAGAGGAGGCTTTGGCGAAAACATGGGTTCAAATCTCCGAATGTGGTGTTGTCGGTAATGAACAAAAGTCAAACGGCGGTTTTGGAAATGGATTCTCAAGCATTACGAGGCAACTATGGGTTCGACTTCACGAACTTTTCATGCGTTGAATCTGAAGTGGAAAAAAATGAACACGGCCATGGGTATTTTCAAAACTATTACCTCAGCGGTACAAGCTATACTTTATATTTTACATAATCTATACTTTATTATTTACAATTACATTATTTTGTTTAAGCTATACTTTTATTATTTTTGTATATAATGTAGAAGCGTGCTAAGGTTAGTGGGTTTTACAAAGACTTGGGCGTGGTGAGGCAAGGCGGATTACTATCTGACAAAAAAAGACAATTTACTCATAGCTTGGCATGGGAGGTTGTCGAGGTCATGACAAATGGGCCGAGACAAGAATGTTTTCAAGATATTGGCGGTGAAACAAGCAATTCTTCAAAAAGGAAGTCGGGGGAGTATGAATCGGCAAGCAACACCATTCGGCATGAATGAAGACCCAACCCTCCACTGATCAAGAAAGATGGAAAAGAAGCAAGGCGCATCCTCCTCGTCGATCTCAAGTGTTGCGGATGAAATCAACTCCTACACACAAAAGAAGACACAATATTTGGAAGAAAAACGCGAGAAGGATGCGTTGGCGAAACAATTGTTGGCTACACCTTGAGGGGCGAATTTCAAGAATACACAACGGGAGATGAAGTTTTTGAGCATGATTACATTTGCGATCCGCTATGTTGGAATTCGTTCTTACCAGCGTGAAGCTGCTACAGCGGATGAAACTTGCAATTTTAAGTTGTAGTTTCAATTTTTTTAATTTCAACTTATGTAATGTTTTTTTAAAATTTGTAGTTTCAATTTTTAAATTGTAGTTTTTTTAAGTATTATGTAATGTTTTTATTTTTAATGAAATGATATGTTTTTATTTTAATATTGTATGTGATTTTATGTATTAAAAAAATAAATAAATAAAAAATAAATAAATAAAAAATTCGGGTACTATGTACCTCTCCCTTCAAATCAGGTAGTCTTAGGGTAAAATTGGGTAGTTTTGAGTTGGAGGGTTTTTATTGGATAGAAGTGACGTGTCACTTCGGGTAGTAGGGTATCACTCCCTCCCCCCTTATATAGTTATGGCTTTTATAAAAAGGTTTTTCTAACATGTGCAGCGTATTGCCATATAAAAACGGCGGGACCTCTGAAAAAGGGCGTCACGGGCCGCATATTTTATTTAAAAGTGCATTTTTGTGGAGTGCGGGCGTCGCTTTTGTGAGTCCCGCCGTCGTTTAATGTCTTTAACATGTAACGCGCGAACGAGGGCTATTCGTTCATTTATAAAGGAATGTCTAACCGGCATTGGTTATTAACATTGTCATGTTGGTTTTTTAGTTACGTAAATGGTCATAGTTGACTAATTACGTATTTGGGGAGGTTTGCGCGTTTTAGAATAGTCACACCAATATTATAAATTATGCATCTAAATAGTAATCGTTTTGTTTAAACAAACTAATTTAAAGTATACAATTAAAAGATTTGATATACCAACTAAATGAACATAAACGACGTTAACGACTATGCTATAAAACGATCGTAGAATACCGTTCATAAATAAGAAATACACAAGCTTTTTAGCATTATTGTCCACTAAATATAAATTCATTATTGTCCACTAAATATAAATGAGAAAGCATTATCCGACTAGAATGGTGTTGTCACAAACAATCAGAGTTTGTACATGACACTTTTACGTACAAAGTATATTACTAAACATCAATCGGTTATCGGTACACCTCTTAAATTAATTGATTGTATGAGAAAAGTTTAATATAGATCAAATATTCTATAAAGATCTAATTTATTTTTTGATTAAAAAAAATAATAGAAAAATTTCACATTTTTTTTTTAAATTAAATATCTACATGGCTTGGATTAACGATGCAATGGCCAATATCATAGCGGCGTTAAATCATCTTTATCTGAGGCGACTGACGATATCTTTTCGTGAGCGTTTTTTCGATTTTTCTTTCGATTCGTGCAGACAAATCCATAAATCTGCGTGATTTTTCCAGATAATGCTTGGAAAAAATGAAAAAAATCGTCGAAAGTATATCGAAATATCCGTCAACCGAAAAATAAAAAATAAAAATACTCATCGCGATAGTGTATGTTTTTTCAGTTGACGATTTACCGTTTACAAGACATTTTATTTTTAAAAAAGAGGTCGGAAGTTTTTTTATTTTTTATTTTTTTATTTTATTTATTTTTTTTAATAAAAAAATGAGTTGCTAAGGTTGGTTTATTGAAGCTTTAAATAATTTTATTTCTACATTAGTCTCAACTCTTGATTGTATTACATTTTATATATTCTTTTTATTATTTTTTTATAATATTGTTTTTATTATAAAACTGGGAAACAAAAAGTATAGAACATAAAATATACATTTTGACAATTCAAAAGTAGTACAACACAAGAAATACTTAGCAGAAAACCACAAAAACTGTCTTTTCCAGTTCTAAAAGTGGGTAAACTTCCGAAAAAAAGCGCGAAACATAAAATATAATGTTTGACAAGTCAAAAATAGTAAAAATCAAAAGATACGAAACAAAAAACAATCAAAATTTTCTAAATAAAGTGACTAAAAGGGCGGCAAGGAAGGGTAAAGAGGGTACAAATAGTACTACCCTACTAAAAATCACTTAATTACGCATTGTGTGTGAAAACTACGCTTATTTACATACTCTTATGTGCATTCAGTTTATGTGGAGAGATCATTTACATATTAAAGGACAAATTTCAGTCAATCATTTTTTTTAAGAAAAATGTGTGTAATTAATTTATATTTAAAATAAATATTTAATTACACTCATTTTTATATAATTCAAATATCTCATGAACCGTTAATTGTTAGAGAAAAAAATTATCTTTATTCACGAAACATTTAATTATCTTTCTATAAACGGAAACTTTGAAATACATTCCGCAAACTTTTTTTTTTATCTTTTTTTTCACGTTTTCTTTTCAGTATTGAAATTCGCATGACATGTCACATGTGATTTAATAGTAATATTGGAGTTCGAACACTAAATATCTTTATTAAAATTGAAATAAGTATTTGTTTATAAATCAAAGACTTTTCCCTTTTTTGCAATGGAAAACACACATTAATGGCTTTTCAACCATATATCATACACTATATTCGAATTATAAATTATAGCATTTTATTTATAAGTGTTATAAATTATAGCATTTTATTTATAAAACTTTTATAATCACATGTGAAAAAAATCACACATGGTAACAATCACATTTGATTGAGATAACGTGTGGTAAAATGACATGTGATTTTATTTGTTTTATTCAGCTTTAACGAATTAACTGCACTAATCTACAATTCAAAAAATAATGTGTTATATATGGTTGGAAAGCTTAATAAATTCATAGTTTAAAAAAAAGAGTCAATTGCATATATATCCCTACAAAAGTCAATAATTGCATATATATCTTACTAAAACTTATAATTACATATATATATATCCTTCTAAAACATTAAATATTGCATATATATCCAAATAATTCATTTATTCATAAAATAAAATCATAAAATACATAATAATTATTATCTAACTCTAATTACCTATTATACACTTTGTTCTTCATCTTCTCTAACATTACACTAACAGAAAACTATGAACGATACACATTAACACAACAAAAGTAAACCAGTTAAATTAAATAGGTTTTCTCTTAATGAATAACTCGAACACTGAAAGTCTGAAACACATCTCATTGGAAAGTGGAACCATTATTACAAAGTTGTTAAATACATTATTAGATCAAACGAACCATTATTGGAATTGTTAACATAATGATTATCCAAAGGCATACTAACCAAGGAAGTGTTATTTATTACTGTACAAACAAACACGCATGAGTAGTTCTAGTTTTTGACTGGAAAAGAAAGACAAACGTGGTTAGATGCATAAGAGCAATACAAGGACACTATACAATCTAATTCGATTATATTGATAATTATGAGCGTGTTTGAATTTTAAGCTCATAAATGTTGCTATGTCCGCAACAAAGAGAAAATCCAATCCGAAATTAGTAATTGCTTTTTGAAATAAGCATCTGGGTATCTTTAATAAGGACATATACAAGAGATAGAGATTGGCGGATATCATAGTTAGTTATAAGAAGATAGAAGTAAGAGGGTATAAATGTCAATGTAAAATTATTGTGTATTTTTGGATTTTATTTGTATATAAATTAGTCATTTGGATATAGATACAATTTTGAATTTAAGCAGGATATATATGCAATTATTAATCTTTGGAGGGATATGTATGCAATTCCCCCTAAAAAAAATTACATGTTTAGATATTCGGATATTCAAATTAGTGTTGAATCACATGTGATTTCTTATGCAAATTTCAACAACAAAAAAAGAAAGAAGAAAGAACGTGAAAAAAACGATAAAAAAAAGTTTATTGAAAATATATCAAAGTGTTCGTATATAAAAAGGTAATTAAATGCTCGTCGCGATGGTATAATTTTTTTCGCTTGACGATTAACGGTTTAAGAGATTAATTTTTGAAATACAATGGGGTAAAAGTGGGTTTGTTATCTAATATAAAAAATGATTGATTATAATTGATCTCTTAGTATGTAGGGAAACTTTTTGTATGTAATTGATCTTAATTCATAGTTTATATCTTCCTAATACAACATTCGTCCCAAAATAATTGTCATCCTAGAAATAACACACACTTTAGGAAAAACATAATTATTATTGCTTTCTCTTTGTTTTTTACAGGATGATAGTTTTACCTTTAACTAATAATTAATCACTTAGTTAATGTTTAGTAGCATACAATTAAAATGTAATTTTTAACACACCACCCAACTACTAGATTGCTGGCTAATATTTAGTTTTTCCTGAAGGTAAAACTATGATATATTTTTTGCGGGCTAATATTTAGTAGCATACAATTAAAATGTGATTTTTCTTTAAAATAAACGTGGACTATTAATTTGGTATGTAAAGAGTATATAAATTCTCTCCTTTTAACCTTTTAACACACCACCCAACTACTAGATTGCTTAATTATGCACAGGCAAGACTCTTCCTAGTCGTCGCTGGAGAAAATGGTGCAACGGCAAGTCCTCATTGTGATTGTCAGAACCATGGAATGGCAGAAAGTTGCAGGAGGGGTTGAAGCTCATTTTTTAGATGACATGCAGAGAGAAAATGTTTTATTTGTTTGTCTGTTTTTTGTTTTTTTAAAAGGGTTTTTTCGGTAAATGTATTACTCCAAAAAACGTTTAATTACAATGGATATGGGTGAAATCACACATCTTAGCCAGTTACATAGGCGGTAAAGCTAACATAACAAGCAAATCTACTTTTAAGAATGAAGTAACGACTATAACCAGATTACATTTGACTCAAACGACTCCAAACATAACCTACGACTTCTTCCTACCGCGAATCTTGATATCTCAAGCGTCACAAAAAGCCAATTGATCTTCTGATAAATCATGAGCGTTGTACTCAACATCATCATCATACATATCATATGGATCATCTTTCATTTCATACAAACTCTTGGTCCCGTATCACTCTCACTTGCCACGAAAGTCCCAGTTTTGTCATAAACATTTTCCGCTTCACCCTCACTATCCTCTTCAGCACACAAACTCGAAAAACCCGGTTGTGTACTTGTTACAACTGGTTTCGCACTAATAGGAGGAGTATTCTCATTAATCTGTTGCACCTCATTCATATTATGTCCCAAATTCACTGATTTAGCCACATTGGTTGCAGTATTTGAATGAATAATAGGCTTATTCCCATCATTATTTTCTTCATCCAAATTGTTAAGCACATCAAAAGTGTTATATGTATTTACCACATTTGCATCCTTGTTTTTTTGTCTAGACGTAAATGCGTCATTTGAGTTAGCCTTTGATGTAGATGCCTCGTTTTTCTTTCATTGGTTAGCTACAGGCCGATAAGCCATCTTATTTGTTACATGTACACGGTCAAACTTTTTCAGAATTAGGACTTCTTCGTTTAACTTTCTTGAACCCATCATTTTGGTCACGATTCACTATAACGTTAGGCATTGGAACAACAGTATTCTTTGAACATTCAACATCCGCGGGACCAAAATTTTTACATGACCAAACTACGCGAGGGGAGAGGAGGGTCCATTCATATTTCACTCAAATGAAAAAACGAGTGTACCCTGGTTTGTCTAGCAACAGGACGACAACAACTAACCGAACTTTCAATACATTGTCCGCATTTATTTCGATAAGTTCCCTAGCATAGCTGTTCCTACCCCACTATTCCTCACACATTGTAGTTGTGTAAGAGTCTTGGAGCATAAAAGTACCCAATTTCAAAGCAATTACACTTAAACCATCACCGATAAAAGCGGCCATAGGGACGTCCTGAAACATGACCCATACCGATATCTTCCTCAAATCTTCTTTTGATAAACAAACACAAATCGACCACATTTTGAGAATAATGGGTACCGTTTGAATCATCCAACAACGATTAATAAGAACAACCTCTAAGTTTTTTCTTGAAGAGAATTTAAATAAAAAGAACCCTTGCGAGTTCATGATTACCTTTTAAAGACCATATTTTGTCCACATAGTTGTAGCAAAATGTTGTACCACAGAAAACGCTACCCTATTGCCAATGAAATGGCCATACAATGTGTTCGCACATCTATTGTTAACCTCCTCAACTGACGATTTGGGAATGACAAAATCAGCATCATTGATGGTATCGTTGATTTCAATAAAACGAAAGTTAACTTTTTTCATAAAAGTCTAATCAGTAACAACCAAAGACGAGTTGAGACCAGGATTAAGCTTGGTTGCATACGAGCTAGAGATATCAATTATGCATGCATTAGTAGGGTCCCAATCAGTATTAACTTTCATAGTAGCTGCATGTATAGCCTCATTAACGCTATCACAAATATTTTGACTAGCCTGGTCATTCATAAGGTCAAGTCCAATGTTGTCTTCAATCGTTTTAGTTGGTTCAACATTATCAACAACATGTAGTGTAGGACTAGACTCTTTAGGCATGTTCATCTCAGAGTTTATCTCCACCAAAAGACTCAACATTATTAGATTTTAATGGTAGTACAACATCACCCAATAACACTAGTTTCCTTCTAAAATTTACTTTTCAATGTCATGAATTTTATCAGCCAATAAAGAAAGATTAGGAATACCATATGTATTAAACAAAAATGGAAAATGTTCGTTTCCAGCAGGATTTAGCTAAAAAAATAGCCACATTTTCCCTAGCACAACTCGACACAATTGTCGAAAGATTAGATTTTTTCTTTTTTTCTTCTTCTCCCATCTCCATTCCGAATCCAAAAACCCACTTTTCATTCTCACCTTATGCATAAAACAATCAAAAACAAGAAGCACTAGTAACATATAAATATTCAATACAATGTAGAAACCCTAAAGAAAATTAGGGTTTATAAACGAATGTAGAACCACAGATTCTGACATGATCGGAAACCATAAACTAACATTATTGTAGTAACGATGAAGTTCAAGAAACAAATTAATAGACTTAAGGTTAATACAAACACGGAGATCAAGAAGACCCTAGATCAGTTATAAACGAATAGCAGGACAAATCATTGTCTTCAAACGTCAAATTAAACAGCAGCAAATCAGCGAGTATGAAAACCGATCTTAAACTAAAACCCTAAATCGAAAAATGAAACCCAAATAGCGAACCTAGAATCGAGAAGCAAGCAGTTAACCCAATGATTAATAACACAAAAGACAAAATGTAAGATTGTATTAGATTCAACAAATGCAGTGTTTAGTTATGTGTCTCTAAGCTAGAGTCTACGCATTATTTATTTTATATTTGTAGTTGTTTTGTAACCCTATATAATAAACCAGTTGTTGTTTTTCTTATTTTTAGTGTTAAGTGTTTTAAACACATACGTTTTACAAAAAAAATCTCACAGAATGAGGTGTCATGTAATTAATGGCATTATCTTTCTTTCTATTGAATTCCCTCTCATATTTTCAATTAGAAATTTGCTCGCCATATAATTGTGTAAATTTATTTTTGTAAAATTTATGCGGTTATAGCATTTATATTTTTTAAATATGAATTATGACCCTTTCAATTCTTTTATTCGGCTTTAAAATTTAAATACGTTCTGTAATTGTTTAACTTCTTATAATCTACAACTAATAAAAATCATATGCTATTACATTTCAGTTGAAGAAATTAATCCTCAACTTATATCGTGATCTTTATGTTTACTTATAGTATGTAAATCAGTTTAGAGATGGGACGAGAATGGTTTTGTTGTTTGGTTTTCCGTGTTGAATAGTAAGGACTCGATGAGATTGATATAGATCAAGAAGCCCGGGTAACACTTAAACAAGAATCACAGTTCACTGCTGTGAGGCAGTATTTGCCCAAGCGTGTGAAAACTTGTGTGGTGTTGTGTGTTTAGAGAGGCTAGTAGTTTAGAGATAAACCCTTTGGGAGTGATCGCCGGCCGCCAGGGTACCAAGTGTCGATCATCCGAGAGCAAACAAGGAGAACATATGTCATTCGTCCTTTAGCTCGTAGTATTGTTTGTCGTGCATCTCCACTGTGCAATGTCAGATGGTACATCTTAATCGCTAGTGACAATTGGGGACCAGAGGCTTTGTCATTGCTTAGTCAGGCCTGAGAGGTATTCCCAGGCTCTACGCAGCCTGGGATTTAAGCTGGGACTTTTATCAAATGTTGATTGGGCCTTGGTGATGGGCTTGATTCGAGCGTGATTAAATGGGCTTGGGCCATTAATATTGAGATGCTATCAAGTCCCCCCAATCTAGTATTAGATCATGTACGATTATGTGATGTTGTACTTTACTATATCTCAGTCCCCCCTCCCCCGTGCATGCCTTTCTTACCAAGGTTCGCCCCAGGATCTTTATTGCCAGGATGATGGTCACATTTTCCTTTTGTGATGATGACTAGATGCGGGCTTTTTTCCTCGATCAGGGTTGTAAGTTGAATTGGAAAATGTGTGTTCTTAATGTTTTCATGAAGATGTGTAGGAATATCCTGCCTCAGATTTATTCGCTATCTTTGGGATCTGATGCGTCTTTAATGCCTTTGAGACTGTAGACGGCGTCACCCTGGCATTTCTTTAGTGGTGAGTATAACGCGTCCCTTCGACTATACCTAACGTATGTATATATGTAAGCGGTACTCGTGTCTTGCAGAGTGTCTACCACGTCCTTTATTAAATGTTTGGTAACTCAATGAGCGTTTGCCAAGTGTCAAACGCTGATTCATTTTTTTTTGCCTATAAATAGGGTTAGAAATATGAGGAGGTTACAACTTGAAACAATCAAAGCCTTTTTTCCTCCCATTTTTTCACATCATTCCCAAACCCTAAAAACTTCTTTCAAGAAGGTTTTTTCATAGGCTTTTATTTATGAAGGGCATTTTGTCTTCCTTTGGTTTTCGTTGTGTAAGATGGAGAGTAGTCATTTCAATGGCGAAGACATTTGTGGTATGGGATCCTTTACCCGTGTATAGGGGTTGGATATGGCCTCTTCTACCCTTGTCCAACCTTGATATCTCCTGGATGTATGTTGATCCTCGTAGAGTTTCGTAAGTGATTTTTAGGATAGAAGGCGTGGAGGGTCTTGCATCAGACTTACTATCTCGCTTTAAGTCCTATCAGGGTGATTTGGTCATCCTGATGAGAAACTTAAATGTTACACCGTATACTCAATGTGGGCTTGGCCATCTTGGGGTGAAACTTAAATGTTTCACCATACATCCATGGTGGGGTGCATCGACCGTCATGGATGGAATCTCCATCAGTGACCCATTGTTGCACCTGTGTATGTGTGTGGCCATGGTAGTGGTTAATGCCTGATTCAAGGTGGGCAACAATGCTCACATAGAAATGATGGAGAGGTTGAGGGTCACTTTCGAGGTGGCCGTCCAGGGACTAGTTGTTCCCGATGGACGTCTGATAACATCAAATAGTCCTGATATTTTAGCGTCAATTTTCCCCTAATATGCTCATCATTTGTATCATTTTACTTGAATATATACTCTTATTTGTTAATATTTTGTTTTCAGGTTAATAATGAGAATAGGAACGAAGAGACGCGGAATTGGAAGGTTATTAATGAAGATACACAAAAGTATGCTGACCAGAAAAGAGTTACGGCGTAAATGCTCACTCTACTTCTTGTAACAAGGATTATCACTACAAGATCAAAGTCAACGTTGACCAAGGTTATGGTGTAACTTCTACAAAAGGTAAGCCGTATATATATATTTCCAATACTTAGAGGAATTTCGTGGGCAAAAGAAGTTACAACGTAACCAATTTCATGGTTACGGCGTAAAGTGGTTAACAAGAATTCTACGTTTGTAACTTACCTTTAGGTTACGCTGTAGTTTCATCACTGAGGATAAGATCGTCCTAGATTCAAAGGTTACAGCGTAACTAGTCTTAGAGGTTATCTTAGTAACTTATTCGAGACTATAAATACAAGCCCTAATTCTGCATTTTCATGTCATCTCTTGTCACCCCTTCCCAGGGGAACGACTAGGGCATGACTTCAAGGCATTATTCAGCAACATACAAGTCATTTTCAAGGGAGAATTTACGCCATTCACTACATAAGTTTTAGTTTTTCATATTACATTCTTGTATTTAATTTGATGTCTTTCATTATGATGTTAAACATTGAATTTTCTGCATGTTTTAATAGGATTAGCTAAACACCTTTGGTGTTATTCTAGTTATGAAGTTGTTATTCTTATGATGTAGTTTTCTCGTTTTCATTACACTTTATATGTATACTTTCTTTGCTTATTTTGGGACATCCATGTTTTGGTAGCATGGAAGTTTGGGTAGAATCTAGGAAGCTAGGAGAATTGACCATAAGACCTTAGTGAATCAGGTTGCGAGTAGTGGTAAGAATTGACCATAGGACTATCACTATCTTGCGTGAGAATTTTACCCAACGATCACCTTCCAAACGGAAATGCTTAAGAAGTTAGGAGAGACCGAAGATCCGACCAACAGGGTTTCATTAAATAAGTCTTAGATCATAGCAACACTTAATGACTCTTCCATAGGGTAAACCCACGAACTCTTGTAATCATTAGGTTACGGAATAGGATTCTATGGAAGATAGGACTAGACGAATTGACCAACTGAGTCTAGTGACTTAAACCCCCATGTAGAGCGATAGAAAACATAATCATATCATAACAAGATTAGTAACTAGGCTAGCACATTTTTCCCTATTGATTATCTTTCCTTGTTTAATTGCTTTTATTTTTATTTCATTTCTTTAGTTTATAATTATTCAATATAAAACCCCCTTTAAATCCAGTGACACTAGAACTTAAATTAGATCCACTCGCATAGATCTTGGAACGACCTCGGATTTACCGAGTAATACACTACACACGACCGGGTACACTGCCCATTAGTGCATTAGGTAGACCTTAGGTAGATGAGACTTTTATAAAAATTAAAACCTGGTCAGAAATCCTGCATCAACGTCCATTCTTCTACTGCGGAAAGAGCGTTTTCCTCGCCTTTGTGTTTGCTTCTTGGGCTGTGTTGTGACCTTTTCTCCTGTTTTCGAGCAAACGCCTAACCGCCTACGTATTTGTGCGAAAGTTTGCTATGGGTTAGTTGGCTGGTTAAGGAGAAAGGTGAACGATCTTTCTAAAACCCAGGCCTGTTACTCATTATTCTTAAGTAATTTGGAACCTGAAATTGTCATGTCGCATTTAGACTACTTAGAAATTTTATGGCCGGATGTTTGTAATCCGTGATGTATCAGGATTTATTTGTAGAATGTACCAGTCATGTAAAGTCTTGGGTTTTGTAATAGGGTGGATTACCCCAATAATGAAATTAACTGTTCATCAATTTATTATTTTGTATATACCAGGCACATGTAGGCCTTTTAGTTAGGATGTTAGAACCATGAACTCTCAGTGAAATAGGCTTGTCTAGCCAATTTACCGTATGTATGTGTCCAGGCACGTGTAGTTCAGGGGATGTTGTAACCCTGAACTCTTAATGAAATTAGCTTTCAAGCCAACTTATTATATGTGTTGTTATTCTATGTTTAGTAATCAGTTATACATGAAGAATATATGCCGTCAAAAGTTTGTTTAAGTTTGACACGATAACAAGTACTTGTGTTTTTCCATGCACATTATAACTAATATGATTGACTAGCTATCTTCCAGTAACTCGCTCGTGGCAAGTTATGGGTATGTATGTACCTTGGAATAGGCATGCGCGATGAATTCCTATCCAAGGCGTTGTCGAGTGTACTCCCTGCTTTTTGACCCGCATGCACCTTTTGTTCATGAGCATGTTCATAAAGGCTAATTTACGTTTGAGTAAACGCATGCTTGTATGAATAGTCAGTTAAATGTTACACTTTGTAAGAAAAATGCTGGATTGTCATTGCATATTTGTAGAAATAGTACATATGAGCTATCCTGGCTGTTAGAAGCCTCGATGAAAATATAAAAAGAAATCCACCTAAGTGTAGCATGCCAATCAGGCTAGATACTTGCCATTAGAGGGGAGTATGATCCCTCTTAGGTGGTGCCTAGCAGGTAGGGCTTGGTTTTGTCGAGCGATCCACCCTTAGATGTAACATCGTTTGAGGTTGGATGCATAACATGCTAGGGTAATGTCATCCCCCTTAGGTATTGTTAATAGGTAGGAACCATTGTCGTTTTCCTGACAAATGATGTATGGCCCTTCCTAATTGGGAGCGAGCTTACCCTAACCTGCGGCCTTGCTGACCTTATTTTTGTGCATTACATGGTCGCCAGGTTTGAAACACTCTGGGTGAACGCTTTTGTTGTAACACTTTGCCATTTTATATTTGGAGTGTGCTAGGCGGATGGAGGCCAAGTCTCGCTTTTCCTCTGCTAGCGATAGGTCCAGTCTGAGGGAATCTTCATTTTTTTCCTCATTGACCATAACAACTCTTTCCATTTGGATGAGCAACTCAACATGTATTACAACTTCAGTGCCATAGACAAGGTTGAAGGGTGCTTCCCATGTTCTTTTCTTTGGCGTAGTTCTGTGTGCTCACAATACGCTTGAGAGCTTGTCTACCCAACAAGTCTTGTATTCCTTCATCCTTTTCGCAATGCCTTTTACGATCTCTCTGTGGGCTACCTCTACATGACCATTATCTTGGGAATGGTAAGGATATTTGGTAGCTCTAAGGATACCCTAATTTTCGCACCATGATTTGAATGGATCACCGATGAATTGTGTCCCGTTATCAGTTATGAGTGTTTGTGGCATGCCGAATTGAGTGATGATTTGATCGTAGAAAAAGTTTCAGACCTTTCTTGAAGTTATGGAGGCTAGCATCTTTGCTTCGACCCACTTGGTGAAGTAATATACGACTATAATCATGTGTTTGACATTTCCAGGGGTAGTTGGGAATGGTCCGCATATGTCGATGCCCCATTGATGGAATGTCCAGGGTACAATGATAAGGATGAGGTTATGCTTTGGCTTGCGTTGAACATTAGCGTAAGCGTGACATTCTTGGAATGGTTTGAGATCAGCCTCTACGTCTTGATTTACTGTTGGCCAGTAGTACCCCATCCTGATTGCTTTGGCTGCTACAGCGCGTGACCCTGAGTGCATGCCGCACATTTCATTGTGTATGTCTTGAATGATTATTCGTTGTCAGTCTGGCACATCTTGCCATTGGACCCCTGAATGTCTTGCGGTATAAGGTGTGATCCCTGATGGAGTACATGATGGCCTTGTGCCTGATTCTCAGTGTATCCACTTTGTCAGGTGGTAAAATACCTTGAGATAGCCAGTTGAAGATGGGGGTCATCCATGTGTCTTCTGTCTCGACCTGGGATACCTCGACAGGCTAGAGGATGGATTTCTCGTTGATGACTTCTACTAGGACATCCTTTCTGAAATGTTTGAAAGTAAGGGCAGCCAGTTTGCTTAGAGTGTCTGCTCGTTGGTTTTGTCCCCTGGGGATCTGAGTGATGGAGAAGGATGTGAAGTATGGCAAGATCTGGTTAACCAGTGCCAAGTACAGCTTCATTGGCTCCTCTTTTTCGGTGTATTTGTCGCGTACTTGTGAGGCTACCAATAATGAGTCAGTAAATACCTTGATTCTTTTAACTTCCATTGTTTTGGCTATTCGCAAGCCTACTTGTAGCGCTTCGTATTCTGACTCGTTGTTCGAGTCTTTGAAATTGAACTTCAGGCATACGTGAAGTCATGCCCTGATAGGCTTGTAAGCACTAACCCTGCCCCTGAACCTTGTTTAAATGACGCTTCGTCAGCGTATAAAGTCCATGTTTCGTCATCGTGACCCGTGGGTGTTGGCTGTGTTTTTTACTTCTTGCCTGGTATTATTGGGGGTAGTATGTCGACTTCGGCTAGAAAGTCTGCCATGATCTACCCCTTGATTGAGTGTCTGGATCCAAAGGTGATTTCATGCTTGCTTAGCTCGATCGCCCCTTTTGACATTCTGCCTGTATACTCGTAGTTCGATAGAACCTGTTTCAGGGGCTTGTCTGTTAGGACGTGTATCGGATGTGCCTGGAAATACCTCTTGAATCGCTTGGATGATAGTAGCAGGGTGAACACCAGTTTTTCCAATGGAGGGTAGTTGACTTTTGGGTCTTATAGTATTGTGCTAAAGAAGTGGATTGATTTTTGGACTTTCTCTTGTTCTGCAAAGAGTACTGACCCGATTGCCTCCTAGGATCTTTGCTAGCTACATGGTGAGGGTTTCACCTAGTATTGGAGCCGTCAGGGTGGTAGTTCGTTTAGGACACTTTGAGGTCTTGAAATGCTATTTCAGCTTATTCCTTCCATTTATATACCTTTTTCTTGTTGCATTCGATTAGTACTTTGAAGAATGGCAACTACTTCTTTGATGCTCGTAAGAGAAAACGGCTGAGAGCTGTGGGTTTCCCATTTAAGCTTTGTAGCTCTCTCAGGTTCTTGGGAGGAGCCATGTCTAGTACTACTTAAATCTTTTTGGGGTTAGCCCGAATTCCCATGGCGTCGATTATGTGGCCCAAAAACTACCCGTATTTGACTCCGAATGTGTATTTGGCTAGATTTAGGTTCATGTTGATGCGTCAGAGATTTTGGAAGGTTTCGATGATGTCGCGCAACAGGGCATCCTCTGTCTTGCTTTTGATAACCATGTCATCAATGTATGCCTCAAGTTTGACACGTATATAAGATTTGAACTCTCGCTTCACCAATACTTGGTAGGTGGCACCTGCGTTTTTTAGACTGAAAGGCATTTTCGTATACCAGTAGAGACCCTGATTGGTGTAGAATGTTGTTTTGTCTTCGTCAGAATCCTTCATTAGAATCTGGTGGTATCTTTTGTATGCATCAAGGAAGCATTTATATTTGAAACCAGCTAGCGACTCTACCTTTCAGTCAACGGGAAGTAAAGGGTAATTATCTTTTGGACATGCCTTTTTTAAGCTTGTGAAGTCTACATACATGCGCCATGTGCCGTAGAATTTCTTGACCATGACTGGATTTGAGAACCAGGTTTTATATTTGACTGGTTGTAATATGCCTTCCTGGATTTGGTCCGTGACCTGGGAATCCATGGCCTGCGACCGCTCTAGAGAAAGACTGTGTATCTTCTGTCTGATAGGTGGTGCGTATTGTTTTAAACCTAAGTTGTGTTCTTCTAGTTCCGTGGGAATACCTGTCATGTCTGAAGGTTTCCAACCGAATACATCTAAGCTATTCGCTAGTAGTTGTACCAATTGTTCTGAACATGGGGTGAGAGGTTAACTGCGATTGTGATTGGTTGATCTGGATATTCGGGATGTATGGCAACTTTTACCTTCTTGGGATTATCTCCCGGAATGGGTGCCCATGCGTTCTCTCTGATGTTGCTTTTTTCTACTGCAGCTTCCAGGCTCGCGTCCTTACCCGGGTAGTCACTTTTAACTGTGGCGATTCCCCCTTATGTTGGAAATTCTACTAATCACCTAATAGTGGTGATGCGCGTACAAGGCGCGTTCGGGGTCAAAGGAACTTCCTTTTCGTCGAGCAAGTTTTTCAACACCCTAGGCAGTGAACCTAATCGTTGTAGTGTAGTATTGGGTAAGCCTCGGGGATTGATATCGTTCTCTAGGGGAATAGGAATGCTAGTAAGAAGTGTACTACGCTAAGGTTGAGGTTGAGGAAGATTCTTTTTTATCTTTTTATATTTTTTAGAAAGCTAAGGGTATATTCTTGGGGTTTGGATTTGGGGGGTGGTACTTCTACCGATTACTTCTACTATCTAATTATCTAAACTATGAGTAGTCCATGTCTTTTTTATGTGTGCTCGTATGATGATTAAAAATGTGCTTACCTAGATACTATTACTCCCTAGTTATCTTTAATTGGTGGTTGAATTGTCACGTCCTTATTCTTAACGCGTTGTGTTTTCTAAGGTCGTAGGGTGTGCCTTTTTCCCTAACTCTTTGAGACCACCTTAATGTTATTGCCTACGAAATCCTCTTGATTAATCATAAACTAACTTTAAGGTTATCTTTGGATGTTTAGACTACGAAATCCACTAAGTGATTCATAAACTAAGGTTCACAAAGATTACTCAAGCATTTAAACACAACGATGGCCTAATTGCACTCCTAAGCCAATTACAATTAAGATAAGAGACAACCAATCAATAATTAATAACTAGGTTTCATAGATCTAAGCAAACACACAAGAAATTTAGTCGGACATGTTAAACACGCAAGCATACACACATTCAATGGAAGACATAATGAAATCAATGAAGTAAAACACTTATCTTGATGTAAAATAGGGTTTGAGAACCCTAAGATACTGTCCAAGTCGGACTACAAACGTTTAGGGTTTTTACTCCACAAGTCTACCCCTTTAAAATTCTAAAAATTAGATTTCTATATATAATTTTACACTTGCGACGTCGTCGCCTTATAGGTGGGACGCCGTCAGATCGCCATCATTAGGCTTTTCATCTTGGCCAAGTAATCGTTGGGACGGCGTCACGTTGAAGTTGTGGCGTCGGGCTTCGATAGGGCGTCGTCGATTCGGATCTAGGCCTTCGAGATGAAAAGTCTTAGTGACGCCCTTCCTCTTCAAAGCGGCGACGTCAGGTGTATTTTAGCCAAAATTCTACTGAGCCGTCTGAGATTTTTATTCGTATAAAGGGACGGTGTCGCCCTTTGATTGGGATGCCGTCAGGTTCAATTTCAGCAGCTTGATTGGCTTTGATCTTGACTTTGCCATTTTCTTCATGAATTCACTCCTTTTCGTCCAAATATGCATCATTCCAACATTTTGCTTCCAAGAGACCTAAAAAGTGAAAAGAAACGATATTAAGCAGTAACGGATATAAAAGTGGGCAATTAAGGGCTTAAATGACCCCCTAAAAACGTACGTTTTAAATCCTTATCAAGTGGAAACTTCCATGCTGAGCTTTTGCAATGATGTCCTTCCGAGTATGAATTTATACTTGGATGTGGATCTGACCACGTGAAATTGTAGCAAGATTGTTCTTGACAGCGGGTATGTTCCTACTGTGAGTTCTAAGGTAACTACTCCTTAATGGTATGATCTTTCCCCTAAGAAACCAAATAGTGGTGTGGTTGGGGGGTCTAAGTCCTGACCTGATATATTCTAGAGTTTGTTGAAACAGTGCTCGTACATTATGTCTATCGAACTTTCTCCATCCATGTATATTCTGCTCAACCTATGTAAGGCTATCATTGTTGTTATGACCATTAGATCAGATGATGGTATGAACATGTCTCACGAATTACTTCTTGGTGGGGTACGTTTCCAGGTCTTCATGATCTCATTGTTTCTTTTTGTGCCTGAGTACCATGACTGAATCATGTTGACACTCTTTATCTGTCCCCTAAGGGATTTTGGTTTCCTATAAGTATTGCTCTCTACCTTAGGTTGTGTGCCAGGGTAGGCAGGTCTAATTGAATTGACTAGATGTCCTAAGTGCAAGGTGGGTTGCACGTTATGGCATGGGAGTGGGCTAGGAGGGGATTTCAGGTTGTCCAGCTGTAGGTTGTACCTGGTTCCCAACTCGTGGTTGGTTCTGATTGTTATGTGTGAAGTAATATGGATACGGGTAAGTGGGTTGGAATGTGTTTACTTGAGTTTTTCTCGATAAGTGCTTGTATCGTGACCTGGGTTGTACGTTTGTCGGACCCCCTTTCTTACATCCCTCAGCGTCCCTCATTATCCCTTGAACCTCATGTGTTTGTGATTTTCGAGCTTGCATGAGTGACCGGAGAAGTTGATATCTCCCGTGGATCCATGTTGGCTTCCCTGAGAAGGATGATGCGTGTAGGACTATAAGGTTGTTGGAATCAATCCTAAACCTAAATCAAGTGTTAGTGATTCATATGTAATAGTTAGCTTAATATGGCCTTTATGTTAGTAATTAGCCTTAGGCTTATGTAGAAGGCCCATAAGCCTAGGCCTAGTCCAATAAGGAAAAGGATGGGAACTAGGAGTGTTGCCCTAGCTTCCCTCCTATAAATACCTTGTAATAACCCTCACTTGAGGGTTGGTTGTTCAATTCATTTCTCTTTCACCATAGC
>OU343219.1:133394695-133509880 GCA_910596185.1 Chrysanthemum makinoi
AACATATATATATATATATATATATAGTATCACTTTAACAACTTTTAATCTTAGCATTTGATGGCAAATACAATACTTACAAGATTCATTTTAAAAATCTTGTAAAGTAATGTATACAATATATAGATACTGCATAGAATCTGACAATATATATATATATATATATATATATATATATATATATATATATAGGATAAAGATCGAATAAAAGCGAATATCCGTGAAAATATAAAAAAATTCAAAATTCTCGAAACTTCGAAACAGACAATTTCTGAATGAATTATGATGGTGCATGAAAAAGTTGTAAGAAAACTTTTTCTAAAAATTGGATATTTTTCGAAAAAAAATTATGAAAAAATATGTTTGCTTGTTAATAATTTTTGTCTCAAATTGGTTTTTTGTGCAGCAAACTTGACTTTTCATCAAAATAACATTGCGCATCTAACTAAAAACAAATTAAAAACTTTGTGCATCAAAAAATTTTGCGCATCAAAATTAGTTTTGTGCATTAAAAAAGATTATCAAACTCAAATTATAAAAAATGTTTCACAAAAAGTTTTTATACTTATGCAACTCTTAGATCTTGTGGAATTTTTTGAATTTTTGGAGAATTATTTTAAAAAACAAATTTTTTATTAATTACGGATATTTGTTTTATTTTAAACTTTACCAATATATATATATATATATGGAAGGGGTTGGTGGGGAGTAAGCTTTTAAGTAGGGATGGTGCGTAATATCACAGCGTACTTTTATAAAAAATTCAAGAAAATGCGAAAAAATTAAAAAATAAAGAGGATGATAAATTATTACGAATCGCTGAAAAAATTTTAAAAAATTAGTTTTCATGATTAAAGATATTGTGATATTAAGGTGCGATTTTGACTTTTTTGAAATTCAAGATGCGTCAATATCACATAATTTTTTTAAATACAAATTGTTAATATCACTTTAATTTTTTTTTGATATCACACTACTTTTGTTTTTTTTTAATATTATTATCAACCGTTCCTTTTTAATAAAAAAATTATATCCAGAGTTCACTACTTACTAGCCAGTAAATCAACAATAAAATTTTAATATCGAATAACTTCTTTTATATAACAGATTTTTTTTTAATATAATTGTTAATATCATAAGTAAGCATATTATGTTTTTAATAAAATTGTGATATCATATTAACTATCATATGTTTCTTAATATCACGGTTCATTTTTACGTACAAAAAAGCTTAATATCACCATTTATATCAAAGTTTAATATCAGCGTATGACACGTAATATCGTTAATATCACGGTAGGACTCATAATCAAAAACAAAAAGTGCTCGGAAAATCTGAAAAAATTAAAAAATGAAAGAAGATAACAATAGTAAGGATCGCTTGAAAAGGAAAAATTTTAAAAATCGTTTATATGGTTGGTAGTACCGTGAGATAAGCGGAGATCTTGACTTTTTTTCAAAATTAGTCAGATCTGAAGATAAGGCGGTCGGATCTATCCGCACATCCTTGCAATTAAAAAATCCACATGATCCTCACTTATATATATATATATAGAGAGAGAGAGTTAGGATCAAATGAGAAGATAATTAAAATAAGAATAATAAGAAAAAAAGCAATGGCTCATTTTAGAGCATTTGTCACAAAAATGGATGCATCTCCCCTTAAAATTCTCCCTCCTATTTAAAATGTGTGGTTAGAAATCTTTCTTATTCTTCTTATTTTAGGTTTTCTTTGATCCCTTCCCTATATATATATATATATATACATATATATATATATATATATATATATATATATATATATATATATATATATATATATATATATATATATATATATATATATATATATATATATTTATATATATATATATGGGCTGAATGTGTGAGGCATTTTGTAGATACGTTTGTATAAACTGAATTATTTTAATAATGATTACCATTGTAGCTAAAAGGTGATGATAATAGTAATGTGTTATCGTAACCAACCTATAGAACGGATGGAGTACATTAATCTCTCTACAAAAGAATTAGGGTGCGTTTGGTACCCGGGAATGAGAATAAGGGAATGATTTTTCATTTCATTCAAATGTTTGTTTAAGAGGTGAACCTATCAAATATCTGAATGAATGATGGAAATATTCCATATTCTATATACCTTAAATAGGCCGAGTATGAATCTTTCATAAGTGAAAAGTCCACCACTACTATTAAACTCATACCTATTATGATTGATTGTAGCGTACCAAACACACCCTTAATTAGGGGTGTTCATCGGTTCGGTTATCGGTTTGTTCGGTTCAGTTTGTTCGGTTAATTTTTTTTCTTCTGGGTATAACCGAAAACCGAACCGAAATTTGACTAAACCGAACCGAAAACCGAACCCCCAATAACCGAAAACCGAACCGAATTACCCAAATTTATTAATTTATTCATTTATTTATATATATGTTTTGAAAAAAAAAATTTCAAGCTTCAAAAATATTATATATATATATTATAAAAGAGTTTTAACATATTTTTTTTATATAAATATATAAAAAAATATATATATTTATTTAAATTCGGTTTTCTGTTTGGAGGGCTAAAACCATAACCGAACCGAAAACCGAACTTTTATTTCGGTTCGGTTCGGTTCGGTTTTGGCAAGTTCGGTTCGGTTATGAGTTCGGTTCAGTTATTTTATGTTCGGTTCGATTTCGGTTTTCGATTTATTCGGATATTACCAAACCCATGAACACCCCTACCCTTAATGTTTATGGTTGTAAACTTTCTTTAGAATTTGATCAACGACATGGCAATTGGTAACGTTGCGAAGTGTAAATCCCAACAAATATAGTAGTTAGATGGGGCACCCTGCACCCACACGTGTATGAACGTAATTCTTTCTAGCTGCTCGTGGCTCGTGCCCAACTACCCGATGATTTACCAACATTTAGACATTTGGCTCAACCAACAACTTAAACCATTCCATACTTTGCCTTGGTGTCCAAAACAATCAATAACCTCGTCATCTTTGTGTCGTCCCCACCATATCAATATCTTCATCTTGGATTGTCTTGTAGACTTCAATAGCTCGACCTACGTGTTATTGTTTTTCTTTTCTTAAATCGGCATTGAATACATGGATAAAATGCTAGCAAGAAGTTAAAAATAAGTTACAAGAAATTAGATTATTACATTTAACAAGAGTTATAATGATCTATTCTAATCTGAATTAACCCTTTCTACTTGGATTCTAGATAGAGCCGAATGTTGCAACTTGAATTGAACTTTATGGGACCAATAATGGAGGACGTATATTCTTTTTCAAACTTTTTTCCGCTTTTTGAGCACTATATAGCCTAGATGATACGGAGGACTCATGCTTCGTTGCGGGGCGAAGGGTTTTTTCTTTTTTTAATGGCAACTAATTATCACCGGGCGAGAGATTTCTTCTTAATAACAGTTAATTATCTCACGATATATACAATACAAGTTTATCTACATGTCCTAAATAGAATTTGAACTCAAAAAATCATTTGGTTAAAAAACTTCTTAAATAAAATAAAGTATTATTGCACAATCATGCCTGATTCTGTTTTTCGTTGGTACGAGACAAAATTGAAATGCACACCGTCAACTCAAATATCCCAACAATATTCTCATAAAATTAGGGGACGTTTGGTTCACATAATGTTTTTGAAAGAATTGTAATCATTGAAAGGAATTGTAATTTGATATAATTGTAATTCAAATAATTGGAATATGTTGTAATTGTAATTAATGAAATCTGTTGATGTATTTGGTTGACTCGTAATGTATTAAACGAAACTATTGAAGTTTATCTTAGACAGAAAACCGGTTCGATCTAGTTGAACCGTTGAACCATTGACCCGGTGAACTGGCTCCGATTTTTAAAACATTGCCTTTTTTGCTCGACTCAAACAGCTCGGTCACATGAGTGACTAATGGGCTGTAACTAAGTCAGAAGACGGTCAAGTGTCCACTAAACAATCTAAACTCTATCAGTATTAGGCTTCAAGCGTTATATATAGGGAGGTGATACTCACACCACACCTTTTGATTCATGCACCACTAATTGTGCATTAGAGTATTGTCTTATCAATACGAAATGCACAAATAGTGGATGCTTAAATGTGGTAATGATATCATCCCTATATAAAGCCCACAACAAACTTTTTTTTTACTGAAATAGCCGTTATTGGTTCTAGGGGTGTTCATCGGTTCGGTTATCGGGTTATTCGGTTTATTCGGTTCGGTTAGTTCGGTTAAATTTTTTTTTGGGTCAAACCGAAAACGAACCGAATCGAATTCCAATTTGACTCAACCGAATCGAATAACTGAAAACCGAACCTCTATAACCGAAAACCGAACCGAATAACCCGAATTACATAATTTTAATTATTTTTTTATTTAATTATATATATTTTTAGTATAAAATTTATTTTCAAACCTAAATAATGATATATTTATATTAAAAAAGAGTTTTAGTAATTTTTCATATAAATACAAAGAAAAATGTTATATTTATATACTAAAAAGAGTTTTAGTACTTTTTTTTTTCATATAAATACATAGAAAAAATATATATTTATAAGAATTCGGTTTTAGGTTTCGTTGCCATAACCATATCCAAACCGATAACCGAATATTTAGTTCGGTTCAGTTCGGTTAGGAATTCGGTTCAGTTTTTTTAGGTTCTGTTCGGTTTCGGTTTCCGGTTAATGTGGATATTACCCGATCCGTGAACACCCCTTATTGGTTCTTTCCGGGGAAAAGAAAAGGTATGTGCAGATTCTGGTTTTCATATTTATATATATGTGTGTCAGTGTCTAAGATTGGTGGTGATCGGTGTGACGGCGTCACAAGGATGTGTGGAACTCGAGAGAAGGTTGTAAACTATCGTAACATTTTTATGGAGAATATATGGTTTTGACCTGGTAGAACTTTTGGTTCTCTTGTCCAAGCTTCGTTTACTTATGAGGCATCACATATGGGAATTTGAATATGGCTAGTCATTGGTAGTTTCAGGTATGTACTCAATCATAGCAATAGATCATATTTTAAACCATAAAAAAGTTCCAACATACGCATGTAAATACTGCATTTATACAATATGTATCTTATATTCTTATCAGTCATTTTCGCTGCACACTTATCAGGCTAGTTAACATGTATCTTCTAGACTTGAGGTCTTGTCCAGCTTGTTAACACGTACCTTTTAGACCGGAGGTCATATCTATGGAATATTGGCCAATCCAAGAAAAACAATATGTAAACTTGTAAACTCTTGCTATTGCCATGGAGACTTGAAT
The DNA here is from genome assembly GCA_910596185.1 of Chrysanthemum makinoi. Classification (NCBI taxonomy): domain Eukaryota; kingdom Viridiplantae; phylum Streptophyta; class Magnoliopsida; order Asterales; family Asteraceae; genus Chrysanthemum; species Chrysanthemum makinoi. Next base: position 133,400,014 of record OU343219.1, read on the forward strand.
CCATGACCACTAATTTTAGCGAAAAACATGGACCATGTTAAATACATACTACTGATATATACCCTAACATTTACATTATATGTTACACCAAGCCTTCTATCTAAAACATGCATATCGGGCTATGTTGGTAACTTCAAAAGTAAACAAACTAAATACAACCTTATGTCTCCCTGTGGCTATGTTTCATCCTATCACTCAAATGGTCCATTTTATCCTTCATCCTACCTGGCAAGTCACTAGGAGTCACTGCCTCACACCCTTCGGACCTGCGTCTTTGTATTTCATCATGGTACATTGGATGAAACCGTGTTTGAAATGCTCTATAAAGAAAATAAGGTAATAGCGTCGAGGCAACCACCAACAAGGTGGTCATCCAATAAAAAGGGCTCGGGGCACACGCTTCCACAAATACTCGATAAGCTGTTGTGGACCATATGGGATTCATATACCCGTATATGACTAAAAATACATACCAAAAGAAGATACTCCCCCATATGAAGAAGTGTTGAATCCAAGTGAAGTAGTTGATGGATAATGCCATCTGGCAGTTGACGGCCCATACTACACATGTGTACATTACGACCCCGAGAATTTCGTAGTCGATGACATGGCCGTCTTGACGGAAAGCTTGGTGGATCGTGGAGTTTTTGCAGATGAAGAAGATAATCATGGAACTGAGAACACCATTGAACATCCATCCGAGTATTCTCGGCCAGTTGAAGAGAATGTTTTGTACTCCCTCTTGATATAGCAATGGGTACTGCCAAAATCGAGATAACAGGTCAATACGGTCATATAGAGAGTATTTTTAACAAAAGAACGCTCGTTAGCCAGGTACTCTCTTTTCCGTTTAATAGTTGAAACAAGCATTGCTGGTGTCTGATAAAACTAAACGAATAAGTGTTACCAGGTTTTGCATGTGTTTCTTTAACGTAATTATTTGTTTTTATATATTCAGAATCAGATAAGTTACTGTAATAAAACGGGTTCTAAGGAACAGTGTTTGGACGTGCTTTTGTAGATTCAAGTGGTAATAATCAGATACCGTGTGACTGATTACAAATATACAATTAACTAAAAATATTGTATATATATATGCATAAAACTATGAGGTAAGTAAAAGGGACGTTTTTGTGACTCATTGATATTTGGCTTGTGAGATGGGATTAAAAAGTATCAGATCAGATTAAAGATTGGAAAAGTAATTATGATCTTAGAAAACCAATTATGTTGCTGCTGGTATGAAACTAATCATCGATAACGATCAGTTAATCTATTAATAGTGTCTGCTTATCCAAACATTAAAGCGATTGACGACAATATTAATGACCAGTAATACTCTTTCGATGCACAATTTAAGTATTCCAATTAATGTAATCACCCTAAAGGATTGATAAAAATATTACCTTTAGACAAAGACGTGCAGAGACATCCTGATCGAAAACACCGAGAGCGATGACAGGAAGCGAAGTGAAGAAAACATTGTAACAAGCCATGTACCAATCGTTGTAAGCAGGTTGTCCCGAGAAAGAAGCATGGGCCTCAAACCAAAAAAGTGTGAAGCCGAAAGTAATGTTTTTGTAAAAGAAGTAGCATATCTGCATTCACATTTTAGTTTCTAATTATCCTTCCAATATTATAAGTAAAGAACGAGAATAAGATAGTAAATCATGCTTTTACCATCATAGCTATTCGCCTGTAACACCAATGTCCATGTACCAACAACAATCTTTCGAGGAAGCGAAATTGAGCTATTGCAAAATCACTTGCCATCACAGCCTATAGTTCATAAAGGAAAACATTTAGCAGTACTCGTGCATCTCTGTCTCTCAAATTAAGAGTCCAAAAATATCAAACTAAATAAAAATTCTTAGAAAGAAAATAAACCTGCATTCCTTCAGCACCACTAATTCCAACTCCAATATCAGCCTCTTGAAGCATCCCAACATCATTTGCACCGTCGCCAATTGCTAATGTCGTCTTTCTTGTTCCTTCTTTTACCATCTTAGTAACCTGCATATGTTCAAATGTTCTGTCAGTTTACATAGACTTTAAGTCGCATGAAGTAAAACTGAACAAACTACTTACAAGAGCTTTTTGTTTAGGGGAGGAGCGGCAGCATATGACAGATGAGCAAGCAACAGCAACTTCCAAAAATGAGCTTTCTAGACTTTTTTCGAGAGCATACGTTAACGACCTCCCGTCAATTATCAAAGCAAACAAGACAGAGCTATTTTTAGCTAAATCAAGCTGTGATCTTCCTTCTCTCAATTGCTTCGTTATACTTTCCCTAGATGCCTACAAATGATCGAATTTCTAAACAATCATTAAGTGATTCTGAACATTTTCGGATCAATTTTTGGAATGGAAACAATAAAGACACTCTACCTTGGCAATGGCCTCCCTGTCGTTTAGAGAAGTAATATCAGCAGAATCTAATGTGATCACAATTTGCTTCATTCCTTGAACGATCAAACTGCAAGCATACCTGTAGATGTCGAAGAGTCAACATCAATGATTTACTTGTTGAAATTTTTCCAAATAAAAGCTGATATCTTACCCTATATTTATTGCGGTCTCCATTTTATCACCGGTTAAGACCCAAATCTTAATCCCAGCATGTGCGAGTTTCTCAATGCATTCAGGAACCTAAAACGAACATTTGTTGAATGAGATACCGTCTTAAACCATAAGATTTGTTAAATGAGAAAATATTATAGAAAATAAATGATTTAGTTTTCATCCTCACCCCCTTTTGAAGTTTGTCTTCAACTGCTGTAGCGCCGAGTAGAATCAAGTCCCGTTCAATCTTTTCTGCAGCAGCATCTACCAAATCATCTCGATCAAGTGAGACTGAATTTTTGGCTTGTAAGAATTCTTCTTCCCATGCTCTATATTCTTCTTCATCAAGTGGACGATATGCAATTACTAAAGTCCGTAAACCTGCTTCAGCATACTTGTTGATATGATTCTTTGTCTGATCCTCATATTGTTGACTTTGTTTAGAGAGTTTGTCGAACATAACACTGGAGGATACCAAAAAAAAAAAAAAAAAAAAAACGTAAATGGAAAGGTCTATTTAATTGTGAATGCTCGAGTCTAAATAACGTATCAAAGAGAGAGAGCAACCTGTCAGCACCCTTGCAAAGTAAGAGCAGCTGATTTTCTGAATTTCTAACAATTACTGACATTCTCTTACGAGCACTGCTGAACTCTATCATATTAAGGAGCTCATATGATCTGTAAATAGCAAAACAGTTATGAGAATGAAACCGAACTTCTTGATTTGAGTGGCAAGATTTGAATTTGCTCTAAAGAAATATGACCTACTAAAGACAGTATCGGACATAATTGACCTACTAAAATCGAGAAACGAGAAACATGAGTGAATTTTCTAATTTACTAGAACGGATCAACTTTGTAAGTTGCTGTCTAGCATTTTTCATAGACAGTAAGGCACAAATTGTGTAAGAAAGGTAACTTGTACACAACCAATTTTAATATATACATCCCTAATGCAAAAGCATAAAGTACATCACCAAACACAAATTTTGGTGGTGTATAATTGTACAAATCACCTCATATAAGTCAAGCAGCTGTCTTTAGCTCAGGAAATAAAATGTCAACAATGTAAATATGCAAAGAAGTTGTATCTCACCTGTCAACCTTTTCGCCGTTCTCAAGTTCATGCAAAGAAATGCTTGTTTGTGTCCTTTGGAAAAACTCGAAACCAAGTTCCCTTGCAGCTATAACAAAAGCGGCTTCATCTGGTGACTCAGCTTCGTATGCAAGTTCACCTGTGTCCTTATTAACATCAGGTATGGCTGTATGACAGACAGCCAACACTCGAAAGAACTTCTGTATAATATCAGCGTTCGGTTCATTAACCCACTGTCCATCCATAATCCTCTCATCTCTAAAGTTAAAGCCTTTAATCGGTTTGCTAGCTTTCACAATATCACCATCTGATGCGTTTGAGGTATTACCAGCATCAATCTGTTCAACATTTTTCCTTTTAGCCAGAGCCAATTCTACTTCTGTCATACCACGACCATAAGCAACTCCCCCTATTGAGCATTTAACAAACTCCATTGAGTTGCAAGTCAAAGTACCAGTCTTGTCAGACAGAATCGTGTCAACCTGACCCAGTTCTTCGTTCAAATTTGATGTTCGAGCACGAGCAGGCCTGTTTGTTTCTTCATGGTACATGTCCATATCTTGATTTATAAATATGCTCTGCAATACTTTTACCATCTCAATGGAAACATACAATGATATCGGGATCAAATAGCCATACAACATAAGGCCTGTAAAGAAATGTAGAAAAGCAGCTAGAAACGGTCTTTGCGGGTCATAAAGAGCATTTGTGCGACTAGGTTCTAGATACCACCTTCTATAACTCCCATGGTCCAAGTCTCTACTTGTTCTTAATCCGAAAAAGATAGACCCGATAAAAGATATCGAAATCAAAGTGCTGAAAAGGATGTAGATTATCCTGTCCATTCTTCTTTCTATCTTACTTCTTTTGGAAGGGGGATCGGTAGCATTCTGCATGACCTTAGTATCATGCCCCGTAAAAATTGCAACTCCATAAATATACTCGGTGTTTCTTAACTTTGAATCTCTTAACAGAAGCTGCTGAAGTGAAAGTGGATGCTCCTGACCGTTGTAGTCCAAGCTCCCAACAAATGAGTACAGGTCTTCGTTTGGATCCTCACACTTGACCACCGCCTTGAATTGGTGAAAGAAGTCGTCATCGTGTAAGGAAGCCGTGACATCCAATGCATGCTTTAACTTTAAATTAGTCTCCCCATCCAGATTCATTGTCTCAACATAACAAATCCCGTCTGGATAGCTTGATGAAAGGAGAAGAAGATCTGCTGGAAAATACTCATCTTTGTAAACTTTAACAAGATCACCAACACGCAGATCTTTCCATTTGCTTGCAGAAAATGATTTATCTCTGTACACATGGGTCTTTCGATTGTTGGCCTTTATGTCCTGAAACCAATTAAACACGAATGACCACTTGCAGTTTTGTTTAAGTAATTTAAACCACTTGGCAAGAAATTTGAAAAGTAATTTAAACCACTTGGCAAGAAATCGAGCATGGAAAATACACATCACCCAACCACCCACATACACACAGAACACAAATTTGGGTTGTGATAACAATAAATGATTTATCTTATTGTATATTGGTGAAATAGCTTAGGTTCAGGTTCTTTTCTCTGGTTGACGAGAGATGCCGTATCATGTCATCAATTAATCAGGATAAAATTATACACATACTCATAAAATAAATATGCATTAATAGTTGAAGCCTCAAACCAAATCAATGTACCAAAATAAAATATATACTGCCATATCAAACCCTTCTGCGTTACATGGTTTACTCCTTAAAACAAGCGCTCAGATCAAAGGTGAATCCAGAAAAATTATGAAGGGGCATAAACGCACAAATTAACTACAGTTTCTCAATTTCTTTTTGGGGATACCAAAATTACTAAATCTACTTAGATCATCTGGTTATTTTCGGCCAAAAGGTCGGAAACCATGGTTACCCAAAAAAAAAATTATACTAAAACAACTTCACACATCTACTAATTACAAGCATGATAGACGTGTTGCAGATCACGAAAATAATAATCATAATAATAACAATAAGCCTAAGAGAGAAGCATCTGTATACCTGTTTTCGACGCCTCCAATCTTCAATCCCTTCCTTAGCCATAGTCGCCCCAATCACCAACAACAAAGGAAAAATTATACTAGTAGCTCTAAAAGGCGCTAACGGACTAAACGATACAAACGCCACAACCAAAAAGTAAATATTCGCAACTCGCCTAAACTGCTCAAACAAACTCTTGGGTATAAAATTAACCGCAGTATACTTGGTCGTCGAAACATAATTCCCCCTATACCTCAACTGACCCACTTCTAAATTCTCAGGATCATTACAATACACAACTCTAGAATACCCTTTCTGCCCAATTTGACCATGCTCATCACTTGTGGAAGGCCGAAAACACGAAAACGAATATATTTTACTAAACTGCACCTTCTCATGTCTACCAAACACCATCTTATAAAAAATATATCCTTAGAAACAACCTTAATTCACTAGAAACTTGATCTTAATAACACACATTACTATTATCAACAATACATAATACATTGATCATGAACACAATACAACATATTACAAAGTTGGAAAACTATAAGTAACATTAAACTTAACTATATATAGATCTAGCTGAGAAGGTGATCTTTAAGTATAGTTAAGTTTCTAAAAATAGAAAGTGATTGTGAGGGATGAAAACCCAAGAACAAGGATGAAATTAATTCCTTACTTTGAACAGAAGGTGCAGAGATGTCTTACTTCCAACATTAATTCACTATTGGTTTTAATGTTTGTTTGTTAGGATATATATATTTGCACATGATGGTTATATAGTATATGTGTGTGTGTTGTGTAGATATATATATTTTACTAGAAGATTACAGAGATATATGTATATGTTTATAGAGGAGTGGTTAGCTTGCTGAGGTATTGCCATTTCTACAAGCAAACAAAACACAAAACGATAATTATATGTTTATTTTACTTTTTGATTTGTATTTCCTTATTTATTATTAGGCTTTTTTTCGGGTTTATTGCATCAAGATTTAATAAACTTTTTATAAAATTGTCATAGTCTCCAAAATATTCATAGTCTTCATATTTATGTCGCGTGGGATACTATTTGAACAGTTACAAGTATGTGAGATGTATGTATTGTGTATGGTTCAAGCGCGTTAATATGTCAAACTAAAAAAATAAATATGAGCATCGTGATAATAATAAAGTTATCAAAAATGTTGTCACATCAGCATATCAATCAATGAAAAAAGCACGTTAATATGTCAAACTAAAAAAATAAATATGAGCACCGTGATAATAATAAAGTTATCAAAAATGTTGTCACATCAGCATATCAATCAATGAAAACGATATTAAACTCATCTACTCGCAATGGTAAGATTGAAGTTGAGACCTACTAACACACATATACGCGGCATAGCATAACATCATCGAAATAAAATTGGCCAATCACTTCAACAGCAACAACACGGAAACTTGTGTAGCAACTTCGATGTTATTTACCAAAAACCTTTGCATAACGTTGTCACACCCGACGCTTATATTAACATCGAACTTTTATATTACTACGTAACATTTTTGCAAATAAAGTGTCACTGTAATGACTTAATGGTGCCTTTAAATATATAGCTAGTCAAGTATGTGACGCACGAATTTAATTGTGTGGGATCTTAACTTCTAGGAAAAAATTATGTGGTATCATTTATTGCAACTTGCAAGCCACGATTATATGTGTGAAATTAGTTTACTAATTGGAATCATTTTATGTTTCTTTTTTATTGGGACTATCTTATACTTGTTTTTATTATTGTGAAAAACCAAAACATCGTGGTTAGCACCGAATTTATACAGTATTACAAATAAATGCATGTTGCCTCAAAAGAATATTTAAATTAATATTCAATAGTTAACATACAACTTGTTTAAGAAAAATTGTTGTTAATATTACTAGTAGGCAATGTTTTAGCTCATATATGATGACATTTAAACCAACTTCATGAATGGACCACGTTTATATATATCTCTATTAATTTCAACTTCATTTAATTGTCTTTATATTTATATATATTTAGAAATAAAGCAAACGAAGAGCTGCTCTCAATTTCAAATTTTGTTTATTTAGAAATGTTGTTTATTCGACCGTAACTAATCGCTAGAAATTTTTATTTTTCTTCTTCCGTTCACATTAATCAATTCTTTTTGTTTTTTTCTTTGAAATGAATTTGATAAGGTGTCACTCGATCAAAAATAAACCTTTCTTACCCATCTCAAAAACACGTGGCCAAACGATATCATTTGCCTTTCGTTTCTGTTTAACAAATTCTGGTAAGAACAAATTGACGGTTTGTGTTAATTAGCAACAAAAGGAAACAAGTGCCACAACACGTCTTTCAAAAGAAACGAAGATAATCAAACATTTTAGGGGAAAAAAATGTTTTTTTATCTATCATGAAAGTCCATTAAGCGACCCCGTAATGCATTGGTCCAGAGATTCGGCCGACTTTCCTCTCGGTTACGAGCCCCCCCCCCCCCCCCCCGGCATGCGTGCTATGAAAAAAAAAAAAAAAAAAATCGTTCATGTTTTCGACCAATTCATTGCACACTCAAAAAAAACCTAATGGCTTCAAATGTGACCATTCGGTCACTTTATCAAAAAGAAAAAAGAGAAAAAAACTTTAAAACGTTAAATAACTTAACCTTATAAACACCAAATTACTTCTTCATTTTATACACAATTTCAAACAAATTTTAATTATAATCTTCTTATCTCACATAATGACTAAAAAAAACTACCAAAATCAAAATATAAAACACCAACAAAACGTTCCAAACTTTCCAACGATCCTAGTTTTCGTTTGATCGGTCACTCACCAACCATTAACTTTCAAGCTGCAAATTTCGTATACCAACTACAACAACAACTTTATTATCAAAATTAGGGCTGAGCATCGGGCCGAAACCGACCTGTCCCGACCCGATCCCAACCCATCCCGAAACCGACAAGGTTGAAAATTTTAACCGAATCCCGACCCGATTCTAGTTTGGGTAATCCCGAATCCCGACCCGAGTCCCGAAACAAACCGCTTTGTATGGTTTTCTTTGTGTTATCCCGAAACAATCCCGACTCCCGACCCGACCCGAGTCCCGACAAGACTGAAAACCCATCCCGAATCCCGACCTGAATTAAGTCGGTTTGTGTCGGTCGTTGTCGGTCGGAATCGGGCTTCGGTCGGTCGTCGGTTGTCGGTCGGGATTGCTTAGCCCTAATCAAAATAATCGTTTCAACCTCTGTATAACTAACCACAACAACAACAACAACCTCTTTACCAACAACAACAATAATCTCAAATGTATCCGCAAATGTTACACGATTCACCACACCGTTAACCAATCGATGGACCAAGCTCAAACTTTTCAACTTTATTCTCCGGCTAACCACTTTGATCTTGATGAACATATGTGTTAATACAAATATCGTCATTAAACGTTATTTATATTTTTTATCTTTACCTAAGTTTTGTTAACGACAAAAGTAAATTTAGTTTGTATAAAAGCTTAAAGTTTGTCAAGTTTAATAGATATTAAAACAAACTTTTTCAAACAATATCTTCATCATTCAAGCATTTACATTTGTGATTAGTCATATCTTTATATGACTCTAATCATTATGTATGATAGTAGTTTTAGAATGTTTTAGGTTCTTAAAACCAAACACTACTTAAGTACTTGCATATTTCTAAAAATAGAAATACAACATATGACATCATGTGATGCATCATGGAAATCATTGGAAGATTTCATTAGATATTTTGTGTGGATTTGTACTCTTCATATCTTACACAATATTACATAGATATGATTGACTTTGGAAAAGATCTTGATATCTTGTTGTCAGACCCGGTGGCTCCAAAATCCACAACGGGCGGAACCCTTTTTGGGGTCCGCGGTCCGTGGATCGCTGCGATGGTTTTGGCTATAAATAGCAAAGCCAAACCAAGTAGGTTTTCATCCCTTTCTATCATACTCTCTTACATATCTTCTCTCTAACCTTTCTAACTCGGTTTCATATCATATTAGTGATCTCTTTTGTAGCAAAGAAGATCAAGTCACATTCAAGCTTCAAACGAGAAGTTGGAAGTCTTGTTTGTTTAGTGTTGTATGATCTAGTGTTGATTCATACTTCATTGTTGTATCAAACCATCATAATCTTGTGAGTGTGAGTGGTTAGTATTTTAGTCCTCAAAATACATTGTGTGTGGGAGTAGTTGTACCCTTGGAAAGAACTCGACATCTAGCTTAGTGTCGGAAATAGTGTAAAGGTTTTCTCCGCCGGTGAAAGGAGCTTGTTGACTAGTGAAGTTAAACTCTCGAGTGTGAGACTCGGGGAGTGGAGTAGGGCAAGGAAAAAGAGTCCTTGTAGACCGAACCACTATAAACAACTTGTTGTGGTTTGATCATTTCTTTCCTTATTTACTCTTTACATATTGCTTGCATATTTCATCAATATATCCAAGATCAATATCAATTGATCTTTCAATAAGTTTCAAAACAAAGTTTTTAATTGGTAAACTATTCAACCACCCTTCTAGTTTTCTACAATTGGTATCAGAGCCTCGTTGCTCAAGAATTTCTAAAATAATTTGTATTTTATAAACTTGAAACGATCCATGGATTCTGAAAACTTTAAAGAAGGGCAATCTATGCAAAGACCACCACTCTTTGAAACCAATGGATTTATCTATTGGAAAAACCGTTTTGAAACATATGTAAAATCAAAAGATATAGATCTTTGGTTTATTATTGTTAAAGGTGATTTTAGTTCTACAACAAAGGATATTTTCGTTGATGAACAAAAAAAATTAGTTGCTAAAAATAATGAAGCTAAAATGATGCTTTATAATGTCTTGCCTAGAAAAGAATATGAAAGAATTTTTATGTGTGAAACCGCCAAAGATATTTGGGAATCTTTGATTGTTACACATCAAGGTAATTCACAAGTCAAGGATAACAAAATTGATCTTCTTGTTCAACAATATGAACAATTTGTTATCCCTGAAGATGAAACCATTGATTGTGGCTTTGCTCGCTTTAATACTATTATTACATCACTTAAAGCACTTGATGAATCTTTTCGTAGTAAGAACTTTGTCTGGAAATTTCTTAGAGCACTCCATCCCAAATGGAGAGCTAAAGTGACCGCTATTGAAGAATCAAAAGATCTCTCAAAATGTCACTAGACGAGCTAATCGGTAACCTCAAAGTACACGAAATGGTGATGGAGAAAGATTCGAAGATCATCAAAGGAAGAAGGGAGAAGATCAAATCCGTTGCTCTTAAAGCAAAGGCCGAATCAAGTGATGATGACGAATCTTGCTCCAGTAGTGAAGATGAGGAGTATGCCATGGCCGTTAGAGACTTTAAGAAGTTCTTTAGAAGAAGAGGAAAGTTTGTAAGACAACCTCGAGAAGAAAAGAAGCCATTCCGAAAAGATCGGGATGACAAAAAGGGTAAAGGTGAAAGAAAGTGTTTTAGATGTGGTGATGCAAGTCATCTCATAGGAGAATGTCCCAAGACACCTAAAAGCAAAAACACAACGAGCTTTTGTAAGTGGTGCTTGGAGTGATAGTGAAGATGATGAAGAATCAAGCAAGGAAGAGATCGCTCTAATGGCACATGAGTCAAATGAGGTACTTTCCGACTCTTCTTATTCTTCTATTGATGATGACACTTTGCAAAAACAATATAATCAATTGTGTGAGCTAAGTCTAAAAATCATAACTAAAAATAAATTTTTAAAAACCAAAAAGGAATTTTTGGAAAATGAAGTATATGAGTTAAAAGAAAAAGCAAAACGACTAGAAAAGGAAAAGCAAATGACGATGATTGTAAATCATGTCAAGAGCTTAATCTTGAAATAGAAAAACTAAAGCTCACACAAGAGGTTCTAATCGAAAATAATTCTAAGTTTAAAAGGTTTAACAAAAACATCGCTCTTGCCGATGAAATAGTTAAAATCCATAAAACACCAGGAGACATGAATGGGCTAGGATTTAATGAGGTATTAATTCCAAAGAGTCAAAACAAAACGGCCAAAAAGGACGAACATTCTAAAAAACTGCTGCAGTACAGCACGGACCAGACGGAACCAAAATAAGGGTTCCGTCCGTTGAACAAAATGGTGTCGTGGGTACTTCAGCAAGACAGAATGTTCGCATACGGACCGTATGAATTTGTCAAAGTAACAAAGAAAACCAATGATAGTATTAAACTAAAACCAGCTGTTACATCAGGAGTAGGACTTGCTAAAAATGAATTTAGATCAAAACTACTCAACAACGATATAAAACACCTTTTGCCAAACGCCCCTTTCCTAAGAGCAACCACACCATACAAACCAACTACCAACACAACGGTTGGAATCAAAACTTTCCTAGACCATATCAAACTCCAGATTGCATGTCATGGAACTCTTACCCATCATTTCCATACATGAATCAAATAAATGGTATGTTTAACCCAAACGGACCCATGAGATATTGGGGACCAAATGCTTGAGTTATTTGCTTCTTAGGTATGCTTGAAAGTTGGATTGGAACCCGATGAATGGATAAAAGATAGTGGATGCTCACGACACATGACGGGCAACAAAGTCTCTTCTCATCATACCAAGAGTATGACGGAGGTAATGTCACTTTTGGTAGCAATCTCAAAAGCAAAATCATTGGCAAAGGTACGATTGCTCATAACTTCCTAACTATTGAAAATGTTGCTCATGTAGATAGGTTAGGATTTAATCTACTTAGTATTAGCCAATTATGTGATAAAAAGTATAAAGTACTATTTGATGAAAATGGTAGTAAAATACTAAAAGATGGTATCACCATAGCTAAAGGAGTTAGGAAAAATAACATATACGTTATGAAAATAGATAAAACATCTAATGACAAACTTTGCCTAACAACGTTAGACGATAGCTCATCTCTTTGGAATAGACGCTTAGGTCACGCTAATATGAGACTTATACAAAACCTATCTTCAAAAGAGGTAGTTAGGAATTTACCAAAACTAAAATATGACCAACACTTTTGCGACGCTTGCAAAATTGGTAAACAAACCCATAGTAGTCACAAATCTAAAAATATGGTGTCCACATCTAAGTGTCTAGAATTATTACATATGGACTTGTTTGGACCATCCGCTATAAGAAGCTACGGAGGCAACTTATACACTTTGGTCATAGTAGATGATTACTCAAGGTTTACTTGGAAGTTATTTTTGAAAACCAAAAATGAAGCTTTTGATAAATTTGAAATTCTTAGCAAGAAAATTCAAAATCATCTAGGTGTCAAAATTGTGTCGATCCGAACGGATCATGGTCGTGAATTTGACAACGAAACTCAATTTGGAAACTTTTGTGATACAAATGGTATAACACATAACTTTTCCGCTCCACGAACACCTCAATCTAATGGAGTAGTAGAACGTAAAAATAGAACAATTCAAGAAATGAGTAGAACAATGCTTAATGAACAAAACATTCCTCAAAAGTTTTGGTGTAACGCGTATGACACTTCTACTTATATTTTAAATAGAGTCTTGATTCGTCCTTTCCTAAACAAAACACCATATGAGCTTTATAAAGGTAAAAGCCAACTTTAGGATATTTTAGAGTCTTTGGTTGTAAATGCTTTATTCTTAATACTAAAGATTATCTCACCAAGTTTGACCCAAAGTCTTATGAAGGTGTATTTCTTGGTTATTCTCAAACTAGTAAAGCTTACATTGTCCTAAACAAAGAAACAATGATAGTCGAGGAATCGTTGAACATAACATTCGACGAAAGTCCACCTCCCTCTAAGACATCACCTTTGGTAGATGATGACTTAGTTGAAAGTCAAATGATAGAAAGTCAAGAAATAATTAATAATAACAAGGAAGATGAACCATTAAATAAAGAAATTGTAAACATCAAAGAATTTAAAAGGTCATAGGACAACTAAATCAAAGAACCTTAAGGTCACAAGCCCAAAATCAAAGTAATTATTTTTGTTTTGTATCCACCATTGAACCGAAAAACATAAATGAAGCAATAAAAGATGAATCATGGGTAATTGCCATGCAAGAAGAGTTAAACCAATTCGTTAGAAATGATGTTTGGAAATTAGTTCCAAAACCTAAAGATCAAACTATAATTGGAACAAAATGGGTTTTTTGAAATAAAATGGATGAAAATGGTATAGTATCTAGAAACAAAGCTAGGCTTGTAGCGCAAGGTTATAATCAACAAGAGGGGATTGATTATGATGAAACTTATGCACCGGTAGCTAGACTTGAGTCTATTAGAATATTACTTGCTTATGCATGTGCCTATGATTTTAAATTATTTCAAATGGATGTTAAAAGTGCATTTCTTAATGGGTTTATTAACGAAGAAGTGTATGTTGCTCAACCTCTCGGTTTTACCGACTTTGAGAAACCACATCATGTCTTCAAACTCAAGAAAGCATTATATGGTCTTAAGCAAGCACCAAAAGCTTGGTACGATCGACTTAAGACTTTTCTTATTGATAACAAATACACTATGGGATTAGTAGATAATACTCTTTTTACCAAGAAAAGGAATCACATATTATCATTGTTCAAATATACGTTGATGACATTATATTCGGATCAACTTGTCAAGAGCTATGTGATGATTTCTCTAAAATCATGCACGGCGAGTTTGAAATGAGTATGATGGGTGAGTTAAATTTCTTTCTAGGACTTCAAATTAAACAACTAGAAGATGGCATATTTTTAACCAATCTAAATATATAAAAGACATGCTTAAGAAATTTGGTCTTGAAGATTCCAAACCAACTAAAACACCCATGTCCTCGGACACTAAACTCACCAAGGACGAAGAAGGTGAATCCGTAGATAACACTAAATATAGAGGAATGATTGGTAGCCTACTCTATCTTACGGCTAGTAGACCCGACATTATGTTTAGTGTTTGTCTATGTGCTCGCTTTCAAGAAAACCCAAAGGCATCACACTTAGAAGCCTTAAAAGGATTTTTAGATACATTAAGGGAACAACGTGTTTAGGATTATGGTATCCCAAAGGAACGGGTGTAGAAACCATAGTGTATGCCGACTCCGATCATGCCGGTGATTATGTCGATAGAAAAAGTACAAGTGGTATTTGCACTTTTGTTGGACATTGTCTCACCTCATGGTTTGCAAAGAAGCAAACGGCTTTAGCCATCTCAACTACTGAAGCCGAGTACGTCTCAGCCGGAAAAGCATGTCAACAAGCTCTTTGGATGAAGCAAGCTCTCTTAGATTACGGAATTCATCTCAACGACATTGTGATACTTTGCGACAACAAAGGAGCCATCGATCTCAGCAATAATCCCGTTCAACATGCTCGTACAAAGCATATTGAAATCCGTCATCACTTTCTTCGCGACAATGTTTAAAAAGGAAACATCTCAATCGAGAAAGTATCCTCCGAAGACAACATTTTCGACATCTTAACTAAGCCTCTTAAACGAGAACCTTTTAATCTTCTTAGATTTGGTTTAGGTAATGGAACCAAACATGTAGGATAAACATAGCCCAAAACATTAGAATAGTCAAAACAAAACAATTTTGTCTTGTATCTGCTACTGTAGCCACGGAACCAAACGATAACATGGACGGAACCAAAATTTTGGTACCGTCTGGTCCGTGGTGTCTCTGAAGCAAAACGCTACCTACAAAACATCTTCTTCCTCAAAACCCACCTTACCAAAACGTGTAAACATTAAACCAAGCTCATTATTGACACCTTCCCACTCACTAATCACTGAAGATAACATCATTGTAAGTATCCTAACTACATTTTATCTCTTAATTCTGAGTCTAGGATTCTTATTTATGCACAAAACTATCACAAATCATTACATGGGGTTTTATGTATGCTTTTATACCAAATATGAATTCAATTGGCAAATGCATAACTAGTCATTGAAATTAGGTACTACATTATCATATTGCATAAACAAATCATGCTTCCCACTAATTAATAGATAATGAATATAAGGCCTTATTCAAATAACCAAACACCCCATGTCAAAAATTTTGAAAAGCTTCTCACTTGTAGGAAACAATTTTTCATTGTTAATACAAATAGAAATGTTAGACTTTCATCACTTTCATGCTCTTGAATACTAAAGGTATTGCATAACTAATATGCATTCCCGGGTATATTCAAATGAAGCCACATTGAATTAGGAGCATTTGGGTTATCTCATGGTATTTGCCAAACACCCCACTAAAACCATTTTTGTGCATAAAATGAGTCGAGATAACCGCAACTCCAAATTGTTTCCATATAGGCACACACTAGAACCAAAACGTTAAAGTTTATTCTCATTTTAACATATTAATTCTTGTCCTTAGGAATAACCATGGTAGCCGCAAGATTCTATGATCACAAAGACACCCTTGCCTATATTCCCAAACATCACAAAACCAAAGGACTTTCCAAGGAACAAGTAGAAATATTTAGGGGTCTAGAATCAAGGTATTTCCATGAGGGTAGAACCATTCACTCATCCTTCCTTGAAAATACCAATCTCCGTGAAGAACTAGCCGCCATTCAATTCGATTGTCTTCTTGACATCGATGAACCAATTTGTCCTAGGTTTGTGTTAGAATTCTATGCTAGTGTGACCGGCTTTAGTGATGAGGACGATGATGAATTTTGTCTTAGGTTTAGAATCAATCAAAACGACTACACCATCACCTTAGCCAACTTTGCTCAAGTGCTAGGAATTCCCAACCGAGGGACTTGTGTCTACTCGGATAAGTGGTCACTCACCGCTCTTGATGCAATCAATGACCGCACTCCTCCCTACCAAACCCGTTTGGCCGATAAGGATGTTATCCGTGAACACCTATTTAACCCAAGGGGTGATACAACCCAAGTTACCCGAAAGGGAAAGGAGGTAAACCGAGATCCATATGGAATGGAGCTAAATGAACTTAAGCCCGAATTTAAGAAATGGGAGGAGCTACTTAGAGCCAACGTCATTAGCACCATAGGAAATAGGGATCACATCAACGCTTGCCTTTGTCACATGCTCTACAACTTGTCCACCCGTCAACCATTCAATTTAGCTTACTACATCGCTAGGAGAATGATTGATATTCCAACTCAAGGATCGGTTGCTCTTCCATACGGGATGCTTCTCACCCGTCTCTATAGAAACTTTGCACCAATTCGAACAAGTCCAAAAGGGATGCACCTTCACTATGAGCTCATCCCTCACATCTTTGTACCTTTAAGTGATGCAGGAGTTGCTAAGACAAAAGGCAAGAGAGCAAAACCTCCAACTCCATCATCATCATCATCATCAAATAGCTCCGAGGATGGACTTCCAAGCTCTCATCTTCCACCTCATGAGTATTACGCGTCTCTTCCCGAGATCGAGAATGAATCAGAAGAGTTCAAGCAAACTAAGGGAATGTTCAAGTGCCTTGGTAGGATGATAAGCAAGATTTACAAGAAGTTGGACAAATGAGGGTACTTTAAGGAGTGTTTGGAACAATACATTATCGTTAATGTTTGATACAATTTAGTTGTTTTTATTATGTAGGATGATAATATAACTTGAAACAATGTTGTATGCTAACAATCTTATGTAGGGGGATAGCCCAAGTATGCTATCAAATTTTACCCATTTTCACTATAATGTGAAAGTCAAAAAGCCTTGCTCAAAATCTATGCTCCACTATGTTTATACATGTGTTATTTACTTTTCCTAACTAGAAATGTTTAGTGTCACAAGTTTTGAGAAAAATTTCAGGTTTCGGAAAAGTCCCCGAGTCCTAAAAACATACTCTGCCAAGTTTTCTGGACAACACGGATCAGACGGCACCAACGATTTGGTACCGTCCGTTATGTGAAATGGTACAGCCGTACATGTACTGGCGGACCAGACGGCACCCTTTTTAGGGGTCCGTCCGTGTAAATTTTTGGTGTCGTGGATCCTCCAGGTAACTTTCTGAATTTCGACTCTTTCGTGATTCCAAATTACCATCCATTTCTTATAAATCAATCTTAACTAGTTTATACACTTATTAGAACTAGTATATAATCCACTTAGGTATATAAGAAATCCATTTCCCACCAAAATTCAAAAATTTGAAAAATCCACCCAAGGAGCCCTTTGGCATAAAGGAAGGAACCAAATTTTTGGTACCTTCAAATCCGTGGGTAATCTGATTGTTATGAAATTCCACTCATTAGAACACATTTATTGCAAATCTTTTCTTCTTCACTCCATCTCTCTTGAATGGCTTTGACTTGGGTGATATGACTAGCATTCAACCCACTTTCAAATCATTAGGAACCTCATCTCTTCAATGGTTTAACATCAAATCAAACACATTTCTCCATAATTTTTTCACTTCTATAAATTGAGAGGTTTTACCATGATCATCCTCACACCTTCTTCATTCCTATGGAGTTATTTTCCACTCCACCAACTTCACCAAATCCTTTCTTGGATGACTTGCCTCCTAGGCCAAATCATCCACCACCATTGCCATCCTTTGGCACAATTGCCAGTTGCTCATGAATCACCTCGGTCATCTTTTGACCCAAACGCCCCATTAGGGCCTAAACCTCTTCTCTTCCACCCCATTCACAAAGACATTCATGGTCCTTTGTATGGGGACCATCCACTCCCCACATCAATGTCCCCTCATCTTGAGGACATTGAGGAGTGCATGTAGGATGCCAATCCCACTAGAGAGGAGATTCAAGCGGAACTCCACAACCTCCACCAATTCAAAGGCATGGTGGATTCTCACTTAAGTGAGACTATGCAAATGCAAAATGCTTTGCTTGCCTCCATCATGACCACCCCAAACATTTCCACCAACACCAACACATCTACCATTCCACCACCACAACCTCCCCAAACATACTACCCCCTAGGCATGGTTGCTCAACTTGTGAGCAAACGGCTCAAACCGTTGATAGGGCACGGGTTATGGTCCTTGACTTTCAAGAAGAAATGATGTTCATCCTCAATCACATACTTGAGCGTCTCAACGCTCTTTCTCATCCACCATCTCATTAGAATGGTCATAGATTAACATCTTTAAGTTTTTCTTTTCTTAGGATTAATTTTTTTCTTGTACTAAAACACATCATTGTGTTCTCTTTTCATGATTTTACTCATGAAAAATTTTAACTAATGAATGGTGTTTTCTATATTGTTGGTGCTTTTACATAGTGTTTGGAAATGCTTGATCATTATTACTAATTTTTTTTTGTAGCTTTATTTTCATAATCCATGTATCTTCCCCTTAAGCACCCAATTTAGGGGGAGCTTTGATCAAGGGGGAGAAAATATAGAACTTGTTTATATTTGACTTTTCTGAAAAAGTCAAATGCATACTTTGACTTTCTGAAAAGTCAAACATGATACATCATTGGTAATACTTGACTTTTGAAAAGTCAACTGCATACTTTGACTTTCTGAAAAAGTCAACATCATGCATCAACTAGTGAATACTTTGACTTTCTTAAAAAGTCAAACATCATACACTTACATTATCATTTTCTTTTCAAGTTCTAAAACTAATATTTTTATAACTCTTGCACAAACTTTGTATCTTTTATAAAAATAAAATTTATATTTTGTCCTCAACAAAAAGGGGGAGATTGTTAATACAAATATCGTCATTAAACGTTATTTATATTTTTGATCTTTACCTAAGTTTTGTTAACGACAAAAGTAAATTTAGTTTGTATAAAAGCTTAAAGCTTGTCAAGTTTAATAGATATTAAAACAAGCTTTTTCAAACAATATCTTCATCATTCAAGCATTTACATTTGTGATTAGTCATATCTTTATATGACTCTAATCATTATGTATGATAGTAGTTTTAGAATGTTTTAGGTTCTTAAAACCAAACACTACTTAAGTACTTGCATATTTCTAAAAAGTAAAAATAGAAATACAACATATGACATCATGTGATGCATCATGGAAATCATTGGAAGATTTTATTAGATATTTTGTGTGGATTTGTACTCTTCATATCTTACACAATCTTACATAGATATGGTTGACTTTGACAAAGATTTGATATCTTCTTTGTCGGACCGGCGGCACCAAAATCCACAAAGGCGGAACCCTTTTTGGGGTCCGCGGTCCGTGGATCTTCTGCGATGGTTTTGGCTATAAATAGCAAAGCCAAACCAAGTAGTTTTTTATCTCTTTCTATCATACTCTCTTACATATCTTCTCTCTAACCTTTCTAACTCAGTTTCATATCATATTAGTGATCTCTTTTGTAGCAAAGAAGATCAAGTCACATTCAAGCTTCAACGAGAAGTTGGAAGTCTTGTTTGTTTAGTGTTGTATGATCTAGTGTTGATTCATACTTCATTGTTGTATCAAACCATCATAATCTTGTGAGTGTGAGTGGTTAGTATTTTAGTCCTCAAAATACATTGTGTGTGGGAGTAGTTGTACCCTTGGAAAGAACTCGACATCTAGCTTAGTGTCGGAAATAGTGTAAGCGAAGTGTAAAGGTTTTCTCCCCCGGTGAAAGGAGCTTGTTGACTAGTGAAGTTAAACTCTCGAGTGTGAGACTCGGGGAGTGGAGTAGGGCAAGGAAAAAGAGTCCTTGTAGACCGAACCACTATAAACAACTTGTTGTGGTTTGATCATTTCTTTCCTTATTTACTCTTTACATATTGCTTGCATATTTCATCAATATATCCAAGATCAATATCAATTGATCTTTCAATAAGTTTCAAAACAAAGTTTTTAATTGGTAAACTATTCAACCCCCCTTCTAGTTTTTTACAATATGGATCCATTTCTTTAGTCAAGAACTCAAGATTATTCTACGGCTCAAGATTCGGGTGGTTTATTCGTACTCGTTGAAAATGACTCTTTCGTCGAAAAAGTGGCACCCACCAAAATGAAATGTCAAAAAGACGTCAAAAATCCACGATGTCGGAAAAAGATGACACTAGAATTCCATAGACCCTAGCGGAAGAGTTAGCGTTGTGTAAAGCTTGGATAAACATATCAAAAAATTGCATCAGAGGGGACACTCAAAAGACTAGGGGTTTTGAAGTTGTAAAAAAAGAAAGCTGATATAGCACTGGTGTCATCGATCTTGTTGTAGTCACCATTACAGGTAGCCTTAGGCCAATGCTAATGGCAACCACAAGTATTTTGGTCACCCTCTGTCACATCAGCGCCACATCAGCTTTCTCTCTCCAAGACTACACCCAACTATAACTTGCTAGTAGTGACCACAAAGGCGACCGTGATTTTTTTTTTTTTTTTTTAAACTAAAATTTCATTCATAATTAAAAACATTACAATAACAATTCAACTAAAAAAAAATACGATAACAATGCAACTAAAAAAAACATTACAATAAATTAAAAAATAAGATAAAAATTAAAGCGCTTCTTGATTTGTATTTATTTTTCAAAACAACCATTTACTTTGTTTATTAATACAGGAGTATGTATGATACAGTATCACATTTATTTTATGAGTTTGACAATACAACATATTAATTTTTGCTTTGTGGTATTTCCTCTATATATCTACTCTATATTTATCTACCCTTGTCAGCTACATTTATCTACATTTACGTTATTTATCTACATTTATTTAATACCTATATATCTACCTTTCACATTTGAGTATATCCACATTTATCTACCCTGCTTCTCACCTTCTCACCTTCTCACCTACCCTTTCATAAGTTTGCTGCTAAGAAGTGTTTCCAACATCTCCTGTTAATGAAGTCATCCTCCAATAACTATCATGACCCGCTCCATAACTACCGCCCAACAGTCCAATAAGTCATCCTCCAAATGGGTTGCAAGAAATCTTCCAGTATTGTTTTTTGATGAAAGATGGTAAATCTATTCATTTATCACTTGCTGAAAGAACAACTGGTAATATTTATTTTTGTTTGTGTGTGTATTTTTGTGGATGCAACGGTCAAAAAACAAGGGAAGATGTGCCAATTTAATCGGTTGCCAGGAAAACCGAAACATTGCAAAGGTTGAGGGTTTGATCGGTCACACTCGGTTGGGCTAGTGGGCACAACTCGGTCGACTACTCGGTTGGGGTGGCAACCAACCGAGCCATTAGCATTGGCCTTATGTTTCTAGCAAAACAGTAAAAGATGTACTTTAATGCGACATGTAATTTCTTTAACCTAGTAAGCTAAATTTTATCAAATACAATAGCTAAGAAAGATATGAAAACCAAAGCATAGTATAGTTCGCTATTATCATCGCTAAAATGTGAAAATTATCAAGATCGAATCGTAAAATGTCTGGGGCAAATATTCGTTTGAAATATCATGAAAACTTCTCTTTAGCTTTACACGATTTAAGCGTGTGTAACACTGACTTAAAAAACGAAGACGGATTTAGCCGAGTGGATTAAAGTGAACCAACCAAACAACAAGATTTTTTTCAAACTCATAGTGTAATTAATAAATATTATAGCTTCAAACTCATTAATATCATTTACTAATATTACTTATTACTTATATTAGTTTTGAAGTTTGAACTTATTTTAGCTTCATAAACATCAAACGTATATTGTTTTCTTTTTGTAAAGACAATAACAAAAACGTAAAAAATGTTTTGGAAAGAAAAAAAAATTAAAGTAAAAAAGGAAAGGCCGTACAGATTGGCTCATGCAATGTGAGAAAAAGTGTTCGTCGGCTTTCAGTTTCTCGAACTCTTCGTCCGCTAATGCATCACAACCTTACACGTGTCGCACAACGTCAGGAACAAGAAAAGATGTTACTTTCCAAAAATAATGGACTTTTATCTCTGTAGGTGTAGTCGGTCCATGCAATTGCTAAGATGTTTCCAGCTTATTAATAAGCCATATAAAGTAAATTACATCAAAGTTGCATACACATTATGCTAATTAATCCGTATTATAATACAGTAGTATACTATATATTTTTACCAATGTTGCAAAAATCGTGAATCGGTAGTCGGGCGATCGACCACCCTGCAGCGAGTAATCGGTCAAGTCGGGATTAATCGGATTCACATTTCCTGTAATGTTTTGGTATTTCTGGAAACCAAACTAAAAATTTTAATCGATTCAAAGCCTGCTATGTTTTCAAACCTCAATAAAAGGCTCAAATTCTGGTTATGATGCCCATTGTGCGTTATATAAATGAAATATACGATCTCCAAATTAAGTAGAATGCCTAATTTTTTTTTAAATGACCGATTTTCCCGATTCGGCCGATTTTTTACCGATTCGGCCGATTAATCGGCCGATTTTTTGACCGCTTAGTGTCGATTTTTTTCTTAGGCCGAATTTTCAACCGATTTTCAAAAATCGACAAGGTACTCGGCCGATTAACGATTAATCAGCGATTAATCGGCGAGTTGACCGATTTTTGCAACATTGATTTTTACTTTAACAATCATATTGTTCGAGTTATCTGTATACAACAACTTCATAAGTTTATCAAATGTTTTGTAGTCGGGCGGTACTTCCAGGGCCGTCTCATGAATCGGCAAAAATTTTGAGGGCCCTGTACGAAATTATATAATGAGACATTTCGTTAAGCAATATTATATATAAAGTGTCACTGTTTATAAGATATAATGCAATTAGTTATCTAAACGTTCTAACATATTACTCATTTAAGATATTTTTCCATCTAAATACTTTTTTCTATGTGAAAAATATGTCTACACATGCATATAGTTATTAACGGGACAAATTTTGGGGCCCTAAAAATTCTGGGGCCCTGAGCGGTCGCTCACCTTGCACACCCTCAAAGACGGCCCTGGGTACTTCATATTGTGCGAGAATATTTTTTAATTCAATGGATGTGAGTTTAAATATTAGATAAAAATCATAAAACATATGAGATAAATTTGTAGAAACATAAATATTACGTATTACGGAGTATAATATAATTGCCTTTAAGAAAATTTCATAGGTTTCAAAAAGAGAAAATTTGGATAGTAGCCAGAGGTGTTCAAGCTCACTTTTTTTTATAGACTAGATTTTTTCTTCAACAAATAGCTGTGGGCGATTATAGAATTGGGCAACCATTTTAGGGGGTGTTTGGGATTGCTTATTAAAAATAGATTATGCGTTTTGAAAACGGATAATCAGATAATCAGCTGTTATAAAACGTGGTTTTAAAATGTAGTGTTTGGATTTGATTATGTTTTTTGATATCGTAATAATCAGATAATCAATTTTTTTAGTGTTTGGCAAAATAGATTATCCGGTTCCATAGCGTTAAAATTACCAAAATAGACATCATTATTATTGAACAATTTTAATTCAACATCTATATTACGGCAATACATCTTACAAAAATGACTTTAAATAAAAATTACGCAAACAGTTTGGTTATCTATATTTTTTTTTGCTTGGGCCTTGTAAAGTTGTAAAAACCATTTGTTTATACTTTATACTAGACTAAAATACACCGTTGGTCCCTAAACTTGTCTCGGAGGATCGCGATGGGACGAACCTCGCCCTTTTCATCGCCACGGGTCCAAACAGTAGCCATTAAATGCCAGATTCGTCCCTTGACCACTAACACGTATGTCAACGGCTCTTTTCTGTTAGTTACAGGAGGGTAATATAGTCCAATCACATTTATAACTCAACCTAGTTAATTATGAGAAACGGTTTACCGTATACCATCTTGATCGTTTCCCGCCTTCTTCACACAACCCTCACACACACTTTAACAATGGCAGACAAGGAGCTTACTTGTACAGATGTAACTGATGAGATGGTAAAATATTTGAAGGCAAAATATGGGGATACTTGGTTAAAAGAAGATGAAATGTCTGATGAAATGTTTGATGATTTATGCAGATTTGCGAAAGAAGCTCAAGTGATGAAACGTTAGTAGGGTTTTTTTTGTATTTGTGTTATTGCCATTTTAAGGGAGGAGCATAAATAACTCCTATTTATTTGACAGAAATCCGAGCGGTGTCAGAATCTGTCAAAAAGAGGGATTATAGCAAGCTAAAGGTATCTGACGATATGGTTGACTATGCCATGGCTACTTATGGGAATAAGTGGGATATAGGAGATGACATTGCTGATGTGATACTTGAAGACTTGTGGGAAAAATATGGGAATAAGGAGTCTCAGAAAGGTTAGACTTTAGAGTGAATGTTTACAAGCTAAGAAAGTTGTAATGGGTCAACTCTGATTATTTATGTTTTGTCTATCTTTCCAGATACTAACGTGAAGGGAAATGAAGTTGATGTCATCATTATTTCAGACACATCTGATGATGAGTGTGGGAACATGTCTTCTAAGACCACTAATTCGAAAGGTTCCACTTCCCAAGCTTCCAAGGCGTCCAAGGCTTCCGCTCCCAAAGTTGTACTTGGTCTTGTAGCAGCTGTGGGATGCTCCGGCAAAATCGGAATGAGTGGTATGTGCCTCCCCCTAAGGACCTCAAGTCTCCCCCCATGAATAACAAGCCTCCCATCAAGAAGTTCACCTGTTATTTTTAGTTGTTGATGTAATGAAGATGTATAGTTTTTGGCTGATGATGGTTACTGAAAACGATACTTGTTAACATGTATGTTTTGCTTCATATGGTGTAATTAGGTGGTGGTGTAGGTATATTTTGGAAATGTTGTTTTCATTTTGTAGTTTGCACTTACATATCCAGTTTAGGTGGGTGCTTGGGAAAACTCATTTTGACTTATAAGGTCAACATAAACCAAATTATTAGAGGATACCAAACCGAATTGTTAGTTTTTAAAATCTCGCTTGTTTGACTTATAAAGTCAACAGATTCAAATTGTAACCAAAATTCAATTATTATAACAAAAGAAGCACACACATATCAGTTAAAGCTACATTTAGACTGAAAGACAACATAACATTTCTTGCTAGGAATTCACTGCGATAAATGACTAGTAGGTGATCCATTTGGTCTGTCAGTTGTAGTTGGTTCAACTGGTGTTTGTCTCGGGCGTTCTCTATTTGCTCTTTCAGTTGCAGGTGCTTCACGTGGTGTTTGGCTTGGGCGCTCTCCACTTGCTATTTCAGTTGTAGGTGGTTCACTTTGTTCTTCATCACTGCCCAAGGATGCACCAACACTAGTAGGTGCAGAAATATGTAGACCCATCACATATC
Source organism: Chrysanthemum makinoi (assembly GCA_910596185.1). Lineage (NCBI taxonomy): Eukaryota > Viridiplantae > Streptophyta > Magnoliopsida > Asterales > Asteraceae > Chrysanthemum > Chrysanthemum makinoi. The sequence continues at coordinate 133,425,849 of OU343219.1, forward strand.
CACCACTATCTCCTGTGGTTGTGTTTTCCCTTGTAACACCATCTCTACCAGTATAAGATGTGTTTCCCCTTATCTCAAGGCACACTGGACAAACATACCACATGAAAGCTCTATAAGGTGGACGCCTTGCAAAAAAGGTCAATCCAGCCCTGTTTTCCCTTTGAAACCAACAGTCAATGCATACCATTTGACAACCATTTTCTACATCCATGGTGATAATATGGTGGTATGATAAACAATTGCTGACTTAAGATGTATTATATAAGTAGATGGGAGTTGTGGTTGTTGAACAAGTAGATAAGGAGTAAAGACAACACAAATTCTTACAAGCTAGTCAACTTATAAAGTCAACAAAAAAAACAAAAACATGTTCAAACATAATATTGTCGATATTACAAAATGGATAGAAGAGTAGAAGCCTACAACCTTAGAAAACTGTTGGAATTTGTAACTTTCAGAGCGTGAATTTTATCCAGCACATATGGATGTCTTGGATATAACTCTTCCACAGACACTCCATAGTAAGCTGCCTCATACTCTACATCTTCAAGCCAATTTTTCCTCTCCCATTCCTCTTCAATTCTTTTGTACATTCTCTCCTCTTCCAAAAACTGCTGGAATGCTTCTTCATCCAACCTGGACTGCTCTTCATTTTCCTCCAAATTTGTGTGTTCTTCTTCTTGCTCGTAAAGAGCATCATAAAACTCTTGTTCCATAGTCTTCCTTATATCCTCTTCATCCATCCACTTCAAAAGTAATACATTTGCACATCAACTAGAATGTAAACACACTAGAACAATCGTTATACAAATGACAATTAACAACATAATTAACGAATTAAAACACTAGAACATAACATATAGATTCATTAACTTCATATTAAAACACTAGAACATAAATATTCAGTACATATTTTTCCAAAAAAAAAAGGGGAAAACATAACCATAGCATTTCCTTCTCAACACTTCCTAAGATGATCAAGGAAGTTGTTCATGTCACACACCTGTGAGTGTGTCTGACAGATCATCCTCCTTATCTCCAACGCCTTCAAGACATTAGCCTTTTGCCTGTTGCGAAGATCCTCGATAACCTTGTAGTTCATCACCGTAGTTCGAAAGCCTTCGATCTCAGAGATGTATTGTTGGGTTTCCTTCATACCCCGAATCAAGTCAGTCAAAGTGTTTTGGAGTCCTTTAGCAATTTTGATGTCCTTATCGTTTTCTCTCTGATAAAAGAGAGAAATCGAGTCAAACATGTAGTCGGAGTTCGAAGATTTGGCGAGTTCTTCAAGTAGTGGGAAGTCAGCCATTGGGAGGTTGTTTCTTGTGATTGTTGGTATGCAAATGATATAGTGTATTAACCAATAAATACCAAAAACAACTGGACGTTCCAAATTCAGGGACTAATTGTGAAGTTAGTAAACAGAGAAAAAGACAAGTTTGTGTGACAAAAAATACGCGGGAATTTTAAGTGCAAAAAACGGCTGACTGTCCAAATTGAGGGACCAATTGTGACATTTTAAACCTAGTACCCTGCAACTTGGCCTTTTGCCTTCCTTGATACGCATATACACAATTAATGTGTTTGGAATCACCAAAAGAACCCAACTAACAAGATCCGAAACCATAAACACTATCATAATAACCCGACCCATTTAACAAAACCCAATCAAAACGAAACCTAACATACATCCACACTCACGTACTGAAACACGCATCTAGTCAAACCAATTCTTAAAAAAACAAAAAACTAAGAATGAAGGACAGAAGCATATTCGTCTCCACATTTAAGGATGTCAAGAAAGAAGAAGAATGTGAGGTCCTGTTCAGAATCCACTATAATGGGGTTTTTGATTATAGCCCACTCAGGTATGAACGAGGTTCATTAATTAATCTGTGTGCCTTTACCAGTGATAGGGATATATTTAGTTCAAGCCTTGATAATGTGTTATCAGAGATTAATGAACAAAAATAGGCGTTGTTTTTCTGTGATCCTAAACAATCCCTAGAAAATGGTTTGGATTTGATTCATACTGATGTTGATGTTCATACTTTGTTTGGAATGGCTGAAACAAATGACTCAGTTGATATATTCATAGCCCACAAGCCCCAAAAGTTAGCACAATTTTACTTAAAAAACATCAGTTTTGAAGTTGTGGGTTGGGTAGAGCAGGATGCTAACTTTAGGATGCTTAGTCAAACACCTTTTAGGACTACAAGTCAATGGCAGGGGATAGCTAAGAAAAAAATGCAGGGGAGTGGAACCAGGACACCAAGAGTGAAAGGTGGGGTAGTAATCAAGGACGAAGAAGGGGTTGTAGCTAAACAAAGGGACAAAATTAAAGGAAAGGGAAAAGGAAAGATGGTTGATGAAGAGGAGGTTTTGCCTAGAAAAAAAGGGAGAGAAGTTGTTCAAGAATTTAAGCGAGGTTTAGATGGGAAGGGGAAGGCCAAAATGGTTGAGTTTGCAGGGTTTGATGTTGAGAACTTGCCTGGGTTTGACTTGGAGGGGAAGGCTGAAAGGGTTGGTGGTGCTGCTGCAGATGTTTCAAGCGGTGTTAAGAAACCCTTTCGGAGCAAAGAAAAAATTAGAAACTGCGTCCTAGCACTCTTCGCCCAAAGGCGACCCTAGGTGATGTTTCAGTGATGAATACCATGTCATGTGTTAAATTCCATTAACCTGTAACACTACAGTTCATAACTTATATGTTTGTAATTTGTATACTTGTTTTTGCAGACAAGGTGGCAGCAGCATCATCAACTTAGGCCTAACAGTTTTGTCGGTTCAACAGTAATCACAGCTGTGTAGATCATTTGAAGGTTCATCAGTTGAACGTTTTGAAGTTGGGCCCAAATTCATCTTTTATATTTTGTAACGAATTAGTAAATTAACATGTATCAGACAATGACTCCGTGGTATCAGTTATGTTCCAGTTTCATCAAACACTGTATATAGTTGACTGTTATAAGTCAACTAGCTAAGTAGTTGATAATGTATAAATTTGTTTGTTAATCCTGGGTAAATTTCTGTGAGCTATTACTTTCTTTACCAGTTGACTTTTATGAAGTCATACTTAAGTGGTGAGGACTCAGGAACACTGATATTATTTGTTCAAACAATATCCCTTTTTTGTTTTGGTGGAATAGTTCTTGGGTTAGAATTAACTAGGTTGAGTTATAAATGTGATTGGACTATATTACCCTCCTGTAACTAACAGAAAAGAGCCGTTGACATAGGTGTTAGTGGTCAAGGGACGAATCTGGCATTTAATGGCTACTGTTTGGACCCGTGGCGATGAAAAGGGCGAGGTTCGTCCCATCGCGATCCTCCGAGACAAGTTTAGGGACCAACGGTGTATTTTAGTCTTTATACTATTTTTATTAGGGCATCTAGGATATTATCCCTTCCATTTTACAAACAACCTCCACAGCCTCACATAACATTCAGCCACCACCTGCAACTACTCAGGTTCAAGGTAAAATATATATCTAGATATGTCTGTTACAAGGAAGAGATAAACGTATGCAGTTGCAGCCATTAAAAAGCAAAAAGGTAAAGGTTAATCTAGTAATTTTATGACAACACAAGAATCACGTTTTGGAAAAAGTAAGTAGAGACCTGCTGTTGCAAAACTGCGTTTTGGAGGACCTAAAACGCAGAAAATCAATTTTCGTTTCTGTTATACCAAACACTAAAATCTGATTAATCACGTTTTGGAAACTCAATAATCAGATAATTCACTTAATAACGCAATCCCAAACACCCCCTTAATATAATGACATGTATTCATTTTTATAAGTACACAAAGTGCAAGTGTATAAGTTATGTGTAAGACTTGTCGGCTAGGTGTACTTTGAACGACTACTGTTTTGTCTGGGCGACTTGTACCTTAGGTGACCTAAATTTTGTCATTTAGTACAAAAAAAATTGTCATTTTTCACTAAATGACAAAATTAAGGTCCCCCAAAGTATAAGTCGCCCTGACAGAACAGTAGTCGCCTAAAGTACATCTAGCCGACAAGTCTTACACATAGCTTACACACGTGTACATTGTTACTTATAAAAATAGACACGCGTCATGATATTAAGGTGGTTGCCCAATTCCAAAATTGCTTTGGGCTATTTGGGGAGGGGGGAGGGATTTGTTTAAAAAAAGGAGTACATTTGGGCACCTAGGCTACTTTTAAAATTTTCTTTTTCAAAAATCATACTTTGTTTGTTATATCTCGGTAAATTTTCTTTTAGATGGATATAGATCTTTATATAAAAATTACCAAACTAAAACGTTATTTGGAACCGATCGATAAGAAATGATTTATATTGGACAGGGTAGTAGTCTAATGAAAGGCAGTGTCGGTTGTACAATAGTACGGAGTAGCTTTTTAGAACTCGCTTTCTAAAACTGGACCATTTCATTACATGCATATACTGACTCTTTTCACTTGTTTGGAAACATCTTTTCAATCTTATTTCATTCACACTCTGAAAAGTGGTACTACAAATGTGTTATGCGTGCATGTGGCACCTTTTTGTTAAAGGGATATAACGGTGTTAGCTTTTCATTTTGAAAGAAAGAAAAAAAAAAATAATAATAATAATAATTAAAAATTGACGGGTAAGAATGCAAACAACAAAAGCGTATATGCTAAGTTAACCCCCTTCTTCTTCTTTTTTTTAATATATACATTTAAGTTCAACTCTTTCTTTTTTTGAAACGGCAAAGATATTATAAGAAACAAGAGCAAGAAAAGAGAGGCACTCTCTAAGAAAGAGAGCTAAAGTATGTACAAACCCCGGAACCTAAGACATTTCTTCTACGAATCCAATGGTCCCACGAAAAACGACTCTTGAAAGCCCGGTTAGTGACCCAAAGAAGAGACATTCTTTGGACCGAAGGAAAGATATCACCATGGCGAACAGCAACCGCATCCGAATCTGAACATGCGTGGAGGATTTTGTTTCTCCAACCCCATATATGCCAAATTAAGTTCAACTCTTTCTATTTCAGTAGTTTAGAATGGAAATGGTACGATAATCACACTTATTGGAAAAACATTACAGCGTGATATTGCTTTAGATCTTTTTAGCTAATTAATCTACGAGGCTTAAGTTAACCATTATTTAAAGTCAAATCATGCAAAGGCGGACCGAGAGGTTCCCTAAGATAACCATAAACCATATATATAGATTTTTCATATAGTGTAAAATTGAGTAAAAAATGTTAACTTTTATATAAGCGCACATCGTCCTACAAGTTTTGTGTAACTAGTGTTCATTAATTTTAAAATAACGCGTCTCGTAACTTTCAATCTTTGGTATCACTTAAACCACGCAAAACTCTTTCTTTTAATGAGATTCCCATGGGTGATGATCACTCTCGAGTTGTTTGGAATCAAGTGAAGATTTCCTTTTAAAGATACGATGTTAGTAACTAGTCTTTTATTATTGGGTTATTTAAAGTGGATGTGTATACGTAACTTTTTATTGTAGATTTATACCAATTGCTTGTTCTTTTAATTTATAAAGTTGTTTCATTTAAAGTAGTTTTGGAAGTTGTGCTTGAATGGGGTTTTGACATATAATATAATGGGTGATAATATTTCAATAATTTTGTTTTGAAGTTATATATTGTGACAATTCATAAATTTATGATTTTGTAATGTTTACTTTTTTCTTATAGTTTATATTAAAATTTTAATACTTATATAATTATAATACTCGTATAAATACGAGTTTTTACATATTTTACATAGTCGATTCACTTATTTCATTACACCGTAATAATATTTTCTATTCTGGTTTTGATTACAACATACCAAACACTACGAAACAGTTTAGAAACAAAAAAGAAATTGTTTTTATCTATCATGAAAGTCTATTAGGCGACCCGTAATGCATCGGTTGAAAGATTCGATCGACCAACATGTCGACGCGTCCTCCCCATTACGAGCCCCCCCCCTCTCCGCAACGCATGCTATGAAAAAAAGAAAACAGAGAAGTTGGTCCTATTTTTGGCCGATTCATTGCACACTCCAAAACAAACCTAACGGCTAAGAATGTGACCGTTTGGTCACTTTATTAAAAATGAAAATATTTCTTTAAAAAATTAACTTACCTTATAAACATCGAATTACTTCTTCATTTTATACACAAACTTAAACCAATCTTTACTATAATCTTCTTATCTCACATAATGTCTCAAAAATCTCTCAAAACCAAAACACAAAAAATCGACGTAAAAAAACATTCCAAACTTTCCAACACTGGATCATAATTTTCGTTTGACCAGTCACGCACCAACCATTGATTTTCAAACCGCAAGTTTCGTATACTAACCACAACAACAACAACTTTATTATCAAAATAATTTGTTTCGACCTATGTTTAACCAACTACAACAACAAAAACATCTTTTTACCAACAAAAACTACAATCTCAAAGTATCATCCGCACATGTTACACGATTCACCACACCATTAACCAACCGATGGACCAAGCTCAAACTTGTCAATGATATTCTCCGGTTAACCGTTTTAATCTTGATGAAGATATGGATCCGTTTTTAAGTCAAGAACTCAAGATTATTCAAGAACTCAACACTTGGGATTGAATGAAAAGTATGTATGTGATCTTCTCACTGAGCTTAAACAGAAAAGCAAGTTTAAGTGTTTAAGCAAGAACTATGTTAACCAATAGAGTTATACTTTAGTACTTAGTGTGAAAAAATAGAAAAAAAGGGGGGGGGGGGGGGAATAGTTTTACCGTTTTAAATTTGATTTGCTTTGAATAAGAATGCGTGAATTCAAACAATGTGTGGATATTGTGTTTTAACTTGAATTTTTTGATGAACAAGCTAGTTGAATAATAAAATATAAGAATCTTTACTTTTCTAGTTATCCTTTTTGTCGAAACAAAAAGAAGAGGCGAGGCGGATAATGCAATGAACCCGAGTCAAATGCTCCCCCTTGGCCAATGCTCCCTCTTAATTGGGTGCAAAGAGAAAGATACATGGATTATGAAGAGATACAGAACAAAGGTTAGGTAATTTAAACATGCTACAATCCAAAGTAATTATCACATCCAACATACAATCACTAAAAGTAACCAATAACATTATAACAAGCATCATTCATTAGTAAACTTTTTATGACTAGAAGTCATAAAATGAACAATAATGGAGATGTGTTAAAATAAGAAAGAAAATAAATCCTAGAAAAATAATAATAATAAAATAAAATAAAAGTCCTAAAAATAACTAATAACCATCCTATTGTGGTGGAGGATGGGAAAAAGCGTTAATACGCTCAAGGATGTGGTTGAAGATGAACCTCATTTCATATTGAAGTTCATGGACCATAATGCGAGTCCTTTCACTTAAATGAGCGGTTCGCTCGCAATGTGAGCAATCATGGCGAGGTTGGTTTGGTTGTAGAATGGGTTCATTGTTTATTGGTGGTGGTGGTGAAGCATTAGTTGATTAATGGTTAGGATTGGGTGGAGCAATGAGGGAAGTAAGCAAAGCGGTTTGCATTTTCATTGCCTCATTATGATGTGAATCCACCATGTTAGAGAAGGCTTGAAAATTGTCTAGGTGAGCTTGGATCTCTACTTGAGATTGCGGGTGGTCTTCCCACATGGAATCATCAATATCCTCAATATATGGGGAAAATGAGTGAGGTGGTAAAGCATGATCTCCATATAGTAGCCCATGGATTTCTTTGTGGATTGGGTGAAAAAGTAGAGGTCTAGGTTCATCTTGAAAAGACTCTTTGGCATAAAGGATGCCTTTGGAAGTTCATGAGCAATACGCTCAATGGTGCCAAAAGATGGAAGAGGTGGTGGATTTGTTGGCCTAGGTGGTAAATCATCCAAATCATCCGTGAATGGATGAGGGGATGTTGGTGGTGTTGTAAAAAGTTCAAGTGGTATAAGTTTTGGAGATTTTGGTGGTAATGGTGTTTTGGATGGTTGTGATAGAGCCGGTGGTGGTGAGGTGACAATTGGTGTTTTTGTTGGTGGTGGAGTAGTCACAATAATGGTTGATTTTGGTGGTGGAGTTGGGGAACTTAAGTTTAGGAAGTTCTTATCTCTAATGGGTGATGAGATATTGAGTGGTGAGGAGTCTGATGATGAGGAGGTCAAGTTGACAAAGCAACATGGACGTACGCTAATTCTAGCGGATTTCTTAAGTGGCTTGTTAGAAGGTGATGAGGTTGAGTATTTAGTCATTTTGATTTTGCAAGAGATGCTAAGATTATGGAGAAGTGGTAGTGAAGATGTGAAAAATACCATCCTTTAAGTGTCTAATTTATAGAACTAAGGATTCATAGAGAATTGTGTTTGATTTGATGTTAATCCATACAAAGATGGTGGTTCATAATCATATGAAGGTGTTTAATAACATGTCAAGTCAATTCATTTAGAATGTGTTGAGTAATATGTGAAAGATATGCAATAAATGAACTTCAATCATAACAAAATCCTATAAATAAGATAGCCACGGATTGCAAGGAACCAAATTGTTGGTTCCTTCATTTATACACAAAAGGTAACTTGAGTGAATTTTGAGAAATTTCAAATTATGGTGGGAAATGCATGTCCTATTGGTCTAATTGAGTTCAAGACATCCTAATGTGATTAAGTATCAGTAAAAACTATCTCAGTAACAAAAGTGAGTGATCTAGAGTGCAGGATTAGAACGAAAGTTTAAAATGTTTTCTGCAGGTCCGCGGAACCAAAAAACTTCATATACGGAACCCTGTTTTTGGTTCCGTCTAGTCCGTATGATGGATTTTTGAGGAACCAAATTTTTGGTTCCGTGATCTCCGCGGGTGCAAAAACCTTAACCGAGGGATTTTTCGAAAGCCCGAACCCGTTCAAAATTTGTAATTTTGTTGTAAACATGTGTAACTAATTAGTTGTGATTAGGAAATAACAATAACACATATACTAACATACGTATAGGCATAGATTGAGCAGGGGCTAACAAATTTCACTACTAATGTGAAAACGGGGTGAAAATTGATAACACATAGGTGTTATCTCCCTGCAAGCCGAGGTTAGTTCATAATTGTTCATAGTTTAGCTATCATACTAGGAGAATAAACATACATAATACATCATTGTTTTAACAAATTGTACCAAACGCTCATACAAACCTCTCATTGCTTGTCCAACTTCTTGTTCATCTTAGTGAGGTACCTGCCAATACATTTGAACATCCCTCTTGTTTGCTTGAACTCTGCTGATTGGTTCTCCAACTGGGGAAGTTGTTGTAGGTACTCAAGTGGAGGAAGCCTAGTGTTCGGAAGACCATCATCTTCGCTCATTGAGGATGATGACGAAGAGGGAGGTTGAACACGTTTGATTTGAGTCTTTGCAACCCTTTTGTCACTTAGAGGGACAAAGATGTGATCAATGAGAGAGTAGTCCAGACATATCCCTTTAGGATTTGGTGGAATTGGTGCAAAGGCCCTATAGAGACGGGTGAGAAGCATCCTGTAGGGAAGGGCGGTGGTTCCTAGCAAGGGTATATCTGCCATCCTCTTGGTAATGTAGTAGGCTAGATTGAATGGTTGGCGGGTTGACAAACTATAAAGCATGTAACAAAGCCAGACATTGATGTGATCCCGATTACCTATAGTGCATAAGACATTTGCCCTTAGAATCTCTTCCCGCTTTTTGAATTGTCCTAGTGGTTTGAGTTCTAGGGAGAAAAAGATGTTCTCTGATTATTTCCTTTGCAACTAGAGGAGTGTCGTATGGAGGCATAATCAACAATTGAATCAAGGATTGAAAGGGACCACTTATCCGTGTAAAGGCATGTACCTTCACATGGAATGCCGAGGACTTCCGCAAAATTACTGAGAGGAATGTTGAGGTGATGTTGGTTGATTTTGAAGCGAAGTGACAAAAGGCCATGATCATTGGTTACAAGCATTACACTAGCATAGAACTCTAGAACGAACCTAGGACAAATTTGTTCATTTATGTCTAGGAGACCATCAAAGTATATGGTGGAAAGTTCTCCACGAATTTTTGTGCCTTCAAGGAAGGATGGGTCAATGGTTCTACCCTTATGTTAATATCGTTTTTTTAGTACCTTAAAGATTTTCACTTCTTCCTTAGAGAGACCCTTTGTTTTGTGGTGTTTGGGAATGTAGTTGGGAGTATCTTTGAGATCATAGAAGGTTGCGGGGGACATGTTTGAACCTAGATACGAAACAATTCACATTTTAGTTGAAACGAAAGAGAATTTCGATATTGTGTTCTAATGTGTGTCTATATGAAAACAATGTGGAGGTGTGGTTATCTCGAATCCTTTTAATTCATAAAAAGAAATTCTTTAGTAGTTTAGTAACAAAATGGGAGATAAACCAAACTCTCCTAATTCAATGTAGCTTCAATTGAATGTACCCGAGAATACATATTAATTATGTACTTTCTTTAGCATTCAAGAGACATCATGCAAGTGATGAAATAACGTTTTTATTTATATGAACTGTTGGAATCGCTCCTAACTCGTAAATGGAACGACATTGACGGGATTACAATTTCTATCCTTGTTAGCTAAAACACATGGGCTTATTATGTCATATAGCCATAGTTGTAAGTGTTTAGCTATATATACCCCTCCATACTTCCATGGAGGGGTGAGACTTAGTGTAATCCTTTCATCTTCATAAATAAAACACACACTAGTTTTCCCTTCTCTCTCTAGCTTCTCTCTCTAACTTGAAGATGATGTTCTTTCATCTTCCCCGACCTCCCGATTCACCATATCAACCACGTATACGATCCTAACATTGGTATCAAGAGCCAGGTCCGTTTTGTATCATTGGTTGATTTTTGGTGATATTTTCTTGTCAAAATCGTGTCTTGTAAAATCTGTTTAACAAAGTTGTTAACTTTTAGTTATTTCTTATGTTCATCAGATTTTTTGTTACAAGTTTATTGGGCAAAAAGTCTCATCCTTTCACAGTCATTAATTTTTTTTAAGACTGTTTTGCATACCAATACTCGTGAATCTGTTTTGGGTCAAATGGTCAAACTGGTCATGTCCGTGGTTAAAGTGGGTCAAAAGTGCATCCTTTATGCCAACTTTCTGGGTTACTATGAATCTGGACAGATTCTTGGTCGAAATACATCGCCGGAAAAAGTCAACACGGGTCAAAACCCTAAACTTACGCATAAGGATCCATCTAAAGAGCTGTTACGCGTAGCTGTGAAGTTACGCGTAAGAAATGTTACGCGTATGCGTTTACGCCTAAGCCTAGGCTTACGCCTAAGTCTGGCTTACGCATAAGTAAGAGGCTTACGCTTAACATGCTTTACGCATAAGAATAAGTGCTTACGCATAAAGGAAAAAAGTTACGCGTAAGATTTTTTCAAAAAACCTTATGCGTAAAAATGACAAGAAGAAGCAGTTATGCGTAAAGATAACTAAGACTCGACCATAACAATACCAAATACCAACAACACTCAACCTCAGTATATCTACATCATTGGTCCAAGATAAATCGAGAAGACCCAAAGTTACAACGGTTCCATCAACAAAACTCCAACTACATCAACTAATCTAAAACCTAACTCATCCTCCTTCAATTATTCAAGACTCACGACTCAACTCCATCTCATATGGTCTCAGCTTCGATTTAATTTTTGTTGCAATCTTCTTAAAGATTGTTTCAATTAAATCTATATCATCATCGACCTTGTTTCCTTAATATCCGAAACATCAAAAGAAATTGATTGATAACAAAGATGTTATAATCCTTTTCTTGTTTCGTTCATGACATCAAAACGAGAATACAACAATTAAATAGACCTACCTGAGACCTTTAAAGATCTTGATGTCGATAACCTTAGTGTTTATTCGACCAAGAAACGATGTTGGTGGGTTTGATTGTTAGCTTAATGAAGCAAGGAGATCTGCTGTGATGATTATTGGGAGAGAGGCGTTTTGTTTTGAGATGATAATTGTGAGTTTTCTGTTTTGGGAAGAAAGGTGTTGGTAGGCGGAGTGTTTTGAGATGTATGTGTGTAGGGTTAGTTGTGTGAAGAGCGTACAATGTGAGGAACCGGTTATATCTTGTGTATGCTTTGGATTAGACTTGTGTTGCACATGGATATGGATCGTATATTTACTGGATTTAGTTGGGCTTTGGATTTAAATCATTTTTGGGCTGACTTACATGTGGTTCGTGGATATGGAGGTGCTCTTTCAAACGCAAGTATATCTACAAAAAGGTGTCATCCAAATTTTTTGTGATATACAAATTGTTTGATACAAATTTTTGTTATTCATGAATGAGTGGTATTTTGGCAATGATATATTTTCACGGGGATACAATCTTTGACAAGATCGGGAAACCATTATCAAGTTCATTTAAACCATTAAAGAAGGCTAGTTTTGGGCATGTAACCGCAAGATGTGACTACGGCGCGAATTCACTATTATTTATTTGAGGTTGAAGTGGGATATCACGGATGCGTGTACTTAGTATCTGAAGATATCGGGGTTGGTTGGATGCATGATTCTTCGAGATCCTTGTTCGAGCTTTAACCATTACGAATGACAAAGACTTAAGTTATCTAGTTGAACCTGATGTAAGGAGTTACGTTGTTGTGCTCACAGCTTATAACTATCACTTTTAAGGAGTTACGTTGTTGTGCTCAAGTGTCACACTAAGGTGTGGATAATTTGAGAAACTTTAAGTTTACCTTTTTTCGATGGAGTTAAGAAAAAGGGTTCTTCGTCTGACAATAGTGCAAGTTTAAGTCACAAGTTCGGGTTATACTACTTCAGTATCAAGTTCGTCATATTGGGTTTTCTCCATCAGTAGTCACTACAAAAAGCCGTCAGAATGATAATGGGGTCGGTAAAGAGTTAGCTGAGAAGAGTATACACGAGTAGAGAAGTTTTATCAGCAATTGATTCTCGCAAGATATTTATGGTACTTCACACTTGTTCGATTAATTGAACATACATGGTTTCGATGTCTCCAATTTCATCATCAACATACGTGGTGTATGATTCTGATTCATTGAAAACATCGGGGGGAAGAGAGTATAGGTGGTGTCTGCTTCCTTTGTTGTTTTTGTATTTTTTTGCGAAAACCCTCTCCTTTCATGAATTTCTTCAATCAGGGGGAAGAAATGAGACGATATGTGGTCTAAACGTCTCACTTTGGTGTTATCGTCTCACTTTCACAGAGTTATCGTGCGTGAAGTTACCTAAATATGATGTTGTGATGCCTCACACACGGTCATTTTATCGAGTAATTGCAAATTTGGAGATAACTATTATTCCGATAGACCGCAACATTCACGGGGAAGTCGTTTCATTTCGTCTTTCGTGGTCTGTTTGGTGTGAAGCATCTACATACGTGAGAAGATCTTGTTGATTTCTTGCATGTTACTCCCGAACGGATTTTCTCGCAACAAGTCGATTTACCTTGTGTGGTTTATCTGCTCATCTACAAATTCCGCTGCTGAAAACTTCAAAAGTTAGAGGAAATGTTCACTACATCAAAGTTTCGAATCTGCTGAAGATGGTTGTCAGTTTGGGGAAGTGATTCGAAACTTCGCCAAAAAGGAGTGTACGGAGAAGCTGCTAAAGACATGCGGCATGAATTGGGGGAAGTTAATCCAATTTATGCATATTACATCATTTGCCTACAATTGAAGAAAACGGTTCTCAAGTCAAGGTACCAGAAGAAGACAAAGAGCGTAAACTTTCATCATCCTCAGCACTTGAAGAGCTTATGAAGACATTTCTTTATTTATTTTCTATATTTGTAGTAAATGTTGTAAGTAATCCCTTATGTCGTCCCATTGGGGGAAGATTGTTGGAATCGCTCCTAACTCGTAAATGGAATGACATTGACGGGATTACAATTTCTATCCTTGTTAGCTAAAACACATGGGCTTATTATGTCATATAGCCATAGTTGTAAGTGTTTAGCTATATATACCCCTCCATACTTCCATGGAGGGGTGAGACTTAGTGTAATCCTTTCATCTTCATAAATAAAACACATACTAGTTTTCCCTTCTCTCTCTAGCTTCTCTCTCTAACTTGAAGATGATGTTCTTTCATCTTCCCCGACCTCCCGATTCACCATATCAACCACATATACGATCCTAACATGAACAATGAGAAATTTTTTTTCCTAAAGTGAGAAGTTTTTCATAAATTTGACGTGGGGTTTTTTAGCTAATTATGATAATGCCTTATGAGATGTAATTCCTAACTAAGGGAAATATGATTAGTTAAGTAATTTAACAAATGTACTTCATGATTTGTCTAAGAAGAATGCATAATCCCCATGTTTGATTTTGTGCATTACTTAGAAGCTCTAGACTCATAATCAAGAGAAGGAAAGTAGTAAGGAGACTTACAATGTTGATTAAAGCTAAGATTGGTTGAAGCGAATACCTCAATTGTGAGTTAGGTTTGTTCTTGGATGAGTTTGAGTCGTTTGTGAGTTATGAGAGAAGAAGTATTTGTTAAATATTTTTTAAAAACTGTTCCAGGGAACCACGGATTATACGGAACCAAAACAATGGTTTCGTCCTTGTTGTGATTTGGTTCCGTGGAACCAGATTGACTTTGGTCAATTTTTGTTGTGTTTGGTTAAACTAAGGTTTGGGTTAAGGTTTTAACTATAGGTTTGGTTCCATTATTCCCAATCCAAGTCTAAGAAGATTAAATGGTTCTCATTTAAGAGGTTTAGTTAGGATGTTGGCAATGTTGTCTTCGGAGGATACTTTCTCGATTGAGATATTTCCTTTTTAAACATTGTCACGAAGGAAGTGATGACGAATTTCAATATGTTTGGTTCGAGCATGTTTGACTGGATTTTTGCTGAGATCAATAGCTCATTTGTTGTCACAAAGGATAGAGATTTCGTTGAGTAGAATTCCGTAGTCCAGGAGAGCTTTCTTCATCCAAAGAGCTTGTTGACATGCTTTTTTGGCTGATACATACTCGGCTTCGGTTGTTGAAATAACGAGGGCTGTTTGTTTCTTAGAGAAGCATGAGGTGAGACATTGTCCAACAAAAGTACAAATACCACCTGTTCTTTTTCTATTGACATAGTCAACGACATGGTCCAAGTCGGCATACACTATAGTTTCTACACCCAATCCTTTGGGATACCCTAAACCTAAGTGTGTAGTGCCTTTAATGTATCTAAATATTAGTTTCACGGCTTCAATATGTGATGTTTCAGGATCTTCTTGAAAGCGAGCACATAGACAAACACTAAACCTAATGTCAGGTCTACTAGCCGTGATATAGAGTAGACTACCAATCATTCCTCTATATTTAGTGTTATCTACGGATTCTCCTTCTTCATCCTTGGCGAGCTTAGTTTCCGAGGACATGGGTGTTTTGATAGGTTTAGAGTCTTCAAGACCAAATTTCTTAAGCATAACCTTTATGTATTTAGATTGGTTAAAGAATATAGCATCTTCTAATTGTTTAATTTGAAGTCCTAAAAAGAAGCTTAGTTCTCCCATCATACTCATCTCAAACTCGTCGTGCATGATTTTTGAGAAATCATCACATAGCTCTTGACAAGTTGATTCGAATATGATTTCATCTACATATATTTGGACAATGATAATATGTGAATCCTTTTTCTTGGTAAAGAGAGTATTATCTACTAAACCCATTGTGTACTTATGTTCAACTAAGAAAGTCTTAAATCGATCATACCATGCTTTTGGTGCTTGCTTAAGTCCGTATAATGCCTTTTTAAGTTTGTAAACGTGATTTTGTTTTTTAAAATTGGTGAACTCGGGAGGTTGTGCGACATAGACTTCTTCAACAATCAAACCATTTAAAAATGAATTTTTAACATCCAATTGAAAAAGTTTGAAATCATGTGCACATGCATATGCAAGTAAAATTCTAATTGACTCGAGCCTAGCAACGGGAGCAAAAGTTTCATCGTAGTCAATACCTTCTTATTGATTGTAACCTTGTGCTACTAGTCTAGCTTTATTTCTAGACACTACACCATTTTTGTCAATCTTATTTCGAACAACCCATTTAGTTCCATTAATAGTATGATTTTTAGGTTGAGACACTAGTATCCAAACATCATTTCTAATAAATTGGTTTAATTCTTCTTGCATAGCAATGACCCAAGATTCATCTTTAATTGATTCATTTATATTTTTCAGTTCAATAGATGAAACAAAACAAAAAAAGTTACTTTGATTTTGAGCTTGTGATCTTAAGGTTCTTTGATTTAATTGTCCTATGACTTTATCTAAAGGATGACTTTTAGATTCTTTGATATTAACAATTTCTCAATTTAATGGTTCATCTTCCTTGTTATTATCATTGTTTTCTTGATTTTCAACAATTTGACTTTCAACTAAGTCATCATCTACTAAAGGTGATGTCTTAGAGGGAGGTGAACTTTTGTCAAATGTTACGTTTAACGATTCCTCGACTCTCATTTTTTCTTTGTTTAAAACAATATATGCTTTGCTAGTTTGTGAATAACCAAGAAACACACCTTCATAAGACTTTGGATCAAATTTGGTGAGATAATCTTTAGTATTTAAAATAAAATATTTATATTCAAACACTCTAAAGTATCCTAAAGTAGGCTTATTTCCTTTATAAAGTTCATAAGGTGTTTTGTTCAAGAATGGACGTATTAGGACTCTATTTAAAATGTAAGTAGATGTGTCAACGGCGTTACACCAAAACTTTTGAGGTATGTTTTGTTCAATAAGCATTGTTCTACTCATTTCTTGAAGAGTTCGATTTTTACGTTCTACTACACCATTAGATTGGGGAGTTCGAGGAGCCGAAAATTTATGTGTTATACAATTAGTATAAAAAAATGTTCCAAATTGTGTTTCATTATCGAATTCACGACCATGATTCGTTCGGATTGATACAATGTTACTACCTGGTTGGTTTTGAATTTTCTTACTAAGTATTTCAAATTTATCAAAAGCTTTATTTTTTGTTTTCAAAAACTTTGTCCAAGTGTATCTTGAATAGTCATCTACTATAACCAAAATGTAGAAGTTTCCTCCGTAACTTTGTATATCGGATGGACCAAACAAATCCATATGCAAAAGTTCTAGACATCTAGTTGTAGACATGATAGAGGGTTCAGGGTCAAAAGACTTCCTTTTCCGTGAGCAAGCTTTACAACCCTCTAGGCAGTGTACCTAATCGTTGCAGTGTAGTATGGGTATGCCTAGGGGGTTGATCGTTCTCTAGGGGAATAGAGATGCTAGGTAGAGATGTATGATGAGAAAGTGAGGCTGAGGGTGATTCTTTTTAGTCTTTTTATAATTTTTTGAAAGCAAGTAAATATCTCGGGGTATAGGAGTGGGGGGTGGTACTTCTACCAATGTTAACTACTAATTGATTAACTAATGACTAATTAAACCAATGAAAAAGAAAAAGGATAGGCTATGTATTGTAAGGTGTGTTCTTATGATGATTAAAAGTGTGTTTACTTAGATGTTCTTACTCCATAGTTATCGATTATTGGTCGGTTGAATTGTCACATCCTTATTTTAATTGGTGTGTTCTATTCCGTGTGGTCATGGGAGGGGGGGGGGGCTAATTCCCTAGTTCTATGAATTGTAACTCTCCTATAGACTATCCGGAATCGCCAAGTACCATAGTATCACCCCCAAATACTCTATAATCCTAAAGCTACAACTCACGCAAAAAACACAACGATGGCTCAAGTGCACTCTCAAGCTTTATGCTATTTAGGACGTTCAAGCTCGCAACAATTAAAGAAGAAGCCAGTTTTCCTTACTCTAGCGTCTACCAATTAAAACAAGAGAAAACCTAACAATAATTAACAACTAGGTTTCATAGATCTAAGCAAACACAATAGTAATTTAGCTACTCATGATAGATAAGCGTGCATACACACAAACAATTGAACATAGGATAAACATGGTGATATAATAGATTAAAAAACTTATCTTATGATGTAAAGAAGGGTTTGAAACCCTAAAATACTGTCCAAGTCGGACTACACACGAACTAGAGTTTGCTCTCCAAAATTCTACCACTTGAAATGCAGAAAAATCGAATTCTAGATATAGATTTACAAGTGCAACGGCGTCGCCTTTTGCTGGTGACGGCGTCTGGTCGCCGTCATTAGGGTTTCATTTGGGCCAAGTCATCGTTGGGCAGCGTCAGTTGAGAAATGTGATGCCTTCTGTCTTCATAAAGGACGTCGTCTTGAGAGGGTTCTTGGACGTCTGGTGAAGAAACTAAGGGAGACGCCTTCCAAAAATAGGCGTGACGCCGTCATGCTTTAGAACCACTTTTTCACCTGAGCCGTCGCGTGTAATTTAATTAGAAAACTTCCTTAAGGATGGCGTCGCCCTTTGGGTTGGGACTCCGTCAGGCTCAGAATACAACCTTGGATCTTGACTTTGCCGTTTTCTTCATGATTTCGCTCCTTTTCGTCCAAATATGCTTTATTCCAGCATTTTGCTTCCAAAAGACCTAAAATATGAAAAGGAACGATTTTAAGTAGTAATAGATATAAAATGTATCGATTTAGGGCTTAAATGACCCCTTAAAAACGTATGTTTTAAATCCTTATCAAGACACTATGTTTTTAGGCTTATGGCTACTATGAACTTGTTTCCCAATTTTGCAAGAATCACAAAAGTGTTGGTCATATTTCAACTTCTGTAAGTTTCAAACTAGTTATTTTGATGACAAGGATTGGATTAGTCTCATATTAGCATGACCTAGGAGTCTATGCCAAAGAGTGGAGTTGTCATCTATGGTAGTAAGGAAAAGTTTATCTCTAGATGTTCTATCTATTTTGATGATATATATGTTGTTTTTCCTAATTCGTTTGCTACGGTGATTCCATCTTTTAGGATCTTACTACCATTTTTCTCAAAGAGGACTTTACACTTTTTATCGCATAGTTGGCTAATGCTAAGTAAGTTAAATCCTAATCTATCAACATGAGCAACATTTTCAATAGTAAGAGAGTAATGAGCGATCGTACCTTTGCTAATGATTTTGCTCTTAAGATTGCTACTGAAGGTGACATTACCTCCGTCATACTCTTGATATGTAGAGAAGAGAATTTTGTTTCTCGTCATATGTTTTGAGCATCCGCTATCTTTTATCCATTCATCTGGTTCCAAGCCGACTTTCAAGCACACCTATGAAACATACAACTCAAGCGTTTGGTCCCCAATATCTCAAGGGCCTGTGTGGGTTAAACATACCGTTTGCTTGGTTTATGTATGAAAATGATGGATATGGGTTCCATGGTATGTAATTTGGAGTTTGATATGGTCTACAGAAGTTTTGATTCTAATCGGTATGTTGATAGTTAGGTTGTGTGTTGTAGTTGCTTTTAGGAAATGGGCGTTTGGAAATAGATGTTTTAGGCCTTTGTTAAGTGTTTTTTAATCTAAACTCGTTTTTAGCAAGTCCTACTCCTGTTGTAACAACATGTTTTTTTCTAATAGTATCTATGGATTTCTTTGTGACTTTAACAAATTCATTACGGGCCGTTTTGCAAACATCCTGTTTTTCTGCAGACACCACAGAAACAATGGGTTCAATGGACGGAACCAAATTTTTGGTTCCATCTGATCCGTGGTTGTCTGAGATGGATGGAATAGTTTGTTTCTCTTTTTCGGCCTTGTTGGTTTGACTACTTGGAATTAATATGTCATTAAATCCTAATCCATTTTTATTCCCTGGTACTTTTTGTATTCTCATTATCTCATTCGCACATGAAATACTTCTATCAAATTTTTTGAACTTAGAGTTATGTTTGATAAGCGTTTCTTGTGTGAGTTTTAACTTTTCTATTTCGAGTCCAAGCTCTTGACATGATTTATAAACATTGTCATTAGCTTTACTATTTTCTAAGCGTTTTTCCTTTTCTTTTAACTCATAAACTTCATTTTCTAAAAACTCCTTTTTAGTTTTTAAAAACTTGTTTTTGGTCATAATTTTTAAACTTAGCTCGCACAGATGGTTATATCGATTCTTGAGCCATGAGAGCGATTTCATCCTTTCTTGGCTCTTCGTCATCGTCTTCACTTCCGCTCCAAGCACCACTTACAAAAGCTCGTTGATTTTTTCTTTTTGGTGGCTTGGGACAATCTCATATTAGATGGCTTGTATCTCCACATCTAAAGCACTTTCTTTTCTTATCATTACGGTCTTTCCGGAATGACTTCTTGTCATCTCGGGGTTGCCTTACAAACTTCCCTCTTCTTCTAAAGAATTTATTGAAATCTCTTACGGCCATGGCATATTCCCCATCTTCAATATCCGAGCAAGATTCTTCATCATCACTTGATTCCGCCCTTGCTTTTAAAGCAACGGATTTGACTTTTTCTCTTTTGCCTTTGATAATTTCCGAATCTTTCTCCATCACCATCTCATGAACTTTGAAATTTCCAATTAGCTCATCAAGTGAGATTATTGAGAGATCTTTTGATTCTAAAATTGCCGTCACTTTTGCTCTTCATTTTGGATGGAGTGCTCTAAGAAATTTCCTGACAGAATTCTTACCACGAAAAGATCTATATCTTTTGATTTCACGTATGTTTCAAAGCGATTTTTAGTTTTTGAAACCAAAATGAAGAGCAAAAGATATAGATCTTTGGTGGTGGCGCATTTCTTTGGTATTGGAAATTTTGGAATTGGTTGTTGAGTTGTTGGTTTTGATGATACACAAGTTGTTGTTGATAAATTTGTTCGGGTGTCATTTGCGTACCAAACGGACGAAATAGTTGCGAGGCAAAACTTGAGTTTGTGACGATAGGGTAAACGGGTTTGAGAAATACGAGTGTTGTGGGTTAGACATATTGAGAAAAGAAGTAAAAAAAACCGTCCTTTGGAGCTTGACACACATTTTCTTGTTTGTGTGTTGATTGAGATATTGAAAGTAATATGTATTGAAAATGAAAATGAAAATGTAAATGATATATATATATATATATATATATATATATATATATATATATATATATATATATATATATATATATATATTGTAAAAAAGAGGGGATAAATTAAAAAATAAATAAATAAATTTTGAATTTTTAGAAAAGTAAGTGTTGGATTCAAAAGGTTAATTTTTTTCCGTTTCCACGCCGAGTTTTTGACGAAGTGGCTTTGGCGCGTCATTCCGGTGTCACGAAAGGCTTTGGTGGCGCCGAAAGGCCTGCCATGTTGGATTCGGCGCATGAGCTCGCTATGATCTAACGCTCTTAGATGAGTTTGAAACTCACTTTGACATTTATTCGCTACCAGGATCGTTCAATTTTGTCACATAGCTAGAATTTGTACTCCCTTGTCTAACAGAGTTTTTTAAACTTTTTTTTGCATTTCTCATATATTTCTTATTATATAAAAGATGAGTATGTTGTTGTAGTTTCTTATCCAAAATGTTCTATGTCCGTTTAATAATTAAGAAAAACTAAGCAAATTATACTAGTCTAGAGTTTCATAGCTTAGTCATCCATCGTTAGTTAGTCTCGGACTGTTGTACGAGTTATTCGAAATAAAGATCTAACTTTATTTCTTTTCAATATAAATTTATAATGACCGTCGATGTCGAATCAGTATATGCATTAAACAAACACCTGTGTCCAAACACTGTTTCAAACCTTTTGTCCAAATCTGTATAAAAACGCTATATAAAAGCTGGAAATGAAATAAAACATCTTTCTCCAAACAGATAGATGAGACGAAACTTTGGGGTTGTTGCGAGTTTACGTCACCATTTGGACAATTAGTCGCAAGTTTAGGTGTATCCTTGCTTTTGCTTAACTCAGCTGCACAAACATATCCTCTTGTCAACTGGAAATGCCAGTAGGATAATAATAATATAGTTAGATATAAAGAGATGCATATATTATTATACGAGACGAAACTTTGGGGTTGTTGAGAGTTTAGCTCACCATTTGGACAATTAGTCGCAAGTTTAGGCATATCCTCGATCGCTTTTGCTGAACTCAGATATGCAGATATATCTTCTTGTCAGCTATGCATGGAAATACTTTGGGTCACCATTTGGACAATTAGTTGCAAGTTTAGGTATCCTCTTGCCGACTGGAATAAGCATTGGTTCTTGAAAGATGCTCCTGTAATTGTCGACATTTAAAGTCAAAATAAATATAAACAAAACATATGAGGACTTTTTGTGACTTTTTCTTCTTTTGAAACAAAACTGTGAAGCCATTTAACGTGTGATCGATAACAAAAACGACGCTAGCTGAGCGGCAGCAGCATTAGTTTATACACTTTTATCTGGAAGCTCATAGATCTGGAGTTGATACGGAGTATTACTTTTTTTGCAAAATTTCTTGTTTGTTTATACTTGCAAAATTTCTTGTTTGTTTATACTTGCTGAATTCAAAATCACTTGTTTGTTTAACAGTGATTTCTTTCTAATAATAAATGTGAACCCTAACTGCATAACCAAAGGAAAAAAAAAGAAAAAAAAAAGTGTGATCAGGCCTAATCATTGTGTTACCATTTTGGTTTCTTCATAAAATGCTACAAACACACGTGTATATCATCCATGATATCAATTAGGGCCCTTAAAATGTTGTTTCATCAGACAAGGAATTAGCACCTTGGGCATTATGTAGACATTGAAAGCTACAATTCAAAATAAGTCCAACTAGGCATCTAATAATATGTGTAGTTTGGTATAACTAGCTATGCTAAATGATCTCTGTAGAAATAATTGAGTTTTGACTTAAGACTTTAAGAGTCTTGCATGATTATTGCATGTACGCATACTTAAATCAAATGTAAACACATTTTAACAAGCAAAATGTTTAGCATGATTCATAACAAAGAAATGTTACTTAACCTTCATTCAAGGGTTGTGTGTGCTACACCACATTTGACGTATAAAATGGATAGATTATTTAGTTATTTACAATTTAGGTTTTGAGTCTTTCACCACCTAATCTCCACGCTACATGATTTTTCTTTTGACATGTCAAGTTTAACAGTCTAGATCAATACTTAAACATTCTGAAATTTAGACTCATTTGACGAGCTAAAAGAGATTGTTTAGTACATATGACTGGGTGTAGCTCCATGCACTTGTTGACGCTTATATAAAACACTTTTGTCAATTATAAAGTAATGCATTATATAATTAGTTGTTAGAAAAAAAAGCATTATATAATTAGTTAAAAGTTATCAGCGCATCAGCATAACATTAAAAATAAAATTAGACTCAATTTACTTGCACTAATATAACATAAAAATACAGATACACACATGCAGACGCACGCACACGCACTATATTACAATCTTAACGAAGACTGTGAACGCTGCCACAACACCGTGACACCCTTGGTGTTTATAATTTAGAATACTAATTAATCCGTACTTATCTAAAGTTATAAAATTTTACTAATGCGAAATTGGATTAAACAAAGCGACCGTTTTGAGTTATGGCAAAAAGCTAGTCGCACACGTTTCTATATGTATGGTAAATTAGTTGTTGAACCATGTAGGTGTTTTGGGCCCCTACAATCAATCTTCGTTATACACGACCCTATCACAACTACACACGAGCTAATTTCATTCACATTCCTATCATACTCGTACTATTTTTTAAAATTATGTTTCCATAATTTGATTTTATAGATTTCAATTATTGTTAGAATTTAATGTAACCGGCTAACTTGTTAGGAGCAACAATGGACTTTTCTGATATGAGAACCATTAAGTCGCCACATCATTAACTTTCAAAATATCTCTAGAAATTAATTTAATATACACTCTAACACTCAAATATAAAGAACACAAGTACTTTTTCTTTCTTTGTGTTTAGTTCATTAGTTTGGTATGCCTCTCTTATGATTGATTTAGGTTTGAAGCATTATTGTGCGTTTGTCTTGCCTTATTATTGGCTGAGATGAAGGATTCACCCTCATTCTATGTTCTTAATCGTTTTTTGGAGTAATATATTTTACCGGGGCTCTTACCCCTTTACCCCAAAATAAGGCAAGCTAAAACACCAAAAACGAACATAGTCGTTAATAACATTTAAACTCTAGCAAAACATTCTCAAAAACCAAGAACCCCATGTGTGTTTGTGTGTCTGTTTGTATAATTGTGGATTTGTGGTTCTGAACATAAATATAATTTTTCTTTGTTTTATAGCTTTTCAATATCTTAATGAGTGATTTGTAGGCCATTGTGTTGGTTACTATACATTTTGTCTAAGTACACCTTAAATCACTTGCAAAGTTAAAGACTTAAAAATCAGTTCATCAATCATATAATACTTTTTGCAATATTGTTGGAAATACTTATTTTGTAACAGCAAAATCAAATTAAAATTGTAGTGCGATTAATTAGTTCAACTAAACTTTGTTACAGTAATAAAAAAAATAATCGCATAAAAATATTATTTTAAGTTAACAATTTCTTTATGTTTTGTTAATAACAAAAGTAATATCATATTACGTAAAAATTTACATAAACATGTTTTAGACAATAATTATCCTTTGCCGCAAATCACTTAAGGTATAAATATGAATTTCTAAACTAGTTTAATGATCAAAGATGTGCTTATCCGTTATCACATACATTGTTAGGATCGATTTTCTTATAATTTATGTGGTTTTAAGTGGTCTTGGTTGGTGGAAGAAGATGAAAAGCTTCATCTTTTTAGTTAGAGAAAGTAGAGAGAGGGTGGAGAAAATAAGATGAGTTTTATTAAACAAAGAAACAAACACACACCTAGTGAACAACCACACCCCTCATGGAGAGTCATAAAGGGTATTATAGGCTCAACATGCTACAACTTTGCCACTTAAACGATACTAGTCCCTGCGGGTAAAGTATACTACGCATCTAGTCCAATTCACGTAAATGACGTTATCTTTATAAAAGAGCGAGGCTAACAATCTCCCTCCAAGATATCGTCACATGTGAATGGTTACAATGAGACATATAAATACATAAACAAAGTAAATTACAATAATAATAAACAATGTTGTCTTTGTTGAAGCGCAGAGTCTCTGTAGTCTAGATACTGAGGCAAACTTGAAGTTCTCTCTTCCGACAATCTCGACATTTGATCTTTGGCTCTGATGGCACAAATCCTTGTAGCTCTGAACTTCAACTGTAACGGTCTAGTTTGGTTATTACTCCCTCCTAACTACTGAGCCTTTTTCTTTCTTTTTCTCCCTCCTGAATCGACAACTCTCTTCCAACACGCATCGGAGAAAGTATAACCTCGATTGTAGCACAATGGTTGTTGTTCTGGGAACATCATAACAACATAACTCACTTAGTATTGCATCAAAGTTGGTAAAAAGCCCCAATGTACAAACACTACTTCTCCTTCTTCGGTATTAAGCACAATTCCCTTCGTCAATCCAATCACGAAAGATGAAATACCAACTTCTCCCTCCTGATGGTTGCGAGCTATCGGAATCATCATATTGTTGCGTACATGCCGTATTACCTTTTTCTTGATGCAATATTAAAACCTTAGTTTGAGCATAATTCCGTGAGAATATGTTGCAAAAAATAACTCAATACGTCTCTCAAACCAACCTTAAAACGAACCTCCTTTTGATTCACCGGCTAATAGTAATGACCACATATGGAGAAAACCCGATACGACTAGCTTGAAAAGGAAGTAAACATCCCAACTTTGTGACTTACTGCTTGTTCTATATTCTTGATCAATCCACAACTGCGTGTGACACTGAGTACAACAACGTAACTCCTTAAAGTGATGGTTATACACTGTGAGCACTACAACGTAACTCCTTACATCAGTTATAACCAGATTGTCAAGTTCATAATCACTTATGAAAAAATTCTCAGACAAGTTATCTTGAGACATGCAACCAACCAACCAACCAACGTCTCAACGATAAAGAAGATCACCCGTGAAATGTCGCTTCAATTTCGCGTAAGCAATACCGTACAAAAATCCCGTAGCCATTTTTTTTTAAAATTTTAGTTCAAGCCGTGAATCTGTATCCCTCCGTGAAAATTGCAATACCAAAATACCATTCTTAAAGAAATTTTGTATCCTATAATTTTTATAACAAAAAATCATTTGGATAACATAATTGTTTATATATGACTCGTCCCACCATTTCAATCCATCATTCCAATTTAAACTTTTCGAGCCCAAACAAATATATTTGAGAGCAGCCCGTTTTGTTTTTTCTGAAGCCCACGATTCAAATCCACAAATACCGGTTATAAGAATAACACTTCTCACAGTTGCCCTAACCCTAAAATACATTCTCAAATATGTCGCCTCTTTTTCTCTGCTCTCTCCCAACGACTCTGAGAAAAAATAAACGCTCCCCTTTTTTTTTGTTTTTTGTTTCTAACTCTCAATTCATCTAACATCCTGATCTCACACAACAATCATAAACACTTTACGCTCGACCACCCATCTTTTTCCATCTTCGAATTGAAGAAAACAAGTGTTGAACTTTATGGCTTCAAGATCTTTTGATAAAGGTCTCGGGTAGGTGTTTTTTTTCTTTTGATTGTGTTTAGATTTTGATGATGAATGAATCTTAGAAAAGATATAACATACTTGTTATATTCTTTCTTTTTTATTCGAATATTAATTGAAGCTAAGCTTCTAAAGATCTATGAGGATAATGGTTCAATTGCAACAATCTTGAAAAGATTGCAAAAAATATTGAAACCAATCTGAGATTAGAGATGTTATTGATTAATTGTTTGTTGTTTGATGAGAGTTGGTGAGATATGTGAGGGTCCTTGTTTGAGATGAGTTGAAGGGATTGGAAGTTTTCGGATCAGATTTTTTTGTTATTTATTTCGTTGAAGTTTGCTTCTGTACATGGAATGAGGATGGTTAATTAATAACCTGAGGTCGATGATTTTGGTATTTGGTATAGTGTTGGTCGTGGTCAGTTTCCAGTTTAGATTACGAATAAGGTCTTCCTTTTTTTTGTTTAGTTTACGCATAAGGAAACGGAGGTCATTCTTACGCGTAACTTCTCATATGTAACTTGTACTTATGCGTAAAAACTTGGTCTTACACGTAACTTATGTGTAACACGCGTTACTTAGGCGTAAACTAGTCTTGGTTATGCGTAAACTTCTTACGAGTAACCATTTACTTAGGCGTAAAGTTTGTTTACTCGTAACCATCTTCTTACGTGTATTCCATACGCGTAAAAACGTCCTTAGGCGTAAGATTAGGGTTTTGACCCTTTGACTTTTTGCTCCGGCGAAGTTTCTGACCA
The DNA here is from genome assembly GCA_910596185.1 of Chrysanthemum makinoi. NCBI lineage: Eukaryota > Viridiplantae > Streptophyta > Magnoliopsida > Asterales > Asteraceae > Chrysanthemum > Chrysanthemum makinoi. The sequence continues at coordinate 133,453,131 of OU343219.1, forward strand.
AAAATCCGTTCATCTTCATAATAACCCAGAAAAAGCATAAAAGCTTTTCATTTTGACCCTGTTTGACCTCACGAATCTGACCGTTTGACCACGAATATTTCACGGTTTGGTAATAAAAGTAGTCTAAAAAATGAGTTAATCTGTTTGGACCAAAATATTGACACAAGACAGATGTTTTGATATACCACATGGCTCTTTTGACCAAAAAGGATACAAGATATGTTAAAGACTGTTTCCACAAGAATAAGGGAAAAAAAATTTCCGACCAAGAAAAAATGGTAAAAACAGCCTAAAACTTATAACAAAAACCACAATAAATCATCAAACAATAACCTTGGCTCTATACCACTTGTTAGGATCGAAAATCTATGAATTTATGTGATTTTGGAAGGTCTAGGTTGGTGGAAGAAGATGAAGAGATTCATCTTCTCTAGAGAGAGAAAGTAGTGAGAGGGAGGAGAAACAAAAGATGAGTTTATTGATAAGTGAAACAATGAACAAACCTAGTGCTTAACCACACCCTTCATGGAGAGTCATGAGGGGTATTTATAGGCTCAACATGCTACAACTTTTCCACATAAATGATACTAGTCCCTGAGGGCAAAGTATACTACGCATCTAGTCCAATTCACGTAAGTGACGTTATCTTTATAAAAGAGTGAGACTAACATACATAATGGATCAAAACACTTGCATTATTTTATAAACAAACTCTTGCATCATTTTGTAATATCTTATATCACTTTTATTTACTTTCATTCTAAATAAAATGTATTTTACAAAAAGCTAGAATCTTCCAATTAGAGAAGTCATTCAAACCTCTATCCTTCATTGAAATAAGGATTTATCACTCTTGTGACAATCCAAATCAAAAGAGGGAAGCATAATATGTGTTTTTGCATAAATCCGTTCGTTAACCATTTTTAGCCTTTAAGTGTTAAAACAATTTAGAAAATCATCAAACATGCTTTCATCTAACTCTTCCTTAAGCAATCTTTAATGGAAACAATGCAAATACAAGTTGAAAGACACATCAAAACGGCTGTGCATTTTGAAAAAAGGATCCCACGGATCCTATAGATCTCGTGGATCCGTATAGGTTTGGGAAAAATCTTCTTTGCCTATTTAAACAAGTCATTTTGGTAGAATTCAACTCACCCCTCCCAAACACTCTCAAGCATTACTAAAATCTTTTCATTCATAATAATCTTTGATCATTATCTTGTATTAATTCATTCAAAGTGATCAACTCTAGCAACAGAAGAACACACGAGAAATTAGTCTTTTGTGTTTTGTATTTACAACCTTGTTGTACCTCAATAGAAAGGTAGGTTCTATTTAATTAGTTAGGACTCAATATGTAGCTTAGTATTGGTAAACTTCTAAGCGACATTATAAGTCTTTCTTCACCAACAAGGGAGCTTATTCAATTTGTGAAGTAACTCTCGAGTAGGAAACTTAGGGAGTGGGGTAGGGCGAAAAGAAGTTTCATGACCGAACCACTATAAATTCATTTGTTTAGTTTGATCTTTCCTTTACTTATTGTCTTGTATTTATCCATACATATTATTATTCTTCGTTCGCAATAAGTTTCAAATAAAACTAAATTTTTAAAGAGCAAAACTATTTAACCCCTTTTAGTTTTTCACATAATTGATACATAACGAGGTGAGGCGCCCGCGCGTTGCTACGGTTTTTTTGCTTTTAGTTTTCATCATATATATGTTCTGTTATATGTATGGTATGTAAATTATGTGAAAAGTTTTTATGCAAATGTCTGGTCAAAACTATGTATTTCTATATGTATGCTTCAAACTGTTAGAGAAAACTGTAATGAACTTTTACGTAAGCTCAAATTTTGAATTACATAAATGCAACCAAAAATATGCAGGCAATATTTTCCGAAATCCAAAATAAACACTTTAGAAAAAGCAAATATACAATTGACAACAAAAAATACAGTTAATTGAGAATAAAAAGAAAATACAGTTAAATGAGAATGAAAAAAAAACATCAGCCTTGATTACTATTATAATGCCTATTAAGAATTTCAATGACTAAAAACACTTATGACTTTGGCATACGTCTACCATTGGCTTAAGAAGAAGAAATTGGTGTGAAGCACGTTTTGAATAAGTATGTAGCAACACTGAAGTACTTGACAGAGCATTTGAAAATCCAACTTTGCAATGTGTAGCTGGAAAAGCCGTTAGCAAGTTTTGTTGGCAGATATCGTTGAAACCTTATCTGTAAGCAACATGTGAAAGTCAAATGTCCAAATATAATTATATTTTAAATCTGCAACAACTTTAATACTATTCTTTAGAAAGTGTAATTATATATAATTATTGATACGTGCGCGCATTACATTGTAGATGGATGGTTTGAGTTTATAAAAAAGAACGGAGTTCAAAAACTGAACTTTACAGTAGTGTTAAAGCTCATTTTCTAAGCTCCAGTCTTATTATAAATTCAAACCATTCATCCACAAAGTAATGCGGAATTCCAATACATAGCTTATTACTTTGAACCTTTCCTCGAAATCTCATTGCCATGACAACATTGTAAATGCATACAATTTATCGAAACATGTTGGCATAACGTGGCAATAGGAATAGATTTTCGAATGGAAGCTCAAAATAGCAAGTTGTGTAAAAAGCAAAAAATCCATGAAGTGAAGCAAAGTAGGAATTTAACATTATTAAGTCCATAAATAATGGAAAAAATAAATTTATCATTAATTGTTGAGGACAGATAATTATTAACCCTTGAATCGTCACTGCTATTTCGACGTACCTTGTGCAAATGTTTGCAACAAAGTTTAGGGGGTTCAGTGTATAAGTATATTATTTAAGTAATGAACAAACATGGCGTATGTTATATTTTATAATATTATGATTATAACAGCAGCTTATAATATTGGAAAAATTATTAAAAATGACAGCGATGACGACAGTGCTAAATGTATTTCAGTTTTGAAAAGCAAAATTATCTAGCCTTTTGCTTCCTTGTCTTTTGTTTTCCTTTTTTTTAATGAAAAATATAACAGGATATGGGAAAAGAATTTGCATGAAATTCAGTGTTACAATATCTTCTTTTGTGCGAATTATAATTTGATGATTACAAAACTACAAGGAGTTGATATGACAGCTTTGGATATTTGTGGAGAAGAAATAAAAGCTGGAAGATCTTTTTGTGAAAATAGAATATTTAGGAGATAATATTTAAAGTTTAAAAGATTTTATATTATCTTCTTAGTTAGCTTCCTAGGAAAGTCATGTAAACATAATCTCTAGTATATAAAGAGATGTAGGTCATTAGTTTTTAGTAGAGTCAAGCAAGATGTAAACACCAAAGCGTGTGTGTGTTCCTAGGCGTAGGTCTTGTAAACGCCTAGGGTTTGAGTTGGTTTTGTTAGTTTATGGTGAATATAGAAAACCTTGTTAGTAACTTTGATTCATTTGTTTATTATTCCGCTGTACAAATCATTGTTACAATATCCTAGATGGGCTTAAATGGGACTTTACAATTGGTATCAGAGCGGGGGCTCGTGATATCTAGGGTTTATTCAAGGTTTTTATTGGTGTTGAATTACAGATTCGAAAGAGGCAAATGGGACTGTGATACGTTATATTCATTACGTCACTGCTGGTCTAACGAGGTACATGGTATGTTAATTCTGGTCGGTGCACAATATTAATTCTGTTTGCTATATTATTTTTATACTACTTGAAGTGCTTGATGGGGTCCATGAATTTTAATGACGGTCACACAATTTTTGATATCGTCACATGTTGGTGGTTTCATTAATATTGGTCATTAATGTTTACGTAGAGATTTTCTTCGCTTTGATTGGATCCAACTGGTAATCAATCAATCACGTGATGGGTCAACTGTTTATCAATCCCATGTTTAATTCTGATCTCAAAAGCTTCGTACTGGTAAATTGGCCATGTGATTTTTGCTATACAACAACAAAGCATGGCTAATTGTGTTGATTGGATTCGTACGTGGGCCTTCATAGATCAACGTGGCATTATCTTTGATTGGTGGGAAAATTATTATGGTTGATCATGTGGCGGACCTACATGTGGGGATGGCATAATACTGGTCTTATATTGTTTGTATTGGTTTCACAATTAAGTTAATACTGATTTGATTACATGGGGCTATTATAATACTGTTGTTATTCTGTTGCTGGGACCCACGACTTGTATCATGTTTCACTTTGTGCTATTTATTGGCTTTCGAGACCAATATATTCTTTGTATTGGCCATTCAGATTGTACTGGCTACACACGTATGCATACTGTTTGATTTCAAGTTAAGTCTGGTACTGTTCACGGTTAATACTGGTAGGTGTTTCGTTAATACTGGCAGTGATACGATTTAATACTGGTAATTGTGAATTAATTCTGGCAGCGGTGGATGTTAATTCTGGTCATCCAAAGTTAATTTTGCTATTGATTACTAGTCTTGGTGAGTTGAATTTTTATTCAATGATGAACCCTAGTAATTATTATATTGACGACACACATGTTTTTGATCCCCAACGATGATGGCTATTTTATTTGAAGATGTGATTACGAAGAAGGTTGAATATCATTTATTTGATGTTATAGTTGAGTTTCACAGGTGCGGGTTCTTATCATATCTCAAAGTGGGTGTTACACTTTGGAGATAACTTGTTTGTGCGTTAAAGTTGTGACAAAGACTTGGTGAATCTAGAAAAAGAGTGTGATCTACAAACTTATGTTGCTTAATGCTCACATTTGCTATCACTTGAAGGAGTTACTTTATTGTGCTCAGTGTCTCATATTGTTGAGGATTTGTCAAGAGGTTATAGTCTGCTTATATTTTTCTCTTTGGTATAAGTTCGGAGTCACGTGGATAGTACAAGACATAAGACACAAGTTTGGGAAATTCAACTTCTTCATCAATTGGTTATATTCAGTTTTCTTCATCAGTAATCACTATCTAAAGCCATCTATATGCATCACTTGAGGGGAATTATTATTCAAGTTGCAAGACCCATATTTGATGATTTCAAAAAGGGGAAGTTGGGATGTTCAAGAAGATCTTAGTTCAAGGGGAAGCATTGAAGACAGTTTTGTAATATCAAATATGGGAAGATTGTTGGGAATTATAATTTGATGATTACAAAAATACAAGGACTTGATATGACAACTTTGGATATTTGTGGAGAATAAATAAAAGCTGGAAGATCTTCTTGTGAAATAGAATTTTTAGGAGATAATATTTAAAGTTTAAAAGATTTGATATTATCTTCTTAGTTAGCTTCCTCGGGAAGTCATGTAAACCTAATCTCTAGTATATAAAGAGATGTAGGTCATTAGTTTTTAGTAGAGTTGTTAGGTTCCCATATTTGTAACACAAGCCTCAATATGTAAGAAAGAAAGATAAGGTGATCGGATGAACAAACACACACACACACGTATGAATTATGTGAAGAGTTATGCGTAGAGTGAAATGAGTGAATTGAACAACCAACCCTCAAGTGAGGGTTTACAAGGATTATTTATAGAGCAAGGAGCTAGGGCAACACTACTAGCATCCTTCCCTTCTTATGGGCTTGGGCCAAGGCTCATGGGCCTTTTACACAAGCCTTATCTTAATAACAAACATAAAGGCCTAATTAAGCTAACTATTACATATTAATCACTAGCACTTGTAATATAGTTTAGGAGTGATTCCAACAATCTCCCCCTAAGTGTTGGTGATGAATGAAAGAGTGATAAATGTTGTAGGTGTTGATGTAATAGTAGCTTTGACGTCTTCTAACAATCTTCTTTCTTGTGAGAAGAAGTGCCTTAATTCGAACAATCTCCCTAGTGTAGGGATCTTGTATCTTTTGAAGTATTCTGCTTTGACGTCTTTTGATTTCTTTGTTCTTTGTGGTGAAAGTGATAGTATGTTGAGGTTATCCGCATCAGGTCTGCTTCGTTGCTCCAGCGTCTCCACGTCTTTCTCCAACATGCTCACACGCTCTTTAACGTTGGATTTCAGCTTTGATGAAGTTCTTTTAGTCTTTAAACTTTGTAGATTCTTTGTTGATGAAGAATCATTATGACTTTGTGTTGCCTTTGAATATGAGAGAACTTCTTTGATGATGTAGTTGGCATGAGCATGTGGAGAATGTGCACGATCTCTTTCTCCCGCGAGCATCCATAAGAAGAAAACATAAAACATGGGTTAGAAAGAATCCAGCGCTTACAAGTTTGAACTTCGAGTGTGTTAACAACATAGTGTGAAAACACGACTATAATTCTCACAAAGGCTGTTCCTAAACTGGAGTCCCACAAGTGAGATAACGCGATGTACCGAAGTACACCTACAGTTCAGATGAGTCGCTGAGGTATACCGAAGCATCACCCCACGACTGTAGACCGTTTGAGACACACTAAGCGTAATCCACGGGGAGTTACCGAAGTGACCTGCTGTTAGGGCTGTTTGATGTTGACCCTGGCAGGAGTTTCCATTCAATCACTGAGGATCACTATTGTGAACCTCTCATAAATGTTCTCGACAGATTGCTAAGATCTGTGAAGGACTCGATAATGTATCACTTGCGTCCTTATTATTGAACGACAAGCAATGAATTGTCAAGTGTACCTTAGAGATCTTTTGATGAATCTCGTGGCTCTAGACTCAATAGTGCGCTTTGGTTTTTCTGAGCGGAGACTAGGGAGAGGGTCTCCTTGCTTCAATACCAGCAATCTCTAAGAGAAAGCCGATAGTTTATGTAGGGTTCCCTGTGAGAATGAAACAAGCTTCTGTTGAGAGAAACTTGAGTGGCTAAAAAGGTTTAGTGCATGCGTCACTGGGTCCATGACAACTTTTATCTTCAATACCGGTGTCATCAAGTGACAACCAGTAGCATATGAATTGAACCCGGTGTCTGCCCTAAGTTGAATAATCTGGAGGGCTATTTATTTTCACCCTCTTCTTTGCATTTCTTTTAATTCTTCAACTCCTTCTTTCTCCGATTCTCATTTTCTCCTTTTTTATAATCATACATAAGGACTTCTAATTCTAACTATTAGTGTGTCCTTGGGTAGATCCCTCCGGCTCTGGCGGATCATAGGACGGTTATACCTAACCTTAGTCACCTTATAACTCCATGACTAACCTATGTTGCCATAAAACCATTTTCATGAAAATCTCTCACAGTGGTTATGAATAAAAGCATTTAATACCACTGTTTGAGAGTTTTAAGATTTTGCATAATTACTCCCCCTCCACACGTGCTTAAGAGTTTTGACTGAAATCTGCACGGTGAGAGAAGAGCGCGCACTTTTGAATTGATCAACTCATGATAGACAATCCCCCGCGAGACACGGTTACGTTGCATAGTTAAAGAGATACATTGTCAGCTTTTAGGTGACAACTAGCTCTAATAACTACCTTGAAGGTGTGGACAACCTCGAAAGGTTGTCAAACCCGTCAAAGTTCATGTCTACCAAGAGTTTCTCGAATGGTACATTCTACTCGGACAAGTCCTTTGCGAGACACGTTTACATCACTAGCGAACTAGCTTGAAATTATTACCCGTCCCGGACAAGTCTTTTCGATTTACTAACATTTCAGAGTTCGTCAATTCGTTGGTTAAGTCTATTCACACGATGATTATCTTACAAGTTACAACATATTTCTTATCAAAAAAATTTTCTCCCCCTAAAAAATGGCATATAAAATGTTATTTTTGATGAAATATTGATATCGAATATGACCATTTCGAGTTTTGTGGGAAGATTACCACGAAGAACATTTTTTGTGAACAAAGTTTTTAAATCAAATACTCCCCCTCAACAAGTGATATAAACTTTTGAGGTTTTGAAAATCATAAGGGGAAGTACTTGTTCTTTTGAGCAAAACTTTGAAAAAATGAAAGTTTTGATAAGTTTTACTCAAAAGTAAGAAGCTTTCGCTCCTTTTATAGGATTGTGGCACTGAAGCGTACCACAAGGTCCTTTCATTACAAGAACGGGATGTACACTGTTATTTGTGCACAAGCCATTGTCATATTTGAAAAAATCACACATCCAAATCAATATAGAAAATGAAACAGATCAAGGGTTACCAGGAGAATCAGGTAGTCCAACAATAACTCCATGAATGCGTTCGGGACGTTGATAGCCTGTGAGAGATATGCTGGGACGACCACCTACGAAACTCTCCAAAGTTCTGAATTGATCCCTTCTGAACAACCTTTCATCGATCCGCGTGATGATCCTCTTCACATCCCGTCTCTCCTTAGAATTCCATCTCTTTGGTGACCCAATGCCTTGTTGTATCGCCTTTAACCGATAAGCTAACCCATCCCTGACTTGCTTCAGTGTATGATCCCCAAACTTATGAAGCTCGTTACACGCCATTAAGCAATTTCGGTGTAGTTCACTACGGTAGACTACTCCAAATGGTCTGCTGATTAGGGTGTACTGAGGAAGATGGTTGATGTCAGGAAGGTCTAGCTGAGGTTTGGTGAGGTTGACACGTGTCTGATATGATTCCACGGCAAGCTGAATGTCTTCTACACGTTCTTGGATGACAATGCTTCTGATGTAGATGAGTAAGGACTTGATGTATTCGCGTTGGATGATTGTGGAGAAGTGTCGCATTCGTCCTTGCACCTTAGCGAGATACATATCTTCAATGTCATTCAGTGACAGTCTCGAAAAATCCGCTTCACAGAATTCATAGTCCTGTTCGTCTTGTCTTTTTACCACAATGTTTTTGAGAAATGTGTAGTCCCATTTAGACGCAAGAGAGACATGCCTAATAGCAACGATCTGTTTATCACTATATACTTCGTGTTTTGACTTTTGAACCTGGCAGCTTTTGTAGTAGATTCTTCGGCGTTCCGGCCAATGGTGAATCCCATACATTGCATCAAGGTCATACTTTTCCACGCTGTTGGCAAACATGTGAGTAGCTTTTTCTTCGATGGCTATGCAGTTGGAGTAAATTGCTGCCGGGAACGGAAGTGTAAGTGATGTAGAGTATTTCTTTGACACATCACTACCGTGTAGAAGAAATTCCAGGTCATTGTTAAAGAAATAATGGAATGGAATCTTGGGTTGATCTGGTTGGCCAATTGTTGGTAGAGGTCTTGTCCAGTCTGTGTAGTATGGAGCTTTGTCTTTTCGTGTGAAGTCAATGTTAGCTTCAGGGTTGAGCCAATCGATGTTATTAGACATGGCTCGTGCTATGTTTTCAAGATGGTATTCAACTTCAATAGCACTTTCAGAGCTGTCTTTGAGCAGTTGAAAAGCTTCATTCTTGATGCATCTCAACTCTGCTTTAGTCATCTTCTTCACCCAAAACTTTTCTTGAAGTAACTTGGCATGCTCCAATGTTCGACCATCTACCATTTCTTGACCTTCAGGTAGTGAGGGAGTAGCATCAACAAGTGTAGAAAACCAGTCGTATTCAGCGGTGTCATCTTCGTCTAGCCATGAGACAACATTGGTCTTTGTCTTCTTCTTCTTCTTTGGCTTTGATGATGCTCCTGGTGTCATTGTTGTGGCGGGAGAGGTGGGTTGTTGTTGGGGCTCTTGGAACTCTTCACCGTCACCACCATTGTATTCGAAATGATCACCGGTTTTATCTGTGTGAGGTGGTAACTCAGAGTCCTGAGGTTTTTCTGTAGCAGCAGAACTTGGTGGAGATCTTCTTTCGGTTGGAGTCCTTTGGGGTGGTGGTGGAATGGAGGAGGATTCTTTAGTTTGCTTTGGACGTTTTGGTGCAGAATCCTTGTACTTGTCATCGCCATCTCTTGGTCGTTTAGGCTGACCTGCTGACTCTTTGCATGAAGACCTGAGTTGATAAGCTAGTAGACCCTCAAAGAATTTAGCTTCATCCGAAGTAAAAGTTGCAGATCGTTTTGACATTTGCATCACCAATTTTGCAATTAACTCAGCTTCAGAGAGATCAGGTTCTTTGGCCATTGTATGTTTAACCAATGCGACGATATTTGGAGTAAGTTGTCTGGAAAATACCTCCCTTGTCACACCAGGGACATTGTCGAGAAGAAACTTGTGAGTATATTCTCTTGCCGTCTTCTCCATTTCCTTTTGGAAATCTCCTTTGATAAACTTCTGGGTATGCTCTCTTTCTTTCAACAACTCGTTTATCCCGTTTTGAAGAAAGTTGATTCTGTCAGCGAGTTGATTCAGCTTTTTTTTGGTTATGTCTTTCTTCCTGACTTGCTTGACAACATTGACAATCTTTGTTTTAGCCCGGGATATCCAAGAGTCGGTTGGTTTCTTCACTGACTTGGATGTGGATCTGGTTGTGCCTTTGGATGGTGGAGGTGAAGAGTGAGAGGACGAGTCTGATGATGAGGAGATATGAGGAGGCTCAGGGTCCTTAGGAGGTTCAGAAGTTTCTTCCTTGGAGCGTGCTGGACTATCTAGAAGAAAATCATCATAATCAACTTCGTCATCTTGTCCAGATTTTGCCTTTTCTTCAGCCTTAATCCTGACTTCTTCATCTTCTTTAGCTTGAGCATCTTTAGCAGCAGCATCTTCATCATAAATTTTCTTAGATTTCTCTCTTTCTGGTTCCTCAAATTCATAAGTGATAGAGTCCTCCTGTTGCCTTTGTTGTTGTTCGTGGGTGGTGGTACCAGTTCCCTTATCGGGTTGATTAACCGCATCAGGAACTGGTGTAGATAGTGCACCACCACTTGACCCTCCGGGGCCACGAGTTTGTTGTTGTACGAATTCTTGGGCAACGTGTTGGAGTCTGATGCTCTTTAACTTCTTCCTGTAATCTCTGTCTTCATCCAGTGGCTCTTCTTCTGAGCTTTCCTCTTCATGCTCAAGCACTGGAGTTTTCCCTTTACCTTTATCAGCTTTTGGACTGGGAGGTTTTGCTACTGTTTGAGTGTCATTGATTGGAGTTTCAGAGTAGATGACCTCTTCGTCTGATTCAGTATCCTCGGAGCTTTCATCCATTAGCTTTTGTTGAGGTTCAGGCTTGGGAATTGGAATGGCTTCTTTAGAGGGAATTTTCCTTTTGAGAACATGTGTCCTCTTAGGAAACTTTCTTTTACTCTCAGTGCTGGCACTGCCTCTCCTGGTTTTCCTAGTAGGTGTACCAGAGGACTTTTCATCAAGAAAATCTACTTTGCCTTCATCAACCGCTACCAGATACCTTTTGTATGAATAAAGTTGTTTAACTGCATCAGTAAGAAGGTGATCTGGCAACAATGCACCTTGTTTCTTTGTTGTTGATTCCTTAAATCTGACTGTGAGTGTAGGTTCATACAACGCGGAGTGATTGTTGGGGTCATTGAGTCTCAAGGGAATATCAGGATTATACCCTAGAGCTCTTTGGATCAACATTTTGGTATATTTGATATATGGGATCTCGGTGCCAAGCTTTTTGAGGAAAGACATCATGTCGTCCCATATCAGAGCTTCAACTTCAATGTGTTTCATGTTGACCAAAGCCCAAAAGATCTGTAGTTCCATGAGCTTGGGATGCTCATAACCACTATCACGTCCAGAAACGGATTTGGCAATCATAATGTAGAGGGTTCTCCATGGCTGGGGAATATTCTTAAGATCCACGGATGAATGCTTTGTGATTACTCCTGTAGCTTCGTCATAGCCAATGTCGACCATGAATTGTAGAACGACCTCTTCAGTTGGTGTGGCATTGTATTCAGTTGGCTCGATGACAGGAATAAGAAGAATAGCCCTTAAATCTGCTGGTGTGATGGTGACTTGTTTGTGGTTGAGCGTCACCGTCACAGCATTTTGACCTTTGAACTTTCGCATTGTATGCCAGAATTGGTGAATGTAGATCTTCGGCACTGTAGCAGAGTTGGTGAGCATGTTCTGATAAGGGTGATTCTTCAGAATGTCCACAACAATCAGACAAGAAGACTCTGAGCAGGTGAAACTATCAAAATCAACTCTAAGGTTGTTCTTTCCGATCTTCATTGGGTAACCATGAGGGAAGATATCTTTTACAGTGAGAACATTTGGTGCTTCCACATTTTGCATTTGAGTGTCCATGTCATGATCTGAAAGATATTTAGCCAAAAGAACCAACATATCGAAAGACATTACGTTAGTCAACAGTTGATTTTATTGTCTAGTTATTGAATGTGATATGTCAATTATTGTTACGAGTCCAATGTCACTTGTTAGTCCAATGGTCCAAAGACGTCGTGAAAAGTTTCGTGAGTTGATTAACTTTGAGTTTTAAAGTCCAAGTTTTCACAACTTATTAAACATTTAAGCTTATTAGTGACAATTTGGTTTTGTGGCGTTATGATTTATTTATATACAAGTTTGCACGCGTAACAATTCATAATTTTGGTTAAAACTAGGCTTAGGCGTAGGTTTTGCAAGCTTATGCGTAAACAGGAGTGGTTATATGCGTAAGCATAAGCTTATGCGTAGGATCTTGACTTACGCGTAAGAAATATTACGCGTAGGAAAAGAGGGCCTTAGGCGTAAAGCTTACGCGTAAGCGTATATGGAACCTTACGCGTAAGGCTTACTCGTAAGAGTGAACCTTATGCGTAGAGGTTACTGTTTACGCATATCCTTCACAGGATACGCGTAGTCCCCATTGTAGAACCTTACGCGTAAAGGTTACGCGTAAGATTTCTCTTACGCATAACATTCTACGCGTAAGGTGATCCTTATGCGTAGATGTTCAAGTAACCTTGATTCTGAATTTTTCACGCGTAGAAACCTGAAATAAATTCATCATATCACCAATATTAACACATACATTCATTCCTTTTCAGTTTTAATCATGAATACTCAATTAAACAGTTACGCGTAGAGAAACTTATGCGTAAAACTTAAACCCTAATAATTCAAGAATTACGACTAAGAATTCTAGCCATAGGATTGTCACCAAACTTTTTTTGGGATATATTAGAAGCCTAATGAGTTGTTTTATCCAAGTTTTAACATCAAAAACTAGGCGGATCAAAAATACCCCAAATGCTAAGAACATAGACCCTAATTTTCAATTTTAACATTATTGGTGTTTCTGGGCAAGTTCTAAGCCTGGATAAGATCAATTCAACATGTAAACAACATCACACAACTATCTTTTTAACCAAAAACATTCACATTTGAAAACACCTAATTCACGCATAAAACCCTAACTTTTAAAATCAATCAATTTGTGTTTCTGGGTGAGTATTGATGATAGAAATGGTATCATTGTGATTAGAAAAACGTTTTGACACTACCATTTTAACCAATAACACTCAATCATGATTATGTGTTCATACGCTTATGCGTAGAACACAAAATCGTTCCTAGGTTAAAATCTAACCGTTGGTTTTCAAAACGATTCAAAACCTATGTTTATAATCATGTTAGAAACATAAAAACACTTACAAAATGATGATCAAAAACACGGATTTTCAGGTGGATTGTTATGCGTAGGATATGGGTAGTTGTGAAATAAATGAGGTGAGTTAATGTTGTGTAAAAAATTAGGTGAAGTATTTTGTTAGAAAATACTTTGAGATTTTGACACATTCAGTCCCTTCACCTTTACCATTTACATCCAATGCCCATAACTTCCATTTTGGTTACCAAACGAAAGATATTTGGAAAGAAACTTGACGACACTCCCCCTTGACTTAAGAAATAATGAAATTTTATAAATTTGAGTCCGAGGAGTGTCAGTAAACCAGAAATGTGACCACCATAATCCGAGACACAATTGGGATAAGGTAACATGCAAGTACAAGGTTTTATGAAACCGAAAATATTTACGTTCTCCCCCTCAACACTTGACAGAGAAAAATACTGAATTTTGAAATAGTAAAGTGTTGACTGAAGATTTATACTTGCCATGTTACAAGAAATATAGATAGAAGAATATTTTTGTTGATTTTATCATATTTTATATTTTTGTATTTTATTTTTGAAAAATATTTACAAAAGATATTTTGGTGTTTGACTGGTTTTAAGAATGTTTTAAAAGTTCATCCAGTTCCTCTGGAGTCAAACACCGCATACCAATCCGATGGACCAACTCATTAAACCTAGCAGGAGCTAAGGCTTTGGTGAGGAGATCTGCCAGTTGGTATTCAGTACCCACAAAGTATAATTCAACAGTACCCTGTTCCACGTGCTCCTTGATGAAATGATATCGAAGATCGATGTGCTTTGATTTCGAATGTTGAACAGAATTGCACGAGATCGCAATAGCACTCCGATTGTCGCAGTACATCGGGATTCTGTCAAATACGTAACCATAGTCTTTGAGTTGTGTTCTCATCCAAATGACTTGAGCACAACACGCCGACATGGCTACATATTCTGCTTCTGTTGAGGACAACGATGTACAATCTTGCTTCTTCGATTGCCATGACACCAGTTTATCACCAAGAAATTGTAATGCTCTTGAAGTACTTTTCCGTGAATCTAAGCATCCTGCGTGATCAGCGTCTGAAAAAGCTATTAGTTCAAAACCAGAATCCTTCGGATACCAGATCCCCAAGTTAATGGTTCCCTTGATGTATCAGAGGATTCTTTTAGCCTCTGAGAGGTGAGTTTCAGTTGGTCTCGACTGATAACGGGAGCAAAGATATACGGCAAAAACAATATCAGGCCTGCTAGCTGTTAGATACATGAGAGACCCAATGATACTTCTGTATTTGGTAGGGTCCACCAATTTCCCATGTAAATCAGCGTCTAGTTTCTTGGTATGAGCCATTGGTGTGGCATAGATGTCACAGTTTTGCATTCCAAATTTATTTAAAAGTTCAAGGGCATATTTGGACTGACTTAAGAAAATACCACGGGGTGATTGATGAACTTGCATTCCAAGAAAGAATGTGAGTTCACCCATCATTGACATTTCAAAATGTTTTGTCATTAGTTTTGCAAAAGCATTTGAGTATTTTAAATGTGTTGACCCAAAAATGATGTCATCCACATAGATTTGAACGATTAAAATGTGATCCCCGTGATATTGTATGAAAAGTGTAGGATCGACCGAACCTTTGGTGAAATTATTGGCAATGAGGAAGGATGATAACTTATCGTACCACGCCCGAGGAGCTTGTTTGAGTCCGTAGAGAGCTTTGTTCAGTTTGTAAACGTGGTTCGGGAACTCTGGATCAATGAATCCTTCTGGCTGGCTGACATAGACTGTTTCTTTCAGTTGACCATTCAGAAAAGCAGTTTTGACGTCCATCTGAAAGACCGTTATATTCATATGAGCCGCGAACGCCAGAAATATCCGAACAGCCTCAAGACGAGCAACCGGAGCGAATGATTCTTCAAAGTCAATACCCTCTTCCTGTCTATAACCCTTAGCCACCAGACGTGACTTGTTTCTGATTACGGTTCCTTCAGCATCCAATTTGTTTTTCCAAATCCATTTGAGACCAATGACGAAGACTCCTGTTGGTCTTTCAACCAATTCCCATACTTCAAGGCGTTTAAACTGATTGAGTTCTTCCTGCATGGATTCAATCCAGTTGTCTTTGGTCATTGCGTCTTTAATGTTTTTAGGTTCAGATTGGCAGACAGTGAGTGCATAAATGCAATGTTCACCATCTGTGTGAAGACGTTGTCTCGTTACGACTGGTTGATTCGGGTTACCAATAATGTTCTCTAGAGGATGGTCTTTTGTCCAACGATGAGTGGAAGGTTGATGTTGATATACATTATGCAGATTAGGAGGATTCAAATGGCTTGTAGATGATTCCGCAACATCAGGTGCAGCAGTTTCATTAGCAAACGGGTTAAAGAACGTTTTGGATCAAAATCTGCAGGTGGGGGTACTTCATTGTTCAGAACATCATCAGCTGGTTCAGCGTCGTTGGAAGCAGTTTGTTCAACTGTTGTTGTAGAGTCAACTGGTGGTGCTTCTTCAACAGCAGTTGTTGTAGCAGGTGTATCAGGTATTGGAATATGATCAGGTTGAGCAGCGGAAACATTGGATACACCTGGAGCACGTTCATCAATATCGTCACTAAAAAGAGGAGCAAATAGATTTTCCATTTGTTGACGAGTAAGCTGGGGGCTTGGATCAGCTGATGATGGGGTTTGAGGGAAGTTTAAACGGTTATGTCCGGGTTCCAAGCTGTTATGCTCAGAAGCCATTTCAGTAAGCTCATCGAAATTTGCATGAATCGTTTCCATAACTTGCTTTGTACGACGATTACAGATCCGGTAACCTTTAGAATTCTCACAGTATCCAATAAAGACTCCAATGTTGGCTTTGGCTTTGAGCTTACCAAAGTCATCATGATCATTATTCGGATAACAAAGGGATCCAAATACATGAAAGTGTTTGAGATTCGGTTTACGGTTGTGGATAAGCTCAAAAGGTGTTTTGTTGTGGCGCTTGGTAATCATTGAGCGATTCTTAGTGTAGCATGCGGTTGATACGGCTTCAGCCCACAAGTAATCTGGAAGTTTAGCATTAATTAACATTGTTCTTGCAGCTTCCACTAACGTACGGTTTCGTCTTTCAACAACGCCGTTTTGTTTAGGTATTCGTGCAATAGATGTCTGATGCTCAATTCCCACTTTCTCATAAAATGCACGAAGAGTTTGATTCACAAATTCAGTTCCTTTGTCTGTTCTGATTTGTCGGACTGTGTTCCGGAGCTGAACTTGAATTTTCATGAGAAAGGTGATGATCATCTGTGGAGCTTGATCTTTACTTAGAAGAAAATAAACCCATGTCCATCTTGAGTAGTCATCTACAATTACCAGGATGTAGCGTTTGCCATTAATTGTATGCACGCGTATCGGGCCACACAAATCCATGTGAAGAAGATGAAGCACATGCTGAGAGCTGTGTTCCACCTTTGAAGGAAAATGAGCACGAGTGCTTTTTCCTTGTTCACAAGCTGAGCAAAGGTGATCTTTAGAATACCGGAATCTTGGGAGACCTTCAACACGTTTGTATCGAGCAAGGTTGGTTATGGTTTGAAAGTTTAAATGTGAGAGACGACGGTGCCATAGCCAGGATTTTGTAGATGTTGCCTTTGAAAGTAGACAGATGGGAGATGAAGCAATCATGTCTTGCATGGAGATTGTGTAAAGGCTTGAATTGCGGGTGCCAGACATAAGATCGTTTCCTTGTAGATCACGAATGAAACAAGTTTTCTCCCGAAAAGCAACTTCCAAGTCTCCATCACAGAACTGACCTACAGAGAAGAGATTGTGACTGAGGCCTTCCACATAATAAACCCTGCGAATTTCGATGTTGCCATTGATGTAATCTCCGTAGCCCATGATAGCTGCGAAGTGATCATTCCCGAATCTGACAGTGCCAATGAACTTTGCAACAAAGTTTGATAACAGTTTGAGATTGCCTGTCATGTGTCGGGAACATTCGCTATCAACAATCCAAAGGATGACCTGTATCACCTGCATTACACACAGACGACACAGATGGAATAGAAGTAGATGTGGAACCCGAAGAGTTAGAGGGTTCCGTGGCAGTTATAGTAGCAACACACATATCAATGATTTTAGGTATCCATTTAAATTCAAGTGTATTATGTAACCATTTCTGCCATCTCCAACTAGTCTTAGCTTTGGTCTTAGTGAATGCACTAGGTGATAAGTTCTTCCTAGAGGATGAAGGTGGAGCTATGGGTACATCAATGTGCATAGCTGGAACACTAGAGGGTGGTTTACCTAGCACAGACTTAGAAGCATTAGTGGGCCTAGAGGTATTCCGTTTTCTATTATTCCGCTTATGATTCAAGATAGCCTTAACAACACACTTGTCATGACAACCAGAGAACATGCTTTTATGACAACCAACACAAGAAGCTTCAAACATAACATTTAAATTACTTAAAGGTTCAGCATGCGTTACAACACTTTTTCCATTACATTTGTCAGACGCAATATCTAAAGTGGGTGCAACTTGAGTCTTATTCAAAGTCCTAAGGTGTTCTTCTACTTCAGCATTCTTTATTGATCTTTTCTTAGGTCGCAACTTCCTATTCTTCCTTGTATTGCTCCTAGGCTGTGAAGTGCGGACGTTGGGAAAAGAGGCAACTATTCCTGTTTCAGTAGAGGGAAGCACATTAGTATCTCGTGGTTTGTCATTAGGCATTCTAGTGTCACTTTTTCTAAGTGTTACAGGTGCAAGTTTCTGAATGTTACTAAGGTTAACTTGTTCATACTTTCCTAACTTCTCTTTTAACTCAATGATAGTGTGCAACAAATCTTGATTTTCAGAACGAATATTTCCAAAAAAATTCATGACTTCTTTAGTGTGTGCAAGATAATGATCAAGTTCGTTTGATGCTTCATCACGAGTCTGTTCGAGTAAATCAAATATGACACCATATTCCTTTTTAACCTTTGCAAGTTCTTGTTCATAGTTTGAGATTTGACATTTCAAAGACGCGTTTTGATCATCCAGTTGCTCAAGTTTTGGATTAAAAGTTTTGGATTGCAACTGGTGGATTTTGTTTTACCAAGCGAGTTCACGAGTATGACAATCTTTTTGACACCATTGAAGACGACGTTTTGCATTTGAAAGCTCGTTTAACAATCGCTCATTTTCAACTTTTAAAGATTTGATTTGTGACACATTATCAGTATTCTCAACATTTGCAACAGAATCAACAGAATCAGCAGAGATATAGTCCAATGCATTTTCAACAGAATATAATAACACCACATTATGGATATCAGCACAGATAACATCTTCCAAGAGTCGATCAACATCTTTTCGTAACAATTTCTTTTTACGTTTTGTATTTGAAATAGATGTTTCTGTTTTCTCGAAAACTATTTTCATCAGTCCAAGTTCCTTATGAAATTCCCTTTCCCAATACAATGCACAATTTTTCAAAATTTTAACATGGGGTAAAATTCTTTTCTGAAAAATATCTCTTTGTTCTCGCGCCTGAGGCGATTGAAAATGTTCAACTTTTATTTCAGAATGAAATTCAATCTCACGTTCTAAAAGTTTGATGTCAGAAGTGAAAATGTCAAAATATCTAAGAATTTGACGATTTTCGGGTATTGATTTTACTTCACTGAGTGAAGGTAAAGGACCATTAATTTGTGCCGAATTGGGTTGGGGACCAACATTAGAAGACTCAGACATAGGTGTGATCACCCAAGGTGTGTTAGAAGTATCCTTTTGTTCGACGAAAGTGACAGCTTTTGAATAGTTAAATGGTTTGTTATAAACAACATTTTCTAATTTTGATCGACTCTCGTCTTCTGCATCGAATTCCTCTTGACGATTATATTCAACAACACTCATAATGGAATCATCAATTCTATGTTCTGCACTGTAAACTTCAGGAGTTGGTTTGAATGCTCTATTTGAAAACTTAGGTTTGTAATCAGCAAGATTCGGTCCATATCCATTTGGATTTGGTTTGAAAGTAAACTTTTGAATCGTTGTGATTGATTCACCATGTTTATAAACAACATTTCGAAACTCTTTGATTTTGTTTTGTAAGTCGACAATTTCCTCAAGATAGGAATCTATTCGTTTCGTTGAATGCTTTTTGTACTCAGAGAACTGTTTTTGACAAGTTAACAACTCAGCCTTGGCTTTTTGATTTTCCAAAGTAAGAGCGTTAATTTGTTTTGTGTGATCATGTTTCAGTTGTTCTATTTGAGACAATAAAGCATTCTTGGATGCGGCTAGATCACGTATCTGTCGTTCTAATGATTTTTTGTTTTGATGTGATTTAGCAAAAGCGACTTCAAAACCTTGTTCACGTTTTTCTTGAGTTTTAAAGACGTTGAGTTGTCTTTTTGAGCATTCATTATCCCTAGTCAACAGTGCATTGTTTTCTTTTAGTTGCTTGCAGATTTCCAGTCGCGATTCTTGGTCTTTAATTAAGGTAATGAGCTCAACTTCTAAATTAGACGAAGGTTCATCTTGTTCAACGTGAGTCTCAACATGATCATTAGTCAGATCCTCAAGTATAACCACGGAGTCAACTTGATTATCAAAGGTAACCATAAGGTCATCTTGATCGTCAAATATAACTACGGGGTCTATTTGATGATCATCGGAATGAGATGTAGACGGCTCATGTTGAACACTCTGACCCTTGTCGGATGTAGATTTTGGCTGAGATATCAGATTATTAATGAGTATAGTTTGATCCGGTACCTGAGACAAGCCGTCAGTGTCATATACTGGGCCCGTGTCACGCATGTGGAGAGCTTGCATGTGTGCCATCAACATCACTGCTGCATTAGCCTGCAAGTCCTCCATGTCATCATCAGAATCTGCATCTGCCATGAAGCTCTGTTCCTTGTTTGTGAGGGTTCCACCAGCTTCATCCTTAAGAGCCAAGAGTAAAGCCTCCTTGTGACAAGCACTGCCTCTAGTCCTTGGCTTAGGACATGCATTAGCCAGGTGACCCTTCTCATTACAGTTATAGCAACGAAGACCATTAATCCCATTCTGAGCATTACCCTGTTCAACTACTTGAGCTCTCTGTGGAGCACCCATGTTATTCCTTCCTATAGAATTAAACCCTAGACCACCGCCCATCTGACGACCATTACCACGATTCTGAACTTCAACACGTCCATTGTTAACAATAGCCTGATTCCTTATGTTGGATGAGTAACGAATGCGATTGTTGGATTTGTTTGTGTAACGACTGAAGGCTTTAGCAATCATAACAAATCCTTGTTGCAATTCATCGAAAGCATCGGAATCCTCACTAGCTTCACTGTAAAGTGCTTGATCATTGTTGTTGTTGTATGGAACCAGTTGAGTTTGTTAAGATTGTTGCTGTGACGGATCATATGGTGTAATTGTTGCAGTTGGTTGAGGAGCGGGTTGGGAGGATAATTAGTTTGAGCCCACAAAGCAAGTTGTTGATTATCCGGAAGTGATGGTGAAACAGTTTGTCCAGGGATAACCCTTTCTTTGTCAACTTCTTTTTGATGTGGCTTCAAATAGTCGTACAACAATCCGTAAGTAGCATGATGAAGATTCTTCGCTTGACGGATGAAAATGACATATTTTTCCCACTCAGGACCAAGACTACTTAGGAACTTAGTGTTAACAGCAATTCTTGGCATGATGATGTTGTGTTTGTCCAAGTCGTTGATGATGTCTGAGAATCGATGATGAAATGACTCTAATGTCTCTCCAGGTTCAATCATGAAGTGTTCATTAGCCAAGTAAATTTTAGATTCCATGTCTTCTTGATTAAGTTCAGTGCCTTCCATAAGAAGTTGAATATGTTCCCACATTTTCTTAGCAGTCTTTTGAGCATCAACACTTCGAAGAATCGGATTGGGTAATCCCAAAAGGATGTATTGCATTGCTAGCTCAGCAGCTTCGAAATGTAGAAGTTCATCAGCAGTGAGGTCAGAAAGAGTTGCAATGTTGGTGACATCATCTCTTGGTGGAGTAGCATTTGGATCTCCGGGTGTAACAATAGTAGGCATCTGAAACGGACCTTCCAGAATGACCTTCTTTAAGAACTTTTCATGTGGCTTCTTTAGATCACAAAACCTAAAGAACCTAATTACCCATTGATCATAGTTTCCGGGAGTGAGCATTGGAGGTCTATCAAGTGATCCTGCCTCATGAATGGATTGTTGGCTGCTTAAAGCTTCAAACATCTTTGCAAACCAAGACGGTTCCTTCATAGTATTCTTGGATGGATGTTGATTGTAAAAATTTATGTAAGGTTGTACTTGAAGACTAGGTGGTGGTTGAACCATTTTAGGTGGAATTGCTCCTTGTTGTGGATAATGTTGTTGGTTAAATTGTTGTTGATAAGTTTGTTGTTGTTGATTGAATTGTTGATGTTGTGGACTGAGTTGTTGTTGTTGTTGTTGATTATACGTATAAGGAAAGTAGTTAGAGTATGGTGGTTGAGACATGTTGAAAACTTGTGTTGTAAAATGGATCTTTGTAGTCGAATGAAACATTGTTGATGAAGTGTCCTTAGGCGTAGAAACCAAGTTTAGGCAAAGTAATGCTTAGACGTAAAAACACCAAACTTACGCGTAAAAGCAATAGTTACGCGTAGGATTAGCTTACACGTAAGAATTGAGAAACACTAAGATTAGGCGTAAACTGAAAGTTAGACGTAGAAAACTTATGCGTATGATTAGCTTATGCGTAAGACAAGGCTTAGGCGTAAGAAAAATCTTAGGCGTAAAGAGTTCTACGCATAAGTTTGAGTTTATGCGTAAAATTAGGGTTTTGCCCAAAATTCCTTTACACTAATCTCAGTGTAAAAGATATCCAAAGTCGAAGTATTTTCAGGCTTATCCAAGCAAGAAAACACTGAGTAAACCAAGAAAACTGAAGATCAAGTGTAACACCCCAACCCGACAAGGGTAGAAGTGTCACATTCTGGTGTCATATCAGAACATACAATTAAAATTTTGCAAAGGAAACCTTATAAAATAAATTACCAAGTCATATAACGGATGACTTACAAAACGAAAATGAAATCTAAAAACAATAGCTCTTCAAGTTAAATCCAAAACGATAAGGTAACTAAGGTCGGTCCACTCGAATAATCCAACTCTCAGCCCATCAAGCCCATCTTCAAACCTAAAACCTGCCGCAGGAAAAGAAATGCGGCTGAGCTTAAAAAGCCCAGTGAACAGATATAACAACGAAAGCTAAACAAAATCAGAGGTACAAAAATGAAACAAAGGGAACTGATAACAAGGTCGCAACGGAAAGGAAACAATGAGTCAATGAGGATCCTGCAGAACACAATTATACAGATATCCAGAAAGAATAGAAATCAAAGAGGGAAATCAGCAAAGCAACGCATCCAGAACGTACAATATAATCACATATAAGTAAACAGACATACAAGCACCGAAACCAAATCAAGCTTAACAGACGCATCCACTCAACATAAGAATAGCATGCAATCGATCAGAAATCATAATATAAATAAGCCCAACGGAAAACTAAAAGCAAGCGGAAGAAATTGATTAGAAAGTGAGTATGGCAATCACACAAGTCAAATAACCCACAGTTAATAACATAACAGTATCATAACAGATATATAAGCATGGCAGGTCAACAATTAGCAATAAGCTTACCAACGGATAATCTAAGCCCATGAACATACTTAAACGAAGGTATCCATGATAAACAGATAAATCAACCGAATACACTCGAACATAACCACCAGACCAAACAAAGGGTCACATAACAGTAAGATAACATACCGTCGGATAACAACAGTTGAATCATATAATCGCATATTATTCGTATCACAGCGAGGTAAACAGTAGTCACATAAGACAGGTAATAGCATAATCAAATTCAATAATCATATAATAACCCGGTACGTGAATGGAATGGTAGAAGAATAAGTCACATAAGGGTACAGGGTAACGGGCAGTCAAATACATAATATGGTGCGTTGGGGTAAACAGACGGTACAATATAGGTATGTTAACAGTATAAGGGTTGTCAGAAATCCATCCCGAGCCAACAGTACAGTACAGTAATATCAGTAGTGGCAATAGCAGCCCAGTAATCAATAGTAACCATCGTATTCGGAGGGGTGACCTCTGAATACCAGACAATAGGAGGGGAGACCTCAGTAATCAGTATGGAGTAGCTAGCTCCCAGACTGTGAGGGGGTGTATTGCACACACGCACCACATCACCAGAACAGTATATATATCAGAAATCAGTACAGTACAGATCCAGGATGCATCCATACGCCCCTGCAGACAATAGTGGCCATAACAATATATATCGAGCTCATAATCAGATAACAGAAAGGGACGGTGTGTAACATCACTCATACACACTGGAGTTATGCCATTGGTGCATCAATGACACGGTCATGGTACCTCCATGACTAGTTAACAATATTTGGCTCGGGTATAACTCTGAAGGGTCAAACAAAGGTCCACAGTATAGCAATATATATCAGTCATCATAATCATGAGGTTCAATATCAGTAGGTCACAATTCAGAGGTTCATAAGAATAGTCCAATATCAAGGGTTCAAGACAGATGTTCAATACCAAAGGTTCGGTAACAGTGATTTAAAAGGTTCAGTAACAGAGATTCAATAACAGAGGTTCAGTATCAACAACTCAATAACAAAGGGGTCAATAGCAAAGGTCAATATCAGAGGGTCAATAGCAAGAAATCATAGCAGTAAAATATCATAAGCGAAACAAAGTCGAAGGATTGAAAAGTCAGGAGAAATCCCCACTGAAAAGGGATAGAATATCTGTACCTCAATCGAAGCAAGCAAAATAGGAAAGTCAGGTCACACAATGAATCAATCCCGCCGTCCAGAACCTATATGAATTTGATAACGCTTATTAACGTCGGATTACTCATTTTAGACGGCTTTCCATTTTAGGCAACTTTCTATTTTAGGCAGGTTTAATCATAAGTGTAAATATTTTAAGTTTACTCATTTTACGGCTTTAGTTTATTACCTTACCATTTTAGCGAATCATCTTTATGTTTTATAATTTACAAGATGAGTCTTTTTCTTTTAATTAGAACCTACTCTTATATGCATGTCTAGATGATTCCCATAATTATTATATGCATGACCAAAGAATTAATATGCACATGTTTATATTAAATATGAAAAACAATGAAGGAGATCATTTACATCTTACCTCACATGAGGTTTTATTTAATAAGCATGCATATATGATACTATGAATTGTCAAATGAAAGCATGCTACACAGTTTCAAATGAAAAGTGGGTCTACACCACCAGTAATTCAAGACTTCTTTCTTTTCCAAATATTGTCGACACAAATTAAAAAAAATCAGGTGCATCGTATACATTTTTCTCATTTTTTTGGCTCGACACAAGGAAATAGGTGAATCATGGATGTGGTCATACAAAGTGAGATCGAAACAGGTCTAAAGCAAAGTATATACGGGTCGAGCAGATTTCAAACAGAAAACACATTTGGGTCGATTTATTGCATGACATAATAGATATTCATATGCTTCTTGATGTGACTTAATGGGACCAAGTTACTAATTTCATGAGATGGTTATCTTTTATTCATGCATGCATGCCATGGGATAACCCACGACAGAAACAAAGTAGTAGCCAATCATGAATGTTAACACTACATGCATGTATAACATATTAAAATATCTACTTGTTCCTTGCTAAAATTCATGCGACAAAGTTGTTGTTTATGTGATGATATATTCGGCCAACATGCATCTTATGGATACCAGATTCACATGACACAAACAGAAACAAGGAAATAATTGAAAAGAATTGTGTGGACACGTTACCCAGCGTGATTACAAGAACGACACACGGACAAAAGGATTGAGAATGGTTCGAATGAGATACCACCGACAACAAGCTTCGAACCTTCGAACACAAGACAACCCACGTATGGTTTCCAGCCACCACCACGGTCACGAGTTACCCACGAATCACGAGCTTTCCAACCACGAACGATCCTCCTGTTGGTCTCCTTTGATCACTTCACAAACACCTTTGAATCAATGTCAACGATTACCACCCTTTTCCTTGCTTGTTTGCCTTTGAGATCGAACAGAAGAGAGCACCACAGAAAATGTTGCCGTCACTTTCTTTTATTTAGGTTTGAGCGTGAATTTTGAATGGGTATATGGAAGTTACAATGAGGTGATAATAGATATTTAATATGGAAAATTATGGGAAGTAATTTGAGAGTGATATTCGGCTGAATGGGAGGAGGGCATTTATGCACAAATTCAATCATATTTAATTTACTATAATTTAATGTGTTGGTAATTTTAGTTAAATGTATTTTGTAAATCTTGTACATTATTAGGCCCAAGTAACTTATGTAATGTGTGATATTCATATGATAGACATAAAAAGTCAGTTTTATTATTTTGTACCATTTGGTTAATTATGAGTTACGTGTTAAATGTATTTAACGAGCTTTGACATATTTTACGTAATTCACAAATATTAACCTTGAGGGTAAAATAGTCTTTCCATACGTTTTAGATTTTTAGGGTTTTACAACTCTTCCCTCTAAAAGAAAATTTTCGTCCTCGAAAATTGAAGTCGCAAAGGTTCATGGAGATGTACACGTTTAAGGCAGACGTAGTAATCCATAGTTTCACACAGATCATAACGATTTCGGTTCCAAAGAGTACAGAACTTATACATAACAGACGTCGGTAAGAATCTCGCGAAGAGGTACAAAATTCCAAACGAATACGAGGATTAACAAATAACGGATATAAGTCATAGTCCATTCACGTACCAACCCCAGGCATTTCCCAAGATGTCGTATGATTTCAATAAGTTCAAATTTCATGATCTCGGTATTATCACGTTGATCAGGCGTCATAATACTTGCATCACATAACAAGTTCTTATTGTCATCATATTCTGTCCCGGGTCATGACAAACTACATAACCAATATCACAACAAAACATAACACATACAGATAGCAATTAACATACCAAAACAGACCAGATACATATACATGCAGCATATAATACATCAAACCAACTTACCATATCACAATGAAAGAAGGCCACCAACTTGCACAAAACGGCTCCTCATGACTCATTACTGACTATCCGAAATAAAGCTGAGATATCACCAAAATGCTAAATGATAAAACTTCACGATTCAAACCGAGTTCAAAACAAATCAAAGGAAAGCAATACCGATCAAAATCACTTAACAAAGTATCAAACCGCCTCAAAACGCATGACAAACGAATCGGAGTAACACAAGTCGCCCCCAAATCATATGAAGTAGATGAACCTTCTCAGCCACCGGTTGAATCTTGTCTCCGTCTTTTGCGCCTTTGGTTGATCCGTCCAGCTTCCTCCAGCAGCATCCTGATGTCTCCAGCAGCACGGCAGTCGGGTGCGGCTTCTGCTTCACGAACCTCTCCAGCTCAGGGACTGTTGCAGCAACGCAGGGTCGGCACCATCATCTTCGGCTCCACGGGTAGTCTCCATCTAACGATCGACAAACGGATGTGCGAAGACAAAATAACAAAATTCAATGCGAAAAGAAGAAGGCCAAATCAGTGAAGACAAACGAATATCAAAGTCAAATCTGAACAACAATCAAAAGGAATCGAAAGAGATCAGAACAGACGGAAGCCTAATGTCTACCCAGTCCTCACAGGTCAATCCTAAGGTCAACAAGACGAAACCTGGCTCTGATACCATAATTGTAACACCCCAACCCGACAAGGGTAGAAGTGTCACATTCTGGTGTCATATCAGAACATACAATTAAAATTTTGCAAAGGAAACCTTATAAAATAAATTACCAAGTCATATAACGGATGACTTACAAAACGAAAATGAAATCTAAAAATAATAGCTCTTCAAATTAAATCCAAAACGATAAGGTAACTAAGGTCGGTCTACTCGAATAATCCAACTCTCAGCCCATCAAGCCCATCTTCAAACCTAAAACCTGCCGCAGGAAAAGAAATGCGGCTGAGCTTAAAAAGCCCAGTGAACAGATATAACAAACGAAAGCTAAACAAAATCAGAGGTACAAAAATGAAACAAAGGGAACTGATAACAAAGTCGCAACGAAGTGGAACAATGAGTCAATGAGGATCCTGCAGAACACAATTATACAGATATCCAGAAAGAATAGAAATCAAAGAGGGAAATCAGCAAAGCAACGCATCCAGAACGTACAATATAATCACATATAAGTAAACAGACATACAAGCACCGAAACCAAATCAAGCTTAACAGACGCATCCACTCAACATAAGAATAGCATGCAATCAGATCAGGAAATCGAATATATATAAGCCAAACGGAAAACTAAAAGCAAGCGAAAGCAATTAATTAGGAAGTGAGCATGACAATCACACAAGTCAAATAACCCACAGTTAATAACATAACAAGATCATAACAGATATATAAGCATGGCAGGTCAACAATTAGCAATAAGCTCACCAACGGATAATCTAAGCCCATGAACATACTTAAACGAAGGTATCCATGAAAAACAGATAAATCAACCGAATACACTCGAACATAACCACCAGACCAAACAAAGGGTCACATAACAGTAAGATAACATACCGTCGGATAACAACAGTTGAATCATATAATCGCATATTATTCGTATCACAGCGAGGTAAACAGTAGTCACATAAGACAGGTAATAGCATAATCAAATTCAATAATCATATAATAACCCGGTACGTGAATGGAATGGTAGAAGAATAAGTCACATAAGGGTACAGGGTAACGGGCAGTCAAATACATAATATGGTGCGTTGGGGTAAACAGACGATACAATATAGGTATGTCAACAGTATAAGGGTTGTCAGAAATCCAACCTGAGCCAACAGTACAGTACAGTAATATCAGTAGTGGCAATAGCAGCCCAGTAATCAATAGTAACCATCGTATTCGGAGGGGTGACCTCTGAATACCAGACAATAGGAGGGGAGACCTCAGTAATCAGTATGGAGTAGCTAGCTCCCAGACTGTGAGGGGGTGTATTGCACACACGCACCAAATCACCAGAACAGTATATATATCGAAATCATACAGTACAGATCCAGGATGCATCCATACGCCCCTGCAGACAATAGTGGCCATAACAATATATATCGAGCTCATAATCAGATAACAGAAAGGGACGGTGTGTAACATCACTCATACACACTGGAGTCATGCCATTGGTGCATCAATGACACGGTCATGGTACCTCCATGACTAGTTAACAATATTTGGCTCGGGTATAACTCTGAAGGGTCAAACAAAGGTCCACAGTATAGCAATATATATCAGTCATCATAATCATGAGGTTCAATATCAGTAGGTCACAATTCAGAGGTTCATAAGAATAGTCCAATATCAAGGGTTCAGTAACAGATGTTCAATACCAAAGGTTCGGTAACAGTGATTTAAAAGGTTCAGTAACAGAGATTCAATAACAGAGGTTCAGTATCAACAATTCAATAACAAAGGGGTCAATAGCAAAGGTCAATATCAGAGGGTCAATAGCAAGAAATCATAGCAGTAAAATATCATAAGCGAAACAAAGTCGAAGGATTGAAAAGTCGAGAAATCCCCACTAAAAGGGATAGAATATCTGTACCTCAATCGAAGCAAGCAAAATAGGAAAGTCAGGTCACACAATGAATCAATCCCGCCGTCCAGAACCTATATGAATTTGATAACGCTTATTAACGTCGGATTACTCATTTTAGACGGCTTTCCATTTTAGGCAACTTTCTATTTTAGGCAGGTTTAATCATAAGTGTAAATATTTTAAGTTTACTCATTTTACGGCTTTAGTTTATTACCTTACCATTTTAGCGAATCATCTTTATGTTTTATAATTTACAAGATGAGTCTTTTTCTTTTAATTAGAACCTACTCTTATATGCATGTCTAGATGATTCCCATAATTATTATATGCATGACCAAAGAATTAATATGCACATGTTTATATTAAATATGAAAAAAAATGAAGGAGATCATTTACATCTTACCTCACATGAGGTTTTATTTAATAAGCATGCATATATGATACTATGAATTGTCAAATGAAAGCATGCTACACAGTTTCAAATGAAAAGTGGGTCTACACCACCAGTAATTCAAGACTTCTTTCTTTTCCAAATATTGTCGACACAAATAAAAAAAATCAGGTGCATCGTATACATTTTTCTCATTTTTTTGGCTCGACACAAGGAAATAGGTGAATCATGGATGTGGTCATACAAAGTGAGATCGAAACAGGTCTAAAGCAAAGTATATACGGGTCGAGCAGATTTCAAACAGAAAACACATTTGGGTCGATTTATTGCATGACATAATAGATATTCATATGCTTCTTGATGTGACTTAATGGGACCAAGTTACTAATTTCATGAGATGGTTATCTTTTATTCATGCATGCATGCCATGGGATAACCCACGACAGAAACAAAGTAGTAGCCAATCATGAATGTTAACACTACATGCATGTATAACATATTAAAATATCTACTTGTTCCTTGCTAAAATTCATGCGACAAAGTTGTTGTTTATGTGATGATATATTCGGCCAACATGCATCTTATGGATACCAGATTCACATGACACAAACAGAAACAAGGAAATAATTGAAAAGAATTGTGTGGACACGTTACCCTTGAAGCGTCATTACAAGAACGACACGCGGACAAAAGGATTGAGAATGGTTCGAATGAGATACCACCGACAACAAGCTTCGAACCTTCGAACACAAGACAACCCACGTATGGTTTCCAGCCACCACCACGGTCACGAGTTACCCACGAATCACGAGCTTTCCAACCACGAACGATCCTCCTGTTGGTCTCCTTTGATCACTTCACAAACACCTTTGAATCAATGTCAACGATTACCACCCTTTTCCTTGCTTGTTTGCCTTTGAGATCGAACAGAAGAGAGCACCACAGAAAATGTTGCCGTCACTTTCTTTTATTTAGGTTTGAGCGTGAATTTTGAATGGGTATATGGAAGTTACAATGAGGTGATAATAGATATTTAATATGGAAAATTATGGGAAGTAATTTGAGAGTGATATTCGGCTGAATGGGAGGAGGGCATTTATGCACAAATTCAATCATATTTAATTTACTATAATTTAATGTGTTGGTAATTTTAGTTAAATGTATTTTGTAAATCTTGTACATTATTAGGCCCAAGTAACTTATGTAATGTGTGATATTCATATGATAGACATAAAAAGTCAGTTTTATTATTTTGTACCATTTGGTTAATTATGAGTTACGTGTTAAATGTATTTAACGAGCTTTGACATATTTTACGTAATTCACAAATATTAACCTTGAGGGTAAAATAGTCTTTCCATACGTTTTAGATTTTTAGGGTTTTACAACTCTTCCCTCTAAAAGAAAATTTTCGTCCTCGAAAATTGAAGTCGCAAAGGTTCATGGAGATGTACACGTTTAAGGCAGACGTAGTAATCCATAGTTTCATACAGATCATAACGATTTCGGTTCCAAAGAGTACAGAACTTATACATAACAGACGTCGGTAAGAATCTCGCGAAGAGGTACAAAATTCCAAACGAATACGAGGATTAGCAAATAACGGATGTAAGTCATAGTCCATTCACGTACCTACCCCAGGCATTTCCCAAGATGTCGTATGATTTCAATAAGGTCAAATTATATGATCTCGGTATTATCACGTTGATCAGGCGTCATAATACTTGCATCACATAACAAGTTCTTATTGTCATCATATTCTGTCCCGGGTCATGACAAACTACATAACCAATATCACAACAAAACATAACACATACAGGTAGCAAGTAACATACCAAAGCAGACCAGATACACATACATGCAGCATATAATACATCAAACCAACTTACCATATCACAATGAAAGAAGGCCACCAACTTGCACAAAACGGCTCCTCATGACTCATTACTGACTATCCGAAATAAAGCTGAGATATCACCAAAATGCTAAATGATAAAACTTCACGATTCAAACCGAGTTCAAAACAAATCAAAGGAAAGCAATACCGATCAAAATCACTTAACAAAGTATCAAACCGCCTCAAAACGCATGACAAACGAATCGGAGTAACACAAGTCGCCCCCAAATCATATGAAGTAGATGAACCTTCTCAGCCACCGGTTGAATCTTGTCTCCGTCTTTTACGTCTATGGTTGATCTGTCCAGCTTCCTCCAGCAGCATCCTGATGTCCCCAGCAGCACGGCAGTCGGGTGTGACTTCTGCTTCACGAACCTCTCCAGCTCAAGGACTGTTGCAGCAACGCAGGGTCGGCACCATCATCTTCGGCTCCACGGGTAGTCTCCATTTAATGATCGACAAACGGATGTGCAAAGACAAAATAACAAAATTCGATGCGAAAAGAGGAAGGCCTAATCAGTGAAGACAAACGAACATCAAAGTCAAATCTGAAAGACAATCAAAAGGAATCGAAAGAGATCAGAACAGACGGAAGCCTAATGTCTACCCAGTCCTCACAGGTCAATCCTAAGGTCAAAAAGACGAAACCTGGGCTCTGATACCATAATTGTAACACCCCAACCCGACAAGGGTAGAAGTGTCACATTCTGGTGTCATATCAGAACATACAATTAAAATTTTGCAAAGGAAACCTTATAAAATAAATTACCAAGTCATATAACGGATGACTTACAAAATGAAAATGAAATCTAAAAACAATAGCTCTTCAAGTTAAATCCAAAACGATAAGGTAACTAAGGTCGGTCCACTCGAATAATCCAACTCTCAGCCCATCAAGCCCATCTTCAAACCTAAAACCTGCCGCAGGAAAAGAAATGCGGCTGAGCTTAAAAAGCCCAGTGAACAGATATAACAACGAAAGCTAAACAAAATCAGAGGTACAAAAATGAAACAAAGGGAACTGATAACAAGATCGCAACGAAGAGAAACAATGAGTCAATGAGGATCCTGCAGAACACAATTATACAGATATCCAGAAAGAATAGAAATCAAAGAGGGAAATCAGCAAAGCAACGCATCCAGAACGTACAATATAATCACATATAAGTAAACAGACATACAAGCACCGAAACCAAATCAAGCTTAACAGACGCATCCACTCAACATAAGAATAGCATGCAATCAGATCAGGAAATCAGAATATAAATAAGCCCAACGGAAAACTAAAAGCAAGCGGAAGAAATTGATTAGAAAGTGAGTATGGCAATCACACAAGTCAAATAACCCACAGTTAATAACATAACAGTATCATAACAGATATATAAGCATGGCAGGTCAACAATTAGCAATAAGCTCACCAACGGATAATCTAAGCTCATGAACATACTTAAACGAAGGTATCCATGAAAAACAGATAAATCAACCGAATACACTCGAACATAACCACCAGACCAAACAAAGGGTCACATAACAGTAAGATAACATACCGTCGGATAACAACAGTTGAATCATATAATCGCATATTATTCGTATCACAGCGAGGTAAACAGTAGTCACATAAGACATGTAAAAGCATAATCAAATTCAATAATCATATAATAACCCGGTACGTGAATGGAATGGTAGAAGAATAAGTCACATAAGGGTACAGGGTAACGGGCAGTCAAATACATAATATGGTGCGTTGGGGTAAACAGACGGTACAATATAGGTATGTCAACAGTATAAGGGTTGTCAGAAATCCATCCCGAGCCAACAGTACAGTACAGTAATATCAGTAGTGGCAATAGCAGCCCAGTAATCAATAGTAACCATCGTATTCGGAGGGGTGACCTCGGAATACCAGACAATAGGAGGGGAGACCTCAGTAATCAGTATGGAGTAGCTAGCTCCCAGACTGTGAGGGGGTGTATTGCACACACGCACCAAATCACCAGAACAGTATATATATCAGAAATCAGTACAGTACAGATCTAGGATGCATCCATACGCCCTTGCAGACAATAGTGGCCATAACAATATATATCGAGCTCATAATCAGATAACAGAAAGGGACGGTGTGTAACATCACTCATACACACTGGAGTCATGCCATTGGTGCATCAATGACACGGTCATGGTACCTCCATGACTAGTTAACAATATTTGGCTCGGGTATAACTCTGAAGGGTCAAACAAAGGTCCACAGTATAGCAATATATATCAGTCATCATAATCATGAGGTTCAATATCAGTAGGTCACAATTCAGAGGTTCATAAGAATAGTCCAATATCAAGGGTTCAGTAACAGATGTTCAATACCAAAGGTTCGGTAACAGTGATTTAAAAGGTTCAGTAACAGAGATTCAATAACAGAGGTTCAGTATCAACAATTCAATAACAAAGGGGTCAATAGCAAAGGTCAATATCAGAGGGTCAATAGCAAGAAATCATAGCAGTAAAATATCATAAGCGAAACAAAGTCGAAGGATTGAAAAGTCAGGAGAAATCCCCACTGAAAAGGGATAGAATATCTGTACCTCAATCGAAGCAAGCAAAATAGGAAAGTCAGGTCACACAATGAATCAATCCCGCCGTCCAGAACCTATATGAATTTGATAACGCTTATTAACGTCGGATTACTCATTTTAGACGGCTTTCCATTTTAGGCAACTTTCTATTTTAGGCAGGTTTAATCATAAGTGTAAATATTTTAAGTTTACTCATTTTACGGCTTTAGTTTATTACCTTACCATTTTAGCGAATCATCTTTATGTTTTATAATTTACAAGATGAGTCTTTTTCTTTTAATTAGAACCTACTCTTATATGCATGTCTAGATGATTCCCATAATTATTATATGCATGACCAAAGAATTAATATGCACATGTTTATATTAAATATGAAAAAAAATGAAGGAGATCATTTACATCTTACCTCACATGAGGTTTTATTTAATAAGCATGCATATATGATACTATGAATTGTCAAATGAAAGAATGCTACACAGTTTCAAATGAAAAGTGGGTCTACACCACCAGTAATTCAAGACTTCTTTCTTTTCCAAATATTGTCGACACAAATTAAAAAAATCAGGTGCATCGTATACATTTTTCTCATTTTTTTGGCTCGACACAAGGAAATAGGTGAATCATGGATGTGGTCATACAAAGTGAGATCGAAACAGGTCTAAAGCAAAGTATATACGGGTCGAGCAGATTTCAAACAGAAAACACATTTGGGTCGATTTATTGCATGACATAATAGATATTCATATGCTTCTTGATGTGACTTAATGGGACCAAGTTACTAATTTCATGAGATGGTTATCTTTTATTCATGCATGCATGCCATGGGATAACCCACGACAGAAACAAAGTAGTAGCCAATCATGAATGTTAACACTACATGCATGTATAACATATTAAAATATCTACTTGTTCCTTGCTAAAATTCATGCGACAAAGTTGTTGTTTATGTGATGATATATTCGGCCAACATGCATCTTATGGATACCAGATTCACATGACACAAACAGAAACAAGGAAATAATTGAAAAGAATTGTGTGGACACGTTACCCTTGAAGCGTCATTACAAGAACGACACGCGGACAAAAGGATTGAGAATGGTTCGAATGAGATACCACCGACAACAAGCTTCGAACCTTCGAACACAAGACAACCCACGTATGGTTTCCAGCCACCACCACGGTCACGAGTTACCCACGAATCACGAGCTTTCCAACCACGAACGATCCTCCTGTTGGTCTCCTTTGATCACTTCACAAACACCTTTGAATCAATGTCAACGATTACCACCCTTTTCCTTGCTTGTTTGCCTTTGAGATCGAACAGAAGAGAGCACCACAGAAAATGTTG
Source organism: Chrysanthemum makinoi (assembly GCA_910596185.1). Classification (NCBI taxonomy): domain Eukaryota; kingdom Viridiplantae; phylum Streptophyta; class Magnoliopsida; order Asterales; family Asteraceae; genus Chrysanthemum; species Chrysanthemum makinoi. The sequence goes on from OU343219.1 coordinate 133,488,406, forward strand.
CCGTCACTTTCTTTTATTTAGGTTTGAGCGTGAATTTTGAATGGGTATATGGAAGTTACAATGAGGTGATAATAGATATTTAATATGGAAAATTATGGGAAGTAATTTGAGAGTGATATTCGGCTGAATGGGAGGAGGGCATTTATGCACAAATTCAATCATATTTAATTTACTATAATTTAATGTGTTGGTAATTTTAGTTAAATGTATTTTGTAAATCTTGTACATTATTAGGCCCAAGTAACTTATGTAATGTGTGATATTCATATGATAGACATAAAAAGTCAGTTTTATTATTTTGTACCATTTGGTTAATTATGAGTTACGTGTTAAATGTATTTAACGAGCTTTGACATATTTTACGTAATTCACAAATATTAACCTTGAGGGTAAAATAGTCTTTCCATACGTTTTAGATTTTTAGGGTTTTACAACTCTTCCCCTCTAAAAGAAAATTTTCGTCCTCGAAAATTGAAGTCGCAAAGGTACACGGAGACGTACAAGTTTAAGGCAGACGTAGTAATCCATAGTTTCATACAGATCATAACGATTTCGGTTCCAAAGAGTACAGAACTTATACATAACAGATGTCGGTGAGAATCTCGCCAAGAGGTACAGAATTCCAAACGAATACGAGGATTGACAAATAACGGATATAAGTCCTAGTCCATTCACGTACCAACCCCAGGCATTTCCCAAGATGTCGTATGATTTCAATAAGTTCAAATTTCATGATCTCGGTATTATCACGTTGATCAGGCGTCATAATACTTGCATCACATAACAAGTTCTTATTGTCATCATATTCTGTCCCGGGTCATGACAAACTACATAACCAATATCACAACAAAACATAACACATACAGATAGCAATTAACATACCAAAACAGACCAGATACACATACATGCAGCATATAATACATCAAACCAACTTACCATATCACAATGAAAGAAGGCCACAAACTTGCACAAAACGGCTCCTCATGACTCATTACTGACTATCCGAAATAAAGCTGAGATATCACCAAAATGCTAAATGATAAAACTTCACGATTCAAACCGAGTTCAAAACAAATCAAAGAAAAGCAATACCGATCAAAATCACTTAACAAAGTATCAAACCGCCTCAAAACGCATGACAAACGAATCGGAGTAACACAAGTCGCCCCCAAATCATATGAAGTAGATGAACCTTCTCAGCCACCGGTTGAATCTTGTCTCCGTCTTTTGCGCCTTTGGTTGATCCGTCCAGCTTCCTCCAGCAGCATCCTGATGTCTCCAGCAGCACGGCAGTCGGATGCGGCTTCTGCTTCACGAACCTCTCCAGCTCAAGGACTGTTGCAGCAACGCAGGGTCGGCACCATCATCTTCGATTCCACGAGTAGTCTCCATCTAACGATCGACAAACGGATGTGCGAAGACAAAATAACAAAATTCGATGCGAAAAGAAGAAGGCCAAATCAGTGAAGACAAACGAACATCAAAGTCAAATCTGAACGACAATCAAAAGGAATCGAAAGAGATCAGAACAGACGGAAGCCTAATGTCTACCCAGTCCTCACAGGTCAATCCTAAGGTCAAAAAGACGAAACCTGGGCTCTGATACCATAATTGTAACACCCCAACCCGACAAGGGTAGAAGTGTCACATTCTGGTGTCATATCAGAACATACAATTAAAATTTTGCAAAGGAAACCTTATAAAATAAATTACCAAGTCATATAACGGATGACTTACAAAATGAAAATGAAATCTAAAAACAATAGCTCTTCAAGTTAAATCCAAAACGATAAGGTAACTAAGGTCGGTCCACTCGAATAATCCAACTCTCAGCCCATCAAGCCCATCTTCAAACCTAAAACCTGCCGCAGGAAAAGAAATGCGGCTGAGCTTAAAAAGCCCAGTGAACAGATATAACAACGAAAGCTAAACAAAATCAGAGGTACAAAAATGAAACAAAGGGAACTGATAACAAGATCGCAACGAAGAGAAACAATGAGTCAATGAGGATCCTGCAGAACACAATTATACAGATATCCAGAAAGAATAGAAATCAAAGAGGGAAATCAGCAAAGCAACGCATCCAGAACGTACAATATAATCACATATAAGTAAACAGACATACAAGCACCGAAACCAAATCAAGCTTAACAGACGCATCCACTCAACATAAGAATAGCATGCAATCAGATCAGGAAATCAGAATATAAATAAGCCCAACGGAAAATTAAAAGCAAGCGGAAGCAATTGATTAGAAAGTGAGTATGGCAATCACACAAGTCAAATAACCCACAGTTAATAACATAACAGTATCATAACAGATATATAAGCATGGCAGGTCAACAATTAGCAATAAGCTCACCAACGGATAATCTAAGCCCATGAACATACTTAAACGAAGGTATCCATGAAAAACAGATAAATCAACCGAATACACTCGAACATAACCACCAGACCAAACAAAGGGTCACATAACAGTAAGATAACATACCGTCGGATAACAACAGTTGAATCATATAATCGCATATTATTCGTATCACAGCGAGGTAAACAGTAGTCACATAAGACAGGTAATAGCATAATCAAATTCAATAATCATATAATAACCCGGTACGTGAATGGAATGGTAGAAGAATAAGTCACATAAGGGTACAGGGTAACGGGCAGTCAATACAGAATATGGTGCGTTGGGGTAAACAGACGGTACAATATAGGTATGTCAACAGTATAAGGGTTGTCAGAAATCCATCCCGAGCCAACAGTACAGTACAGTAATATCAGTAGTGGCAATAGCAGCCCAGTAATCAATAGTAACCATCGTATTCGGAGGGGTGACCTCTGAATACCAGACAATAGGAGGGGAGACCTCAGTAATCAGTATGGAGTAGCTAGCTCCCAGACTGTGAGGGGGTGTATTGCACACACGCACCAAATCACCAGAACAGTATATATATCAGAAATCAGTACAGTACAGATCCAGGATGCATCCATACGCCCCTGCAGACAATAGTGGCCATAACAATATATATCGAGCTCATAATCAGATAACAGAAAGGGACGGTGTGTAACATCACTCATACACACTGGAGTCATGCCATTGGTGCATCAATGACACGGTCATGGTACCTCCATGACTAGTTAACAATATTTGGCTCGGGTATAACTCTGAAGGGTCAAACAAAGGTCCACAGTATAGCAATATATATCAGTCATCATAATCATGAGGTTCAATATCAGTAGGTCACAATTCAGAGGTTCATAAGAATAGTCCAATATCAAGGGTTCAGTAACAGATGTTCAATACCAAAGGTTCGGTAACAGTGATTTAAAAGGTTCAGTAACAGAGATTCAATAACATAGGTTCAGTATCAACAATTCAATAACAAAGGGGTCAATAGCAAAGGTCAATATCAGAGGGTCAATAGCAAGAAATCATAGCAGTAAAATATCATAAGCGAAACAAAGTCGAAGGATTGAAAAGTCAGGAGAAATCCCCACTGAAAAGGGATAGAATATCTGTACCTCAATCGAAGCAAGCAAAATAGGAAAGTCAGGTCACACAATGAATCAATCCCGCCGTCCAGAACCTATATGAATTTGATAACGCTTATTAACGTCGGATTACTCATTTTAGACGGCTTTCCATTTTAGGCAACTTTCTATTTTAGGCAGGTTTAATCATAAGTGTAAATATTTTAAGTTTACTCATTTTACGGCTTTAGTTTATTACCTTACCATTTTAGCGAATCATCTTTATGTTTTATAATTTACAAGATGAGTCTTTTTCTTTTAATTAGAACCTACTCTTATATGCATGTCTAGATGATTCCCATAATTATTATATGCATGACCAAAGAATTAATATGCACATGTTTATATTAAATATGAAAAAAAATGAAGGAGATCATTTACATCTTACCTCACATGAGGTTTTATTTAATAAGCATGCATATATGATACTATGAATTGTCAAATGAAAGCATGCTACACAGTTTCAAATGAAAAGTGGGTCTACACCACCAGTAATTCAAGACTTCTTTCTTTTCCAAATATTGTCGACACAAATTAAAAAAATCAGGTGCATCGTATACATTTTTCTCATTTTTTTGGCTCGACACAAGGAAATAGGTGAATCATGGATGTGGTCATACAAAGTGAGATCGAAACAGGTCTAAAGCAAAGTATATACGGGTCGAGCAGATTTCAAACAGAAAACACATTTGGGTCGATTTATTGCATGACATAATAGATATTCATATGCTTCTTGATGTGACTTAATGGGACCAAGTTACTAATTTCATGAGATGGTTATCTTTTATTCATGCATGCATGCCATGGGATAACCCACGACAGAAACAAAGTAGTAGCCAATCATGAATGTTAACACTACATGCATGTATAACATATTAAAATATCTACTTGTTCCTTGCTAAAATTCATGCGACAAAGTTGTTGTTTATGTGATGATATATTCGGCCAACATGCATCTTATGGATACCAGATTCACATGACACAAACAGAAACAAGGAAATAATTGAAAAGAATTGTGTGGACACGTTACCCTTGAAGCGTCATTACAAGAACGACACGCGGACAAAAGGATTGAGAATGGTTCGAATGAGATACCACCGACAACAAGCTTCGAACCTTCGAACACAAGACAACCCACGTATGGTTTCCAGCCACCACCACGGTCACGAGTTACCCACGAATCACGAGCTTTCCAACCACGAACGATCCTCCTGTTGGTCTCCTTTGATCACTTCACAAACACCTTTGAATCAATGTCAACGATTACCACCCTTTTCCTTGCTTGTTTGCCTTTGAGATCGAACAGAAGAGAGCACCACAGAAAATGTTGCCGTCACTTTCTTTTATTTAGGTTTGAGCGTGAATTTTGAATGGGTATATGGAAGTTACAATGAGGTGATAATAGATATTTAATATGGAAAATTATGGGAAGTAATTTGAGAGTGATATTCGGCTGAATGGGAGGAGGGCATTTATGCACAAATTCAATCATATTTAATTTACTATAATTTAATGTGTTGGTAATTTTAGTTAAATGTATTTTGTAAATCTTGTACATTATTAGGCCCAAGTAACTTATGTAATGTGTGATATTCATATGATAGACATAAAAAGTTAGTTTTATTATTTTGTACCATTTGGTTAATTATGAGTTACGTGTTAAATGTATTTAACGAGCTTTGACATATTTTACGTAATTCACAAATATTAACCTTGAGGGTAAAATAGTCTTTCCATACGTTTTAGATTTTTAGGGTTTTACAACTCTTCCCCTCTAAAAGAAAATTTTCGTCCTCGAAAATTGAAGTCGCAAAGGTTCATGGAGATGTACACGTTTAAGGCAGACGTAGTAATCCATAGTTTCATACAGATCATAACGATTTCGGTTCCAAAGAGTACAGAACTTATACATAACAGACGTCGGTAAGAATCTCGCGAAGAGGTACAAAATTCCAAACGAATACGAGGATTAACAAATAACGGATATAAGTCATAGTCCATTCACGTACCAACCCCAGGCATTTCCCAAGATGTCGTATGATTTCAATAAGTTCAAATTTCATGATCTCGGTATTATCACGTTGATCAGGCGTCATAATACTTGCATCACATAACAAGTTCTTATTGTCATCATATTCTGTCCCGGGTCATGACAAACTACATAACCAATATCACAACAAAACATAACACATACAGATAGCAATTAACATACCAAAAAAAGACCAGATACATATACATGCAGCATATAATACATCAAACCAACTTACCATATCACAATGAAAGAAGGCCACCAACTTGCACAAAACGGCTCCTCATGACTCATTACTGACTATCCGAAATAAAGCTGAGATATCACCAAAATGCTAAATGATAAAACTTCACGATTCAAACCGAGTTCAAAACAAATCAAAGGAAAGCAATACCGATCAAAATCACTTAACAAAGTATCAAACCGCCTCAAAACGCATGACAAACGAATCGGAGTAACACAAGTCGCGCCCAAATCATATGAAGTAGATGAACCTTCTCAGCCACCGGTTGAATCTTGTCTCCGTCTTTTACGTCTATGGTTGATCTGTCCAGCTTCCTCCAGCAGCATCCTGATGTCTCCAGCAGCACGGCAGTCAGGTGTGGCTTCTGCTTCACGGACCTCTCCAGCTCAAGGAATGTTGCAGCAACGCAGGGTCGGCACCATCATCTTCGGCTCCACGGGTAGTCTCCATTTAATGATCGACAAACGGATGTGCAAAGACAAAATAACAAAATTCGATGCGAAAAGAGGAAGGCCTAATCAGTGAAGACAAACGAACATCAAAGTCAAATCTGAAAGACAATCAAAAGGAATCGAAAGAGATCGAACAGACGGAAGCCTAATGTCTACCCAGTCCTCACAGGTCAATCCTAAGGTCAAAAAGACGAAACCTGGGCTCGATACCATAATTGTAACACCCCAACCCGACAAGGGTAGAAGTGTCACATTCTGGTGTCATATCAGAAAATACAATTAAAATTTTGCAAAGGAAACCTTATAAAATAAATTACCAAGTCATATAACGGATGACTTACAAAATGAAAATGAAATCTAAAAACAATAACTCTTCAAGTTAAAACCAAAATGATAAGGTAACTAAGGTCGGTCTACTCGAATAATCCAACTCTCAGCCCATCAAAGCCCATCTTCAAACCTAAAAAAAAAAACCTGCCGCAGCAAAAGAAATGCGGCTGAGCTTAAAAAGCCCAAGTGAATGATATAACAACGAAAGCTAAACAAAATCAGAGGTACAAAAATGAAACAAAGGGAACTGATAACAAGATCGCAACGAAGAGAAACAATGAGTCAATGAGGATCCTGCAGAACACAATTATACAGATATCCGAAAGAATAGAAATCAAAGAGGAAATCAGCAAAGCAACGATCCAAGAACGTACAATATAATCACATATAAGTAAACAGACATACAAGCACCGAAACCAAATCAAGCTTAACAGACGCATCCACTCAACATAAGAATAGCATGCAATCGATCGGAAATCGAATATAAATAAGCCCAACGGAAAACTAAAAGCAAGCGGAAGAAATTGATTAGAAAGTGAGTATGGCAATCACACAAGTCAAATAACCCACAGTTAATAACATAACAGTATCATAACAGATATATAAGCATGGCAGGTCAACAATTAGCAATAAGCTCACCAACGGATAATCTAAGCCCATGAACATACTTAAACGAAGGTATCCATGATAAACAGATAAATCAACCGAATACACTCGAACATAACCACCGGACCAAACAAAAGGGTCACATAACAGTAAGATAACATACCGTCGGATAACAACAGTTGAATCATATAATCGCATATTATTCGTATCACAGCGAGGTAAACAGTAGTCACATAAGACAGTAATAGCATAATCAAATTCAATAATCATATAATAACCCGGTACGTGAATGGAATGGTAGAAGAACAAGTCACATAAGGGTAAGTACGGGTAACGGGCAGAGTCAAATACATAATATGGTGCGTTGGGGTAAACAGACGATACAATATAGGTATGTCAACAGTATAAGGGTTGTCAGAAATCTATCCCGAGCCAACAGTACAGTACAGTAATATCGGTAGTGGCAATAGCGCCCAGAATCAATAGTAACCATCGTATTCGGAGGGGTGACCTCTGAATACCGACAATAGGAGGAGACCTCGAGTAATCAGTATGGAGTAGCTAGCTCCCAGAACTGTGATGGGGGTGTATTGCACACACGCACCAAATCACCGAACGTATATATATCAGAAATCAGATGCATACGATCCAGGATGCATCCATACGCCCCTGCGCAACAAGTGGCCATAACAATATATATCGAGCTCATAATCAGGATAACAGAAAGGGACGGGGTGTACATCACTCATACACACTGGAGTCATGCCATTGGTGCATCAATGACACGGTCATGGTACCTCCATGACTAGTTAACAATATTTGGCTCGGGTATAACTCTGAAGGGTCAAACAAAGGTCCACAGTATAGCAATATATATCAGTCATCATAATCATGAGGTTCAATATCGTAGGTCACAATCAGAGGTTCATAAGAATAGTCCAATATCAAGGGTTCAGTAACAGATGTTCAATACCAAAGGTTCTGGTTACAGTGATTTAAAAGGTTCAGTAACAGAGATTCAATAACATAGGTTCAGTATCAACAATTCAATAACAAAGGGGTCAATAGCAAAGGTCAATATCAGAGGGTCAATAGCAAGAAATCATAGCAGTAAAATATCATAAGCGAAACAAAGTCGAAGGATTGAAAAGTCGGGAGAAATCCCCATGAAAAGGGATAGAATATCTGTACCTCAATCGAAGCAAGCAAAATAGGAAAGTCAGGTCACACAATGAATCAATCCCGCCGTCCAGAACCTATATGAATTTGATAACGCTTATTAACGTCGGATTACTCATTTTAGACGGCTTTCCATTTTAGGCAACTTTCTATTTTAGGCAGGTTTAATCATAAGTGTAAATATTTTAAGTTTACTCATTTTACGGCTTTAGTTTATTACCTTACCATTTTAGCGAATCATCTTTATGTTTTATAATTTACAAGATGAGTCTTTTTCTTTTAATTAGAACCTACTCTTATATGCATGTCTAGATGATTCCCATAATTATTATATGCATGACCAAAGAATTAATATGCACATGTTTATATTAAATATGAAAAAAAATGAAGGAGATCATTTACATCTTACCTCACATGAGGTTTTATTTAATAAGCATGCATATATGATACTATGAATTGTCAAATGAAAGCATGCTACACAGTTTCAAATGAAAAGTGGGTCTACACCACCAGTAATTCAAGACTTCTTTCTTTTCCAAATATTGTCGACACAAATAAAAAAAATCAGGTGCATCGTATACATTTTTCTCATTTTTTTGGCTCGACACAAGGAAATAGGTGAATCATGGATGTGGTCATACAAAGTGAGATCGAAACAGGTCTAAAGCAAAGTATATACGGGTCGAGCAGATTTCAAACAGAAAACACATTTGGGTCGATTTATTGCATGACATAATAGATATTCATATGCTTCTTGATGTGACTTAATGGGACCAAGTTACTAATTTCATGAGATGGTTATCTTTTATTCATGCATGCATGCCATGGGATAACCCACGACAGAAACAAAGTAGTAGCCAATCATGAATGTTAACACTACATGCATGTATAACATATTAAAATATCTACTTGTTCCTTGCTAAAATTCATGCGACAAAGTTGTTGTTTATGTGATGATATATTCGGCCAACATGCATCTTATGGATACCAGATTCACATGACACAAACAGAAACAAGGAAATAATTGAAAAGAATTGTGTGGACACGTTACCCTTGAAGCGTCATTACAAGAACGACACGCGGACAAAAGGATTGAGAATGGTTCGAATGAGATACCACCGACAACAAGCTTCGAACCTTCGAACACAAGACAACCCACGTATGGTTTCCAGCCACCACCACGGTCACGAGTTACCCACGAATCACGAGCTTTCCAACCACGAACGATCCTCCTGTTGGTCTCCTTTGATCACTTCACAAACACCTTTGAATCAATGTCAACGATTACCACCCTTTTCCTTGCTTGTTTGCCTTTGAGATCGAACAGAAGAGAGCACCACGAAAATGTTGCCGCACTTTCTTTTATTTAGGTTTGAGCGTGAATTTTGAATGGGTATATGGAAGTTACAATGAGGTGATAATAGATATTTAATATGGAAAATTATGGGAAGTAATTTGAGAGTGATATTCGGCTGAATGGGAGGAGGGCATTTATGCACAAATTCAATCATATTTAATTTACTATAATTTAATGTGTTGGTAATTTTAGTTAAATGTATTTTGTAAATCTTGTACATTATTAGGCCCAAGTAACTTATGTAATGTGTGATATTCATATGATAGACATAAAAGTCAGTTTATTATTTTGTACCATTTGGTTAATTATGAGTTACGTGTTAAATGTATTTAACGAGCTTTGACATATTTTACGTAATTCACAAATATTAACCTTGAGGGTAAAATAGTCTTTCCATACGTTTTAGATTTTTAGGGTTTTACAACTCTTCCCCTCTAAAAGAAAAATTTTCGTCCCGAAAATTGAAGTCGAAAGGTTCATGGAGATGTACACGTTTAAGGCGACGTAGTAATCCATAGTTTCATACGATCATAACGATTTCGGTTCCAAAGAGTACGAACTTATACATAACAGACGCTCGGTAAGAATCTCTCATGAAGAGGTACAAAATTCCAAACGAATACGAGGATTAACAAATAACGGATATAAGTCATAGTCCATTCACGTACCAACCCCGGGCATTTCCCAAGATGTCGTATGATTTCAATAAGTTCAAATTATATGATCTCGGTATTATCACGTTGATCAAGCGTCATAATACTTGCATCACATAACAAGTTCTTGTTGTCATCATATTCTCATTCCGTCATGACAAACTACATAACCAATATCACAACAAAACATAACACATACAGATAGTAATTAACATACCAAAACAGGACGGATACATATACATGCGCATATAATACATCAAACCAACTTACCATATCACAATGAAAGAAGGCCACCAACTTGCACAAAACGGTCCCTCATGACTCATTACGACTATCCAAATAAAGCTGAGATATCACCAAAATGCTAAATGATAAAACTTCACGATTCAAACCGAGTTCAAAACAAATCAAAGGAAAGCAATACCGATCAAAATCACTTAACAAAGTATCAAACCGCCTCAAAACGCATGACAAACGAATCGGAGTAACACAAGTCGCGCCCAAATCATATGAAGTAGATGAACCTTCCAGCCACGGTTGAATCTTGTCTCCGCTTTTACGTCTATGGTTGATCTCCAGCTTCCTCCGCAAAGATCCGATGTCCCCAGAAGACGGCAGTCGGGTGTGACTTACGCTTCCGAACCTCTCCAGCTCAAGGATCGCAGAAAACGCGAGGTTCGGCACCATCATCTTCGGCTCCACGGGTAGTCTCCATTTAATGATCGACAAACGGATGTGCAAAGACAAAATAACAAAATTCGATGCGAAAAGAGGAAGGCCTAATCAGTGAAGACAAACGAACATCAAAGTCAAATCTGAAAGACAATCAAAAGGAATCGAAAGAGATCGAAGCACGGAAGCCTAATGTCTACCCATCCTCACGTGTCAATCCTAAGGTCAAAAGAGAAACACGGGCTCGATACCATAATTGAACACCCAACCCGACAAGGGTAGAAGTGTCACATTCTGGTGTCATATCAGAACATACAATTAAAATTTTGCAAAGGAAACCTTATAAAATAAATTACCAAGTCATATAACGGATGACTTACAAAATGAAAATGAAATCTAAAAACAATAGCTCTTCAAGTTAAATCCAAAACGATAAGGTAACTAAGGTCGGTCCACTCAATAATCCAACTCTGCCCATCAAGCCCATCTTCAAAACCTAAAACCCGCCAAGAAAAGAAATGCGGTGAGCTTAAAAGCCCAGTGAACAGATATAACAACGAAAGCTAAACAAAATCAGAGGTACAAAAATGAAACAAAGGGAACTGATAACAAGATCGCAACGAAGAGAAACAATGAGTCAATGAGGATCCTGCAGAACACAATTATCCGATATCCGAAAGAATAGAAATCAAAGAGGGAAATCAGCAAAGCAACGCATCCGAACGCACAATATAATCACATATAAGTAAAAGACATACAAGCACGAAACCAAATCAAGCTTAACAGACGCATCCACTCAACATAAGAATAGCATGCAATCGATCAGAAATCGAATATAAATAAGCCCAACGGAAAACTAAAAGCAAGCGGAAGAAATTGATTAGAAAGTGAGTATGGCAATCACACAAGTCAAATAACCCACGATTAATAACATAACAAGATCATAACAGATATATAAGCATGGCAGGTCAACAATTAGCAATAAGCTCACCAACGGATAATCTAAGCCCATGAACATACTTAAACGAAGGTATCCATGATAAATGATATAAATCAACCGAATACACTCGAACATAACCACCGGACCAAACAAAGGGTCACATAATAAGAAGATAACATACCGCGGATAACAACAGTTGAATCATATATAACGCATATTATTCGTACACAGCGAGGTAAACAGAGTCACATAAGACGTAATAGCATAATCAAATTCAATAATCATATAATAACCCGACGCGGAATGGAATGGTAGAAGAATAAGTCACATAAGGGTACGGGGTAACGGGCAATAAATACATAATATGGTGCGTTAGTAGCCTGCATACAATATAGGTATGTTAAGCGATAAGGGTTGTCGAAATCCATCCCGAGCCAACAATGACAGATAGCATATCGTAGTGGCAATAGCGCCCCGGAATCAATAGTAACCATCGATTAGGAGGGTGACCTCAATACCGGCACAATAGAGGGGAGACCTCGAATCGTATGGAGTAGCTAGCTCCAGGTGTGAGGGGTGTATTGCACACGCACCACATCACCAAAACAGTATATATATCGAATCATGATACATGCATCCGGGATGCATCCATACTCGCGCACAATAGTGGCCATAACAATATATATCGAGCTCATAATCGATAACGAAAGGGACTGTGTAACATCACTCATACACACTGGAGTTATGCCATTGGTGCATCAATGACACGGTCATGGTACCTCCATGACTAGTTAACAATATTTGCCTCGTATAACTCAAGGGTCAAACAAAGGTCCACATATAGCAATATATATATGGTCATCATAATCATGAGGTTCAATATCGTGAGGTCACAATTCAGAGGTTCATAAGAATAGTCCAATATCAAGGGTTCAAGAAGATGTTCAATACCAAAGGTTTGATAATTGATTTAAAAGGTTCAAGAATGAGATTCAATAACAGAGGTTCAGTATCAACAACTCAATAACAAAGGGGTCAATAGCAAAGGTCAATATCAGAGGGTCAATAGCAAGAAATCAGAAGAAAATATCATAAGCGAAACAAAGTGAAGGATTGAAAAGTCGAGAAATCCCTAACGAAAAGGGATAGAATATCTCACCTCAATCGAAGCAAGCAAAATAGGAAAGTCGGTCACACAATGAATCAATCCACCGCCCGTAACCTATATGAATTTGATAACGCTTATTAACGTCGGATTACTCATTTTAGACGGCTTTCCATTTTAGGCAACTTTCTATTTTAGGCAGGTTTAATCATAAGTGTAAATATTTTAAGTTTACTCATTTTACGGCTTTAGTTTATTACCTTACCATTTTAGCGAATCATCTTTATGTTTTATAATTTACAAGATGAGTCTTTTTCTTTTAATTAGAACCTACTCTTATATGCATGTCTAGATGATTCCCATAATTATTATATGCATGACCAAAGAATTAATATGCACATGTTTATATTAAATATGAAAAACAATGAAGGAGATCATTTACATCTTACCTCACATGAGGTTTTATTTAATAAGCATGCATATATGATACTATGAATTGTCAAATGAAAGCATGCTACACGCTTTCAAATGAAAAGTGGGTCTACACCACCAGTAATTCAAGACTTCTTTCTTTTCCAAATATTGTCGACACAAATAAAAAAAATCGCATGGTATACATTTTTCTCATTTTTTGGCTCCACAAGGAAATAGGTGAATCATGGATGTGGTCATACAAAGTGAGATCAAAGCGTGTCTAAAGCAAAGTATATATGTCAGAAAGCAGATTTCAAACAGAAAACACATTTGGGTCGATTTATTGCATGACATAATAGATATTCATATGCTTCTTGATGTGACTTAATGGGACCAAGTTACTAATTTCATGAGATGGTTATCTTTTATTCATGCATGCATGCCATGGGATAACCCACTACGAAACAAAGTAGTAGCCAATCATGAATGTTAACACTACATGCATGTATAACATATTAAAATATCTACTTGTTCCTTGCTAAAATTCATGCGACAAAGTTGTTGTTTATGTGATGATATATTCGGCCAACATGCATCTTATGGATACCAGATTCACATGACACAAACAGAAACAAGGAAATAATTGAAAAGAATTGTGTGGACACGTTACCCTTGAAGCGTCATTACAAGAAGCCACACGGACAAAAGGATTGAGAATGGTTGAATGAGATACCGCGACAACAAGCTTCGAACCTTGAACACAAGACAACCCACGTATGGTTTCCAACCACCACCACGTCACGAAGTTACCCACGAATCACGAGCTTTCCAACCACGAGCGATCCTCTGTTGGTCTCCTTTGATCACGTCACAAACACCTTTGAATCAATGTCAACGATTACCACCCTTTTCCTTGCTTGTTTGCCTTTGAGATCGAATGAAGAGAGCACCACATAAAATGTTGCCGTCACTTTCTTTTATTTAGGTTTGAGCGTGAATTTTGAATGGGTATATGGAAGTTACAATGAGGTGATAATAGATATTTAATATGGAAAATTATGGGAAGTAATTTGAGAGTGATATTCGGCTGAATGGGGGAGGGCACTTATGCACAAATTCAATCATATTTAATTTACTATAATTTAATGTGTTGGTAATTTTAGTTAAATGTATTTTGTAAATCTTGTACATTATTAGGCCCAAGTAACTTATGTAATGTGTGATATTCATATGATAGACATAAAAAGTCATATTATTTTTGTACTATTTGGTTAATTATGAGTTACGTGTTAAATGTATTTAACGAGCTTTGACATATTTTACGTAATTCACAAATATTAACCTTGAGGGTAAAATAGTCTTTCCATACGTTTTAGATTTTTAGGGTTTTACATCAAGCCACGGATTTCTTACGCGTAACTCTAGGGTTTTGTTACGCGTAAAACTTAACCAAAACGGATTTTTAGCCCAAAGTGTTTCTAAACCAGATTTTTGAGATGAAACAGCTTCAATATCACCAAAATAACACAAAAGTGTGAAACTTGATGATCCAAAACTTGTAGACACCTTACGTGTAGAAATGAACACACGTATAAAACCAAGCTTAAAAACAATGAATTACACGTAAAGTTTGAAACTTTTTGCCAAAAACTGAAATTTTAATACCTAAAAACCTTGAAAGTACAAGAATCTTGTATTGGAAAGTGTAAAAAATGAGTTTTTAAACGTGTAAATGTTTGTAGACCGAGACTTACGCGTAAAACCAAAAACTTCAAAAACAAAAAAACTTTTCACCCAACTATTTGGCGATTGATACCACTGTTAGGTTCCCATATTTGTAACACAAGCCTCAATATGTAAGAAAGAAAGATAAGGTGATCAGATGAACAAACACACACACACACACACGTATGAATTATGTGAAGAGTTATGCGTAGAGTGAAATGAGTGAATTGAACAACCAACCCTCAAGTGAGGGTTTACAAGGATTATTTATAGGGCAAGGAGCTAGGGCAACACTACTAGCATCCTTCCCTTCTTATGGGCTTGAGCCAAGGCTCATGGGCCTTCTACACAAGCCTTAGCTTAATAACAAACATAAAAGCCTAATTAAGCTAACTATTACATATTAATCACTAACACTTGTAATATAGTTTAGGAGTGATTCCAACAAGAGTCAAGCAAGATGTAAACACCAAAGTGTGTGTGTGTTCCTAGGCCTAGTTCTTGTAAACACCTAGGGTTTGAGTTGGTTTTGTTAGTTTATGGTGAATATAGAAAACCTTGTTAGTAACTTTGATTCTTTTGTTTATTATTCCGCTGTACAAATCATTGTTACAATATCCTAGATGGGCTTAAATGGGACTTTACAGCGCACGTGCACTCACAAAGAGTCGTGTAAGCAATATTAAACAATTGTGGCAAATATCAAAACAAAAAATTGGGTGACCACTGTAGTAGTTACAGGTACGTTGTGAAAAACTAGAGTACCAACAAACATAACAGTGCAATAAATAATTGGGCTCAAATATGTAAATGGATTTCAGTTCACAAAAACACCCGGGTTTCACCAAGGCTACTAAAAAAATATGTTGCATGGTAGTCATTTATACTATGTCATCCGGTATTTGCCATGCCAACTTACGGTATAATTTCAAATGACCTATTTCATTTCATTCAAATTATAACAGTTATCACAGCCCATTACCATATACATACATTCCTCAGAACTCAAAACTCTTACCCTTTACCGATTGTCATTTTGATCAGATTATAATAATTATCAAAGCCCATTCATGAAACATGTTCGCGATTAAAACATCCTATATAATAATATTATAGATTCACGCAAAAAAAGTTGGCAAACTGAACATAGTTTCCAGAACCTCTGATCACCCTTATTAAAGAGACATACATAGTTGGTAACGCCGCTGCACATGTGGCTCAAACAAGTGTAAAATCAAGGAAGAGAGGATACCCTCTATGGCTGAGACTATAGTAGGCCACCTTGCCAAATTACGGATGATCTCAGCTTTACTAAATAAACCTAACCTCATTACAGCCATTTGCTGAATTTGGATAGGTCCACCATGGCTGCAACTTTGGGTAACTTGCCATACCATTGACCCCATTTTATGTTAAATACCTTGTAGATATTCCAGGTAGAATGAATAGCGACAACCAAATAGCCGAGTAAAACCATTTGTTCCACTTACAGGATCCATGCCAAAAGGCATCATAGCCATTAAAAAGATTTCAACGAGCTTGTGGTAAAAAAAATCCAGAACAACATATTCAAGACTGAAAGTGTGCACCAAAATCTGAGAATCAGGCGTAAATTTCACACAGACACAGTACACTATGATTAGCATGTATAATAAGCATGTATATGAATAGCTCCAAAGGTTGGATATACTGACTAAAGATAAAAACGTTTTCACATAGTGATACACTAATGCGACTAAAGATTAAAACTGTTTCTCAGACGAAGAGCAATGAAGTATCAAAGATGGATGAACAAACATCACTTTCGAGTACAAACATATAGTACCATACATCAGAGAAACTTTATGTTTATACTCGAAAGTGATGTTTGTTCATTCATTTTTGATACTTCATCCAGATATGATTGCTTGCCTAAAACTTTGTTATAATGTAATCAAATTAAACATATAAACAAGTAATAGTATGTCAATATACCTTACAAAGCATTCAAATGGAAAATAACATGACTGATTTTAGGCCGAGACAACATATGCATTTAAAAAAATCTAAAAAGATAATCTAAATAAAATTGCATATATATATATATATATATATTAATCTAAATAAAATTGCATATATATATATATATATATATATATATGCTGAATTGAAATGTTAAATATCTTGTAGATATTCCAGATAGAATGAATAGCCACAACCTGATAACCGAGTAAGGCACCGACCTATAGTTACCTCGTATTGACACAAAAAACATTTGTGTTGGGAATAATCAGTTACCACTGATAGTTGTGGAAGATACTGCTTGGATTACGCTAGCAGTGGAAACGTATTACCACTGCTGGTACATTATTACCACTTCTATTAGATAATGATTAGGAAAACGTGTTTAGATAAGTATAGAAAAGATCTTGTGTATATTCTATATTGTTAGCTTTGTACTTATCTTGTAAAGGACTCCTTGTGCTATAAAAGGAGGTCCTAGGTCATTGTCTTAGGTACTTACGTAACTTACATACATACGTATTAATTGTGATAAGCAAGATCACTCAGATATTCATTAATAATATTGGAGCTTAAGTTTTGTGTTTAATCAGTGTTTACTCACAATACATCATACAATCCGTCTTCTAAGTATTACTAAGTAAATTCGGTGTTTAATAATATTATACAAAATATCATTGACACAAGGTGTGTGTTTAGATCCATCAAGTGGTATCGGAAGCGAAGGTTCGATATTTTGTTTTAGAAGATCCAAGGAATAAGCTTAACCTACCTCACCAATTCAATGGAGATGGAAAACAACCAGTCTAACTCTTCTACACCAAGGCTACCTAAGCTCAAACTTAATGAGTTTGAGATGTGGAGGATATTGATTGAGCAATACTTCCTCATCTGAGGACTATGCTCTATGGGAGATCATCCAAACGGTGATTCTTTCAAGCCCTGTGTCAAGACTGTGAAGGTTGGGGTTGCAGATGTTGTGGCAGTTTCAGGCCTGAATCTAGTATTGAAAAAGCTCTAAGGAAGAATGATCTTAAGGCTAGAAGTTTGTTTGCTTGATGACTCTTCCTAGAGACAGATCATAGCATTCGCAAGTTCAAGGCTGCTAAAGAACTTTTTGAAGAGATTTGCTCTGTGTTTGGTGGTAATGATGCTACAAAGAAGACACAAAAGACATTGTTAAAGCAAAGTTATGAAAACTTCTTTGCTTCAAGCAATGACTCACTTGATAGCATCTTCACCAAACTCCAGAAGATTGTTACACAACCGTTGGTTTGGCATTGAGGTAGAAAAGGAAGACCTCAATTTGAAGTTTATAAGAAGTTTGCCTTCATAGTTTCAAACTAATGTTGTCACGGGAAAACAGCGATATTGAAACAATGAAGCTCAATGATCTTTACAACAACTTTAAACTCATTGAACAAAGAAAGAATTGGGAAACTTAGTACAAGCTCAAGCGACTTGGCTTTGATGTCAACCTTTGTTGGCGAGTGATGATTCCTCGAAGATACGATGATGATGATATTGCCAACTTCGCGGTTCTCTGATTTCCATCGTGGTAATTAGTGTTACCACGCAGTTCAAAGAAGAAGATTCTTTGGTATTAGAGATCCTACCTTTTATGCTTTTATCTCCACTCAAGTTAATGGTTCTATATTAACTCATGAAGACATAGAGAAAATTGATGAAGATGAGTTGGAGGAGATGGATATAAAATGGCAAATAGCTCTTCTTAGCATGAGGGCAAGGAAATTCTACAAGAAGATCGACAAGCCTATTCACATCAATGGTGGTGAAACTAAGGGCTTTGATAAGAAGAAAGTGGAGTGTTTTAATCACAAATTGGGACACTTGCTAGAGAATGTAGAAGACCAAAGACCAAGGACACCAGGTCTACTTGGTACAAGCAAAAGAAGGAACCAACTATGGAAGAACCAAAGGCAATGTTGGCTATTGATGGTGTGAGATATGATTGGAGTTTCATGGTGATGAGGCGGAGGAAGAACATTCAAATCTTTGCTCTTGTTTCTCACTCTGAAATTGCTCTCATGGCTTTCTCGACTCGAGGTACAAAACTTTGAAAGTTGTTCTAAAACATGTAGGGCTGCTAGAGAAGTTGAAAGGCTTAATGATGTATACTCTAATGAAAGACAAGAGTTGTATACTGCTAATTATACTGTGTCAAACCTTAAGAGAGCTATAGCTGTATTGGAAAAACAACTAGAGAACTATAAAAAAAATGAGTCAAAGTATAATGATGATATGATTCTTCTGTGAATGTAGCATACCAAGAAGAGCTTGAAAAACTTAAAAAGAAAAATGAAAATGTCAACTTAACTTTAGACACATGTCAGTCTAAGTCAATTGATAAAATTTGGAATGCTCAAATACAAAGTAAAGTTAAGTCCGGTATGGGTTATAATACAGTGCCTCCACCACTAAGAGGTGTTCCATCACCTCTAGGTATAGATTTTAGCCTCATACATGCTTAGAAGAATTTGGGATCTTGTTAGTGAATATGGTCCTTTAAAAGGACACTATGGTGAAATGTGAGGAAGAGGTTAAGCATGATAATGATGTTTTTGGGAGTGCTAGTGACTCATCATCATATTGATGAGAATGTTAAAAAGAATGTAGGCTTCTATCCTAAAAGTTGTCAATTTCAAGAGGAGAACCTAGGAAACCAGTTAATAAACCTAGATCACCTGTGGGTATCTTTGAGATGTATAGAAACAAACCATCGGCTCTAGGGTAACCGAGGAGTTGGAATCATGTTAAATCTCAACAACTAGGTAGTGATTTTTTTATGTACAATAAGGCATGCTATACGTAGTAGTTTGATCATTTACATGCTTATTGTGATTATCATAATGGGAGAAGGGAAGTCCATGGGAATAAAAGGGTGGAGTCTATCAGATTTCAAAATGATGTACACCTAATTCCTGCTACAAAATGGTCCCAAGAGTTCAATTGAGAAGTGGTCTTAAAACTTTTACACTTGCAAAAGCTCAATTAACATCACACCCTAAGTCACTGTTAAAGTGCAAAGTCTAAAACAACTTTTGAAAAATATGCACAAAAGGGGAAAGGAACTTTTCAAACTAAAAGGTTCATTATAACCAACGAATTTGAAACCAAACCAAACGGCTTCCACGCCATTTAAAAGTTTCCACTGCAAGGGTTGTAAACAAGAGTGGGGGACATGGGCAATCTTTGTGAAGGCCTCAAACGTTGGAATGGAAACCTAAAGGAACTATCTCTACAACCAATCCCAATGGTGTATCAATGACCTTTGATAGATTTAACTATATTGATAATGCAGGATCCAAGTCAATCATGGCTTGGGTCCCAAAAAACTAACTCTGTCTTTTATGTGTAGGAACATCCAAGGTCAAAAGATCGATCAAGGATATCTGAAGAGTAGGTGTTCAAGGCATGACTGCAACAAGTCCTATCTCTATATTTGAACATTATGGGACGGTATGTGAGTCAGTTTTGGAGGTGGAGTTAATGGAAAAGGATTCTTTGGTAAAGGTGTAATCAAACCGGTAACTTGGACTTTGAAACTGTGTACTATGTAAAAGAGCTTAAGTATAATCTTTTTAGTGTGTCACAAATGTGTGACAAGATGAACAATATTCTTTTTACCAAAGATATGTGCTTTGTTCTCTTTAAGGATTTTAAGATGCCGATGAAAGTGATTCTTCTTAGAATTCCTAAAAGGCAATCTATATAGCTTTGATATGAACAACATTGTTGCTAAAGATAATTATGCTTGCTTGGTTGCAAAGGCCACAATGGATGAATCCATGTTATGGCATAGAAGACTTGGTCATATTAACTTCAAAACCTTTAATAAGATTGTTAAAGATGGTTTGGTGAGAGGTTTACCTCTAAAAGATTTGAAAATGATCAAACCTGTATGGCTTGTCTTAAAGGCAAACAATACAGAGCTTCTTGCAGGTCAAAGCTAGTTAACTTATTGCTCACCCACTTCAAATGTTGGCATATGGACTTATTTGGTCCTACATCCTGCGGAGCAGCCTTTGAATCTCAAGAAATACCGCCTTGTAGTGGTCGATGATTTTAGCGAGGTTTACATGGGTTTTCTTTCTTAATACAAAGGATGAAACAACTTGCATCCTTAAGACCTTTATCATGTAGTAGAAAACCAATATGATTTGAAAATGAAAATCAATGTGTGATAACGGGATGTGAATTTAAAAAATAGAGTTAT